>JABAKD010000016.1:17893819-18308819 GCA_012845835.1 Undaria pinnatifida
CCACACCGTATGGAACTTCTCAAGTGATGGGAGCTGCAAAAAAATGAGGCGCGAAACACATGCTGCGGCAGAAGGTGCGCCTTGTTTTTTTTTCTGAGGCTGCTCCCTTGAGGAGGTCTATATGATAGATACTACGTGTAATATACCTGGTACGTGGTAGTCTTTCTTGGGTGGCAAGCGGTATAGTCGGTTTTTCCAGGCGCGAGTAATGAGACGTATGCACCAGGTATAGACCTGGCACATCGTAGACTGACTCTCGATTTCACTTTATATGTTTGGTGGAGGCATGAATTGCGTCAGCTGTGATATATGCGTGTACCACCTTGGGTTGTTTGTGTTTTTTCCTAGGGTATTCCTCAGCTCCAGAGTGACTGGAGCCTGTCCTGTGACCACGGACTCGATTATGTGAGTTAACGTGAGAACAACACAACAACAACAACAACATATCGCACAAAATCCCATGGCCTAGGGTATACACCAAAAAAAAAAGCATACTGCAAAACCAAAAATGGCAAATTATGACGATTTTGGGTTAAGGAGCTTCCCCCGTCAATGCCATCATGCAGAAAAAGGGTTTCGGCCAAAACTTGCTACCTCTTTTTGCAGAACGCGTCATGCTACCTCTACACACCGCCGCAGCAGGCGTCAGCTGTGCGGCGCAAGCCCTTGCTGAACTGATTCTACCATAACTCCCCCCCCCAGGAAAAAAAAAAAACAGCGATTTTCTTTAACTAACGTTTCATGGCTGCTCGACACGAGGAAGGGCGCTGTAAAAAAAAGAATAATTTTTGCTTGTGTGCAGCAGACTATCGAACGATTGACGTCCGGGGGCGGCGAGGGCACCGCACCGTATTTCTCAGGAGATACGGCGGGGGGAGGGAGCTGGTTTAGCAAAACCGCCGATTTCGTTAAAGAAACAAGCTGAGAAGAAAGGTTTGACGGAGGCAGGGGGGGGGGGGGGGGGGGGGCGGGGGGGGGGGGCACCGTAGAACGACTGGTCTGTTTACATGAACAACACAACCGCATGATAAGAATCATCCCGCCATCGGGGGCGTGCGCTTTTTGGGGTGGGCAAACACTTTTTTTTTAACAGTGATAAAGGCTGCAGGGGGGTTACCCACAATTTTTGCTACCCGCAATTTTTTCGCTACCGGCTTTTCACTATCAATATGGCGTCGTTCGACGGTAGCCCCCCCAACTTTCTTTAACGAAATCGTCGGTTTCAAAACCAGCTACCGGTGGTATCTCCTGAAATGCGGTGTCCCTCGACAACCCCGACGTCATCGATCGATAGACCTTTAACACAAGAATTATACGGATACTATTTTTTCAATAGCATCCTTCCTTGTGTCGAGCAGCCATGAAACGTTCGTTACAGAAAATCGCTGGTTTGGGGGGGGGGCTATCGTAGAATCAGTCAAATTTCGCGCGAGTGACTCTCTACCTCGCTGACAAAAAACGCCTCCGGCGATTTTTTTTGGATGCAGCGTAGCTAACCATCCCCTTTTCGTGTTAAATCTCGAGAATGTTGATCAGCGCAGAAGCCTATGACCGCGAGGAACAGGAGGGGTCACTCGCGCGAGTGACCCCGAGCCACTGAAAAAAAAAAGGGCCCAAAAGTGGCCAAAGGGGGTAATTCATCCCCCTACAGTGTAGCACTGCTCCGGGTTGAGCCCGCCCAAGTGAGAAAACTACCGGTCAGCCTGATATTTTTACCGGAATATTTTGTGCTAAGACCGTCAAAACATCGCGTAGAAGGGGTTGGTCGGATTGCGCTAACGAAACATGCCTTCGAAAAGTCATGTTTTGGGGTGAGATGTTGGTGAGCCTCCTCCTGTTGGGAGCTCAGAAAATTTTAGAATCTTCTGCACCCCCTACTGTGGGATTAGTTGGATGAGTCGTGACTTTATGTACGTCTTAGGGTTATAGAGATCTTCAAGCAAGGAGCTACAGAGAAAATGAGGCGTTATGAGCCCTGCTGTTGCATGCGTCTCACGTCTGCAGAAGGCGGCGAGAGTATTTCCAGTGCACCGACGAAGGCTCAGGTCTTCCAAGGATAAGCGTGCTCCCACCGCTGGAGGAATCGCCGCCGTCGTACAGGTTCCCATCGACTCCGTCCCCCTTTTCCACGCCCCGGACCCCACCGGCCGCTGTTGCGCTTGCTGTCGTACCCTCCCCTTGTACACCTTCACCGTGAGTAACAAAACATGGTGCCGCAATGGTGCCACCGCCACCCCTTCCGCCGCCGCTGCTACTGCTCCCGCTACCGCTACTGCCCACGGAGCCACCGCTTCTTGCACGCCGCGAAAGACGGTTTCGTGAGTGCGGGATTATATCTCCGCCCTCCCCTGCCTCCTCTTCCTCCAGTTCGAAAATGCTGCTCGATGTGGGGACGCTACCTTCGTTGGTCGTGAACCCCTCTCGGTGGGAGTAACCGGTGCCGCTGACCCCATCGCTCGTCGCTGCCACCGCCACCGCCGCTTCCGCTTCCCCTCGTTTGTCCACCCATCGTGCTGTTTCTTGCTTAAGGTCGCCGACGCCAAGATCATCATCGCCATTTTCTATGGCCCCTCGATGCGTTTGGCGATCGACCGCATGGTCGCCCCCTCCCGTGGTAATTTCTTCCACCGCGGTCATTGACAAGTTTCCTGCTCCTCCGGCTTCTCCTCCCTCCGAAGAACATGTACGGGGGGAAGAAGCGACTGAAGAGGTCTCTTCCGGAGCGATGGTTTCGAGGTTAACGCTGCTGCCACTACCGCCCCCGCGATAGCTCTTGCAGTCCTCTCTCCCCCCCACCGCGAGACCGCCGCGGCTTTGAGACGCTTGCAACGGTAACGGTGTCGTCGTGCCAAACTTGATGCCATTGCTGCTGCTGCTGCTGCCGCCCCCGCCGCTGCCTTCCGTGACTTACTCGCTCGGCTCAGATGAGATGGCGACAGCGGCCGTTGTCGACGATGCGCGCGTGAAGGGGGTGACATTGACCTGAGCTCTCTGGCGACAGCAACGACGACGGCGCCGATTACGGGAGTTTTCAGAGCGGGCGTGATCTTAAGAGACTATTCGCGGCAGAACGTAACACCTCCGAATCGACTTCCACGACTAACCCGCCACAGGGAGAGCACTTTTTGGTCAAACAGATTTTTGACTGGCGGGGCTTCTCGGTCGAGGTTTTCGCTACCCGATGGCGGTGTGCTGCCGAGTCATATCACAGTGGTAGGGGCTGCATTTTTTGGGGGTTAAATGCTTTTTCTGGCCGGTTTTGAGGTCCTCAAGCGAGGAACTACCGGTCAGCCTGATATATTTTTATTAGCGGGTAGAAGGGTTGGTCGGATTGCGGACACGAACGAACGTCTTCAAAAGCCATGTTCCGGGGTGATATATCGAGCTCTTCCTCGTGTTGGGAACTCGGAAAAAAAATGCTTGAAACCCGTATTGCGTGGGATAATTCTAGCCATTTGTGTTGTACAATGGCATTCGTTTCTATGCCCTACGAGGCCATACTGTTATCCGTTGGGTGTGTTTTTTTGCTTAGCAATGTCAGTGGTTGGGTAGATTCTAGAGCTTCCCGGGCGGGGAGGGGGGGGGGGGGGGGGGGGGCACTGAGTTTGTGCATGGCCGTAGTCGTTTGACCATAGGCCCTCGCATCCCTACTATGCCGGGACGGAGCACGTCGGGTTTTCACCAACCAGGCAGACATTGCTTGCACCAAACGTGAAGCGCCGTGAGGTGTCCGGCGAGTCGCATGAAGGGTAAACTGCATCGTTCCAAGAACCGTTCGTAAGACGGGCTTCGGCACCGTGTGCCTACTTTCTTGCTCATGGATGACAGCGCCAATGAGCTATACTTTGTTTTCTGGTGTAGCCATTCCAGAGACAGCAATGCGTATTACTATGTAACTGCCTCGTGGGTGCCTTACCTTATTCACACTTCGCGATGCGATCATTCCCTTCGTGCGGAGTTAGGGTTCTCCTCCCAGCACAATCGAGGAAGGGGGGGATAAAAACAATTTAGTGCACCGACCACCGACAGACGCGCGATACGATGGAGGTACCACTTTTTCCGCCATTTTTTTTTTTTTCTGAAAGGGTGGGGCTCCTAAAAACCCAATATCGGTGGAACGTCGACGTTTTTTTTTTGGGGGGGAGGGGCAATTATTTTCGATTTAGATACCTTAAGACATGATATATATTTTTTCCATCGGGTTTTTGCGCTTTCATTTTCTCAAAAGAACGGTTTTTGCTTCAGAGGGCCCCAGTTGAAGAGCCCAGTAAAAAATTAATTTGCACCCGTACCATAGCTTGTGTCTACACCGTACAGCACCATGTCTCGGAAAGCCGAAGCAAACAAACGCGGCGCGGATGGATCTCGCCGAGTGCTTGTGTGCGGTTGAGTTCTTATCATTCCTACTATTATTGTTGCTCTCCGAGAATATAGCGTAGATGACACTCCGATGTAAATCGAGTGTCCTTCCGTAAATCAGTGGTGTCTCTCCTATGACCCTCTCCAAACCATTTCCCCGTTTCCTTTCCCCGCATATGTTCGTTTCAGCTACTACCGATGCCCGTCTCATCTTCATCATCACTCCATCACTCCATCCCCAGGTCATGAGTGCTTATTTCTTACTCGTCGAAATCCACATCGTAGGCGGCTTCCAGCAGCAGGTAGTCGTCAAAGCTCGCCGCCACGCTCTCGATCTCGTGCGTCCTTCTGAGCTCGTGGAGACCATGTCGGACACGTCGAAAGGCAAGAGAGAAAACACACGTCGAACCGAGCAAAAATCGCCCCGCAATGCGCGCGAGAGAGACAACCATAAGGGTGGTGAGCCGAGATAAAAAACTGTTGGAATGTGATGCGTGTGTGTTCGGTCTGTTCACACATCGACATCCAGCACACCAATTGTGTTTTGGCCGAGAATTCATGGTAAGAGAGACGCATGATACAATAGAGGTGGATTTTTTTTTTGCTATTTTTTTTTCGGAGTGACGGGCTCCTTAACCCAAATTCGTCGGAAATAGACCACTTCGTTTGCAAAGATTCTCGTTGTGTGCTTTGGCCATGGGATTTTTTTTTGCATCCGGTAGCAATTTTTTATTTTTTCTCCAAATCATTTTTTTGCCTTAGAGAGGTCTTAAGCTCCCAAATCCTGGAACCTCACAAAAAAAACGTGGGAAACCTCTATCGTAGCGCGTGTCGAGAGAGAATAAGCGCGCAGCAAACGCTTTCGTCTGTGCATGCTGCTCACTGTCGGCCGGTACGACAACGACGGCGACGATGGCTTGTTTGGTGCGGCACGTGCGAGTGCTGCCGGCATCCGTACGAAGCTCCTGTGAAGATCTAAATGGCCATTTTGTCTCGTAATAACGTCGTTTCTCACATCAGCCAGACGGGCCCCAGGTTGTGCTTTTGCTGGATACACACCGAACCCACTGAGTTTTCAGGCCCCGACTTGTTGCACTTTCGCTAGAGATACAGCACAACTATTGTGCTATTTTAGGCCGCCGTTTGTTGTGCCTTTCTTGGTAGAGATATACCATACCCTGTAGTTTACTCACTGAATAAGACGTACATCTATCAGGGCGTGACAACGTGGCCATATCAAGCAGGAACTTTGACAGTTTGACAGGCGCCCGACACGATACAAGTTACGCCGCTCGATCTGCAATCTCGCAGCAACGGCAGAACACCGACTCAAGTCTCACGCTTGATGCCCGTGGAAACAAAAGCGTTGAAGTTACCGGCGGTTCAATTGAGGCACGCGCCACTCTCGAGTAAGGTTCAGCACCGCAGTATACCCCCGGCTCTTGAGTGCTACACGCCTTTTAGCCGATGCGAGGTGGAGGACAGCACAGGCCAGGCCTATGCAAGGCTCGCCGAAGGCGAAACCTAATGAGTTAGGGCACGCTTTAAGGCATGCCGCAACTGTTCAGGCATGCGCTGACTGCTGAGACATGCCTTAACACCTTAACTTCCTTTACTGTTCCAGCGCGCCTTATCTGCCAGCTAGACAAAGCAACTAAAGTTTGCGTTAGAGCGTTTAAATTTGCTCCTGTCTCCAAATTTCGGGGCTTCCTGTCTAACGATGTTATCTTTTAACACGATGGCAGCTTGCCTTGCGCAATCAACGAACGCAAGCTGCCAATTAGCCCTCAAGAGGGTCCCCTCTTTCGGAAAAGGTCGCCGAGGCAGCGCTCAAGGCAAGCCTGAAAATCGACACATCACTCACCTGTAGATTTCGAAGAACTCGTCAATCCGCGCTTGCTTTTGCCGCCGTCGATCTAACGCTTCTTCGAACCCACGCTTTCGCAGGAAATCGCACCGTTTCACCCTTTCTCCGGAATAAATTCGCGCCATGAACTCGGAGGACAGGAAATCCAGGTAGTCCGACGATCCCATCTCTTCTTCCTTGCCGCGGTCGGGAGGCTGGCATTCGTCGTCATCCTTTTCCTCCCTAAGTAGGGGGGATAGGGCATGCAACAGAGCTATCAAAACCCGTCCGTACCATAGAAAACTTCTGGGAACATGTCGGCGGAATGAATGCACACCATTACGGAAGCGCAGGATAGGAAATCGAGGGGTTCCGCAGATCCTTATCGCTTCGCGCTAGTCGCCGTCGGGGGGCCGGCATTCATCGACCTTTACTGAGTCCTCCCCACGGTGGGGAGTCGCATCTTGTGTGGACAAGCGTTTTTCTGACCGATCTGATCGATCTGACCGATCTGATCGTTCTGACCTATGTGACCGATCTGACCGATCTGACCGATCTGTCCGATCTGACCGGTCTGATCGATCTGACCGACCTGACCGACCTGACCGATCTGACCGATCTGACCGATCTGACCGATCTGACCGATCTGACCGATCTGACCGATCTGACCGATCTGACCGATCTGACCGATCTGACCTCCTCAAGTGTGAAACCGTCGGTTAACATGGTCGTCTTTTTTACGAGCACATTTGTCGCTTAGAAATGCTGGTCTGGTTGCGCGGGCGAACGCCTTCGAAGTCATGTTTCGGGGGTGAGATATTGAGCTAGCCCATCATGATGCTGCACCCCGTATCATAGCGCGGAATTGCTCTTCTCCCAATTCGGGGCGGGGGGGGGGGGGGCATTTGTTGCCTGCCTTAGTTATTTGGCCATTGACCACGCATCTCCCGTTCGAGACGGAGCGCTCTCGTACTCTCAATAGAGGCACCTTCAACATTTAGGCACTCAGTACGTTTTTTTCTGTTTGTTTCATGAAAAATGTTTTGGTTCGTGTTACCCCGTTGCTGTTTCGCCGCCCGTGGCCACTATCTATATCCTAGGATGATGGCGATGATGGCTATCGTTTTCTCGCTATTATCTAGTGTGCCAAGCTTTCACCGCGTCACATTCGTCTATTCCTCATCCCCTCCTACACACCCCGTTCCTCCGTGTATAAACCACAGTCTCCCAACTATGTTCTACTCTCTTTTGATTTGCCACAAGAGCAAATCTGCGCAAGTTCGTTCTCCTCCACCCGACTACTGGTATATCCTCCTTCTTCTTTCCGGCGGCCGTCCAGGCCCCCCACCCGAAATTGCGGTTTCAGCGTCTTCGCGTAATCCATTGGGCCGCACAAACACGTGTTCTTCCCTATCCTCCACTCACACCTCCGTATACATATTAATGTGGGGGGTCAGGTAACTCATGATCAGGCGTCGGGGGGCTCAAGTGTTGACATTTGTTCGTGTACCTGACTGTTGTTACGGGCACACATATATTCGAACGGGTTCTCTCAGCAGCCGCGTCTGCCACACTTTTCCGTTTGCCAAGACAAGACAAGACAAGACAAGACAAGACAAGACAAGACAAGACAAGACAAGACAAGACAAGACAAGACAAGACAAGACAAGACAGGACAGGACAAGACAGGACAAGACAAGACAAGACAAGACAAGACAAGACAAGACAAGACAAGACAAGACAAGACAAGACAAGACAAGACAAGACAAGACAAGACAAGACAAGACAAGACAAGACAAGACAAGACAAGATAAGACAAGACAAGACGAGACGAGACAAGACAAGGCAAGACAAGACAAGACAAGACAAGACAAGACAAGACAAGACAAGACAAGACAAGACAAGACAAGACAAGACAAGACAAGACAAGACAATGCTAGGCAAGACAAGACAAGACAAGACAAGACAAGACAAGACAAGACAAGACAAGACAAGAAAGAAAAGACAAGACAAGACAAGACAAGACAGGACAGGACAAGACAAGACAAGACAAGACAAGACAAGACAAGACAAGACAAGACAAGACAAGACAAGACAAGACAAGACAAGACAAGACAAGACAAGACAAGACAAGACAAGACAAGACAAGACAAGACAAGACAAGACAAGACAAGACAAGACAAGACAAGACAAGACAAGACAAGACAAGACAAGACAAGACAAGACAAGACAAGACAAGACAAGACAAGACAAGACAAGACAAGACAAGACAAGACAAGACAAGACAAGACAAGACAAGACAAGACAAGAAAAGAAAAGAAAAGACAAGACAAGACAAGACAAGACAAGACGAGACAACAAGGATAGATCGATTCTACAGTACTGCTACCGCTACTATCACTGCTACTCCTATACTAATAATGGCCTACCACTACACGAATAATGGCCTGCTACTGCTACTGCTACTGCTACTGCTACTACTACTACTACTATACTGCTGCTACTACTATTGCTGCTGCTACTACTACTACTACAACTACTACTACTCACTCACCGGTCGTCTGTTCTGCCGGCCATACTGTGAGCTCTTACGGAGGCCGCCGCCGTGCGGAAGGTGTCTGTCTCCCCGAACAGGCCGCTGATGATCCTGCCGTTCATGTCCCCCCGCAAAACGTGCATGCATTAGCATGTTTGCTATCGGACAATATGCTGCATACCTGATAACGACCTTCAAGGTCGATCACTCCTACCAGGCACACGTTATCAGAAAATAAGAAGAAAGCCAAGGAAACGAAAAAGGGAAATCAAAATGCAGAAGTTGAAATCCCTTTTTATTGAAACTAAACATACGCTACCCGGCATGATACAGCTGCTGTACAGCTGTGAGATCAAGGATTTAGTCGAAACTCGTCTTTGCAAGCTGTGTGCGATACTCCGATCGCGCGTATTACGGGGGGTGCATTTCCCCAAGAAGGGTATAGATCGGCAACCCCCTCAGTACTAACTGCACAGTAGTACCAGGGTCAACAGGGCGATACAAAGTACATTCCTCTTGTACCTCCATGTGTTTGGTGTGATGAATGCTAGCTCAGTGGAAACTGTGTACGTCTAATGTTTCGGACCCGTGGCATGCCGTGCCACGGTATAACCAGTACAGAATCGCTACAAAAAACGAACACTAAGAAAGGTAAGCTGGGACCAACAAACAGGAAACACTAAATGAACAGTGCCGTTACACTGAAGATATGGTAGGTTGCACCCGTTATCAAATGAAAAAATCAGCGTGGGCCAGCTAACGAGTTTATACCAGGTATCATTACTAGGCGTCCTGCGCTGTAATACTAGTATCATGGACAAAAGCAAGCGCGTCGTCTGCGTGATATGCGCCCCAGAACGCAGTACCATGTTGCATTGTAACAGTAGTCCGAAGTATGACTATCGTATTTTTTATAATATATAGCTTGAATGTGATACTGCACTCGATCTCATACTCGCACCGTATGGGGTATGTTATAGAGAGCGCGCACAACAGGTACCACTTGGGGATTCTGCTGTTATTTCCCCCTCCGTCGTAACGAATAGCGATTGTCCATGTGAGCACGTCGTGACCATAAATGCGTAGGTTTTCCTGATTTTATTTCCCTTCTGGTTTTTCTTCTTCTCCCTTGCTGCGGTGTTCACGAGCGGTCGACGCTGAATGGAGCTCTCTGTAACGTTGCACTGATGATGCACGTCATGGTCGGATGGCAAAAGGCACCGTACTAAAACTAAATACTACGTACAGTACCAGGCAGGTTTTAGAGCGAGTGCCTCCTTTATTAACAGCTGTTTGCACCTCTTGAAGTGTAGTATTAATAAAGACAAGACACATCTTACGGCAGACGGTGCAGAGGGTGCGCCATTTTTTTTTTTTTTCCGGGGCTCTTTACTTGAGTTTTATACTCTTGATAGTGTACTCCACACTATCAATAATAAGTACTTCGTATATACTATAAATAGTAAACTCTACAGCAACTGAGTTAAATCGACACACGACGCGTATGAAAATACGCGGAAGTGTGGTGAGCTAAAGCTTTATTTTTCCCCATCCGCCGGAGGATAAAAAAAAAAAAAAAAAAAAAAAAAAGAAGTAAATTCTACACTCTCAATAGTATACTCTATACTATTAATGGTACACCCCTCTGAGGCAGAAAAAAAATATTCTGAGAAAAAAATACGAAGTGCAAACTGGATGCCCAATCCCATGGCCTAGATATACCAAAATATTTAGTAATATACCTGGTATTGCCAAACGAGAATGACTTTTCGACAACAAGGTTGGGTTAACCCCTCTAGAGCCCCCGAACCCCTCCCTATACTAAATCCAAGTAACTTTGTTCCCAAAAACGGGTTTCCAGTTGTAAAGGGGTTAAGGAGCCCCGTCTTGCAGAAAACGGTTTTTGGGCGATAGAAGAGTGCTATGATACCCGTATCGTAGCACATGTCTCACATCGCGAGGGGGGGCACACCAGTTGAAACTATCAACAGAGTTGAGTCCTTGCCATGTTGGCAGTGGCATGGTAAAAGGGCTCTGACGGTCCAGATAGGTTAACCCCATAATACCGACGGAGGAGGACACGAAAAAAAAAAACATCATTCCCCCCCAAAAAAAAACTCCGGAGAACGTAGTTTTTCACAATGATTCGGGCACAAGCAACATCATCAGCCGCCGGTGTCTAAAGCCAAGACAGTCAGATGCTATCATCAAATATAATATCTGTATATATAAGACAAAGTCGTTGTCGCCGTCTTACTTGATGAGTTAGTCGAGCCTCGCGGATTCGCCGCCCCGGGGCGTTTCGGCCCCGGATTTCGGCGTGGGTCTGGTGGGTCGGGTGCAAACAGGGGAGAACGCTTGTATTCCATGAACACGACAAAATACAAAACTCTGTAACACTACTACTGTAAATAAATGCGGAAATGGTTGGCAGAGGGTCATAGGAGAGATACTACTACCACTACTGCTTTTTATATCGAAGGTCATTTGATTTATATCAGAATGAGATCATCTACGCTGCATACATTGTCGGAGGGCAATAGCGATACTATTGTACACACCGCGGTAAATAAAGCTGAAGTTTTTCAGTTGAGCTGAAGTTTTTCGACGGCTTGCCCGCAACATGCACAAAACTCACACCACATAAAAATGACTTTTTTTATAAGTTTGGCACGATTTGGGTACAGAAAAAAATGACACACAGTAGGTGGCCCTATATAGTGCGGTTCATATAGTGCGGGTGTCCGATATTGCGCGGGTGAAATCGTTTGGCACAACATAGACCCCTCTATAGTGGCCGGTTTTTATATAGTGCTGGTGCCCGGTATAGTGCGGGTAAATTTTCGTGACACATACCCGCACTATGTAGGGCCACCTACCGTACCTCTTCCCACGCAATCCCGACGACGAGAGCTTTACCACGGAACCAGCGCCTTCGTACAGCCGCTGTGCGGGCGGTACCGTCCCGCCCGGCAGAGGGTCAACATCGACCGTGCTTGCCTTCCCCCTTTGGACCGACGGCCGCGTATTTTGCGCCTGAAAAAAAGTCAATAGGGAACAGCAAAAATACAAGAGTACGCATTGATTGGCTCGAGGGCGCCCAAAAAAAAATCCATGATGACCTGCATGACTTCTCTCCTTCCCCCCCGCCCCCCCTCCGCGCGCCTAGAGGACGGAAAAAAATGTGTTTCCACCCATCGCCATTATAAGCTTCCACGCACACACAAATAATGTGGTGTATCTGCCCGTTCAAACATGAAAATATGCGCAACGAAGCCTATTCATTTGCGCGATGTTCATCTGAGATAGGGTAATCGGCCCTCCGACGGCTGGATGGAGGATAATATCCTCGGTCGAGTTCAACAGAAATCGCGAACGTTCGTGGGGAGGGGATGGACATTAACCATCCCCTACTCATCAAATCACTTGATATTAATGTGACTGCCCCCCCCCTTCCGGGTACCCCCTGCCCCTGCCCATCCCCAGGAGACCCGAATCTGAACAAAGAGAGAGTGGGTCATGGACGTTATGTTCTGTGCGCTCCTCGATTAGCTGCAGTACCGGTAGATTACTTGGTATATCTGGAAGTTTTTTAGAGGGTGACATAATGTGGTATATAGTCTATATGTGTGTATGTGTGTGATCGTCTGCCGGCGCATACGAGAGATGATCTATTGATTGAAAAACAACGCGAAAGTTATAATTCTTTGAAAAACAAAACAAGTCATATTATGATACCGCGTACCTCGTACCCGGTACGGTATGCGGTATGCGGTATGCGATATCGTTTACTTGACAGTATCGCGGCCTATTACGGGGGACCCTAGTAAATAGGACCTACGGTGGACACAAAAACCTATATATTCTTCTATTTTTACTAACAATATCTGGTCCTATTTACTATCGTCCTCCGTAATAGTACCACTCGCTCTTTACAGTATCGTGGCCTATACCGAGAAGAAGATGGGGCCCGCTCTTTTCGTCCATACATGCCGGTACCGACCGGCAAACAATCAAATGATATTGCGGCAAAAACTAGCCCGTAGGGCAGAGACTTTGTCCTCCCTCGTACGTAGCTCTAACCTTTTTCATCTTCGACATACTGCTCTACTAGATAGAAGTAGTCTCCTATAGGTGCGACTCATACCTCACGTTCAGTGTCATGTGGACTGTCCAGTGTCATGTGGGCTGCTCCATCGAAGGAGTCTCCTATAGGTGCGATTGGTATCTAACGTCATAAACGCTCGCGGATAAACATACTTCAAAAAAATATGTTATACTTGTATATTACATGTACTACAGCTAGCTGTGAGATCGAAGATTCCGTCGACTCTCATATTTGCGCGCTGGGTGTGATACTTCGATCGCGCGTATTACTGGTGTGTGTCCTCGTTAGTCTAAGGATATAGGTCGGCGACTCCTCATAGAACTAGCTTGTAACACAGGACCAACAGGGTGATGCTAATCAATCTGCGCACGGAAACTATAAAACTCGTTTTTGAGGGGGACAAAATCTGACGGCTGTGGAACGCACCGGTTTAATATGTATACATTCATCGCATAAGACGTATGACCGATGCGAGGAGGGCGCTCTTTTTACAGGTATACAGGTGTATGTCGTACCTACCCGTGATGGTATTCATACAAGAACCACTATACTTGGAAACAACGTGTTTGTTCGGTTTTGCCACCACTCTTTCTCCTTTCCACTCAATGTCGCTGTGCATCTGCTAAGACGCTCTCTGCTGCTAGGCGTGATCGCCAGGAAGGACTGACAGCAGTGGTTGCGTCCGCGCTTGCACGAAAGAGGGTAATCTTGCGAGATTTTCATGTCCACCCCCTCCCTACAATGATCGGCCACCAAGCAATATCCACATATCATACCAGGTAGTACATATTCATGACCCACTTGTTGATGGTAATATAACAGCCAGGAAAATCCTCTGCGTCTTACGTTTTAGTTGTTGTAGGACTACAAACAGTAATCTAATCTGACAATGGTGGAGCTGCTACCGACACCGAGCATTACATATGTACTACTGTACCAATAATGGTATTACTACGCTACTTACTTACTGTTGTTGTTGTACTGAGAGCTAGCGGGTAAAATGTTCGCCGTTTACCCGCGACCAAGAAGGGTAAACCTTGACCTTTGCTGTTAACACCCCCCCCTCTATTGTTCTGCACACTACGAGGTGTACCCCCCCCTGAGCCGGAGACAAAACTTCGGTGGCCGAGGTACATACTGCGTACCACGGGTACCCAACATTCACGGCGGGGTGCTTGTTACTCACAGGTATAATATCGGTACGTACAAGTACGTACCAAGTACGTACCTGGTATGTATGTGTTTAGCGTGCAGTAGTCCTGCTTGCGGCTCATACATATATTATCCCTTCGCTTTCATTGACACCACAAGCGCGTCCATAAATAAATATATTATTACATCGTCACGAAGAAGATAGCAAACACCTAGCTACGAGCGGGTGAAAGGTTAGCCGATTCTCCGACAACGGACAAAGTCCATTAACATATACTCCATCCCCTCTACAGCAGTACGTTGTGTATCATGGGTAAAAATGCATTATGCTTCCCAAGCCAAAGAAGACCAGGCACAGAAAATCTCAGCCGCAGACGGAACACACTGCATACCACAGGTACCCGACACTCTCCCAGCGGTGATTCAGGTATGATAAGTTATTTGCGGTCCTGCTTCCTTCTCATATTCATACCAAACCCTCGCCCTCACTGACACCACGAGTTCGTCCATGTTTGGGAGACTGCGCAACCCCCAACCCGGGGCACTATACATAACACATCAAACGCCGACGTTTCATACGTACCAGGTACCCAATAACGCCCCCCTAAGTGAAAACTCGACGTGCTCAGTCCCAGGATTGTAGAGCTAGTCTCAATGACCACGGCCAAAATCATGGTATGATGATTACCCCCCCCCCCCCGCTGGAAAATAAATGGACTAGTTCGAAGCTGTCATCCATATGCAAGAAAGTATTCACAAGATGCTCAAGTCCGCCTCTCATCAGTGCTGTTTAGTAGGATGCAGCTCACACTTCGTGCCATTCGCCGAACACAAACACCTCACGGCGCTTCGCGCTTGGTGCACGCGATGTCTGCCTGGTCGGAGAAAGCCCGACGTGCTTCATCCCGGCATTGTAGGATATGCGAGGGTCCATGGTCGTAGCACTATACGGCTATGCATGAAACGAGTACCCCCCCCCCCCGCCCAGGGCCTGGTTTACTTAATACCTAATACCAGGTATGACACCGGTACGTATTTATCATACTTCAAAGTTAAGAGGTTATTTGCGGTCCTGCTCGCGGTCCATCATACCTTCGCCCTCATTGACACCACCAGCGCGTCCATGTTAGGAAGGCTGCGAACCCCCGCCATCCCATTGTGGGCGCTCGCGACAAGGCTCTCGTTCAACTGATGGCGCAGAGCCACCCACGAGTGGCGAGCTCGGCGGCGGTAGTGGTGGGCGGGAAGACCATGTGAATCGCCACCACCATCACCACCACTTCCACTGCTGCCTTTGTTCTGATAGGCGGTAATGGTGTCGTTTTTGTTGAAGAAGTTCTTCTTTTTCTTCCTCTTGCTGCTGGCGATCGATTGCGGAATGCCGCTCTGCATGATGCCGTCGATACGACGAGGATTCTTCTTCTAGGAAAGACGGGGAGGGGGGGGGGGTGAACGAAATAAAACAATACAAAAAAAAAACGTTACGGGGGGGGAGGGGGGGGGGGGGCGAACGAGCGAAGGCAACACCGAAATGAATGTAGCTTGGGTGCAACCGGAAACAGGTTAGCCCTAACCCACACCGCAGCGCTACGAACTCAAACCCTAACCCCGACCCGAACCATAACCCAAAAGTTGAGGAATGCAAGCTAACGTTAACGGAATGGTGCAGGTGCAAGAGGCGCGACCGCAACCGCGTATCGACAATATTACGCACGGTGAAGCAGAGGAAGATTGTCTGGCCCCAAATCGACTTTGACACCGTACGGCGTCAAGTTGTGTCACCGAAACGGCATGGGCTCGGAAGAGTAAGAAAAACGTCACACCACGCCCATTACTGATGGCACCGCCCAACGGAATTTGCATGTCCTGCATTTGTGCCCCCCTCTTCGTATCATACCCGGCAAGCTAGAGAGGGCATCGTACCACCACCGCCACTTACCTACCTAGAGACACCGTACAGCCGAGCTCACACTGTACTTGTACATGCACCGCTGGCAGCAAGAAAACATGCATAGACTAGCTGGTAGAATGTTTGTGGACGACATACCGCCGTCCATACTTGGTACATGAGCTATTCATGCATGCCTTGCTGACGGCCGACGAAAGAGCATGCGACACACACTCGTCTCGTCAAAGAGTCCTCGTCGTACCCCGAAAGCTAGAGAGGGTCGTACCCGGAAAGCTAGAGGGAGCATCCTACCAAAACTACTAACACCATAACACCATCACCACACACTACCTGCCTCGTCCTCGAGGAGAAAGAGAGTGCAGGTGAGGTAACATGATGATGGTGCAATTACCGCCGGTATCACACAGCTTTGTTTGTGGCTGACATACAGCACATACTTCGTGCGTGAATCGTGCAAAGCAAGAAGCACGCGTCTTGTCGAACAGACCGCGGTGTACCTGGCAGTCCAGAGGGGGCATGGCACCACCACCACCCGCAACGCCCGTGACGAGACAAAAACAATGCTACAGCCGAGGTCACGGTGCATGTACCACCGGTACTTGGTCTACCACCATTTCCTGCCTCGTCCTCGACGAGAAATATGGTGCAGCCGACGTCACATGGTGATGATGCACGCACCAACTAACTGTAGCTAAAAAGGTCGCCTTGTTTGTAGCCGATATATTCATCAGTACTTCATGGGTACACATGTATTTCATCATAGTGAGTCATATGCAGGACTTGATGACGAAAAAGCACATTTTGTCGAAATAAAGACCGCGTCGTACCTGGCACGCTAGAGAAGGCATTCCACCAACTCCTCCTCCTGCTGTCTCGTCTTCGACAAGAGAAGTAGCAGAACTCCAGTCGAGGTCACATCGTGCATGTACCGCGGGGAGCAAGATAAACCAGTTTGTTTGCGTTTTAGACTAGACTACATACTTTATATGTGACACAAGGTACATGAGTCGTGCATGATGACCTCATGGCGCAAAAGTAAGCAAGAAGCAAGTGTCTCGTCTTGTCGAAAAGTCCGCGCAAGGCGATCGAATCGACACCCGCTGATTAACACTGCCTCGTGTACTCTAATAATTTTTCATTAATGAATCGCAGATCGTACAAGAGTCAACCCTCATCGAAAAGACCGGGCGATCCAATCGACACTCCCACTCCTCGCTGTGTACTCTAATCTCGAATATTAAGACATCTCCATCCAGTACAAGACATAATTGTAAAAAAAATGGAAATACACTCCAGCTGTGAGATCTATCTTTGCAAGCTGTGTGTGATAACTCTGATCGCGCGTATTACGGGTTGTGTGTCCTCATTAGACTGAGGATATAGTCTAGGTCGGCGACTCCCCTTGCAACTATTAATACAGTTAGTTATGTGATCGAATCGACATTCCCACTCCCTCTCCCGCTACACTGTCAATTCTGCTGTAAAACTCTCGTGAACTCTGAACTCTTAATGAAGCATGTATGCCATCTATGCTTGCATGTGTTTGTTGCTGATGCGCTGATGATGCCCAGCAAAGCAGATGTGTTTATGTGTTGATTGATTGTGTCTTGACAACGAACGGGTTGACGTTCTTTTGTTGTCGTGGATCGTGGCGCAGCCCTCGATTGATCTGTCCTGTCTGTTTCTATGAGCGTGCGGATGTTTATGTCTCGGTTCAGCAACATTTCTGCTTCAATACTACTGTAGCTACCCTTCACTAGCACCTTCACCAGCACGGTATGGGGCATGCGCACGCTTCAGGCGCCTTATACGTGGCCGGTTCGTTGTCCTACACAGGATACTTCGTACCATAGTCTACACGCTTTATCGTTGTTTTTTTGTTGTTTTTTATCCAGTTTTTTGCTTTCCGCCGTTGGCTTTTTCTAAGATGTTTGTTTCTGATTTCTGAATCAAGATTTCAAGATTTTGATTTTTAATTACTTGAAAAATTTAAAGGCGGTACAATTTATATTTCAAATTTCTTGGAGGTTTCCTTGGGCGAACGTCGAGCCAACGGATTTTTCGTTTTCAGCATTTTTCACCAGAACGGTCCATCTACATCACCACATCGCCGATGAAATCCACCAATCATCCACCATAAATCATTAATTACACCAATAACCAATCATCAATACACAATCTCACCAATCAAAAGAGCTGAAAAATCCGGGGACCGGGGACGCCGGTTTTTGTACGTACTATCGCGTGCGGCAAGTATAACATCTCAGATAAAGTATAGAGTATAGAAAAGCTTGAAAGAGACCAAAACTGGACTCGAGTCGTCACCAAAGAAGCGTTCCCGTTGAATTCGGATGAAGCAGTTAATTTTTGTACACCATCATCGTGCACGCGCAGCAGCAATATCATCACCAGGGTTCTCTGGTCTCTTGCTACGTACGACGTTGTAGACGTCACCTCACAGGAGCAAAGGTAGAGGGAAGTGCGAGGGATAGCAAAAGGAACACGCTTGGCGAGGGGGGCACGCGATAATAATTATTCATTCAGGTGAGCGAGTGAGCAAACGTGTACAGCTGAGAGGCTCTGTGTTCGATATTTTTATCAGTGCCACGCATTTTGTGTTAGCGTTTCGCGGCCCTGGCTTCTCCGCTCCCTCCCCATGGACTCATGGATGTTAGTTTTTTTGTGGTTCGATCAGAGGCTGTATTGAGGGACCCCGAGCTCACGAAAGGAGTTGCCTTGCAGTGTTTGGGTCGCGTGATGCACCTCGCTCCTCGCGATTCCCTCGCGACACTTCTCGCGTCCGGGCGATGATGGTTTCTTTTTTGGTCATCGGAGGAAATCTACCGCTTCTTGTGTCTTTCACGAGCGAGCTGGAAGGTATGCCCGAATGCCAGTCCCGAAGTGAGTCCATTGCGCTTTCGGGTTCCCGCGCATTGTGCCCCTGTGCTTCCCCCCAGAGGAGTCAACGGGTTGCGACGTAACCGAATCGATTAATCCGCAACACCACCTACTGCACGCCGTCCGCCGTCGCTTTGCTCCTCGCTCGTACCCACGGCTCGACAAAAGATCACGCGGCCGATGCATAGTAGTTCTGTATTCTTTTTTTTTTATTCTACCTTTTTATCTCCTTTTGTCTGTCTGCACTCTACAAGCAAGTTATTTCACGGCAAATGTATTTATTTTTTCATCTCGAGTGTCAAAAAGTGTGTATACTTTAGTTCAGTGCTTTCGTGTGTTTGTTGTTCCTTTGTGTTTCCTTTCTTTTTCGTACCTGGTACCTGGCAATTTAGGTGCCATGCACCTCTCTTATGCCTGTCAATATAAGGACCGTTTGATAAGCCATATTAATATTTGAACAGTCGTTACATTTCCGGGAATATTTTTATCGAGTTCCACGTTAGTTAGCTCTGTCCTTGCTCATTGTACCATTTTTAATAAGCCTGCCGTATCCGTCTGTCTTTGCTCCAACGAATACCCACTTTCACAGAAGAAAAAAGCATAGCAAAGACGACATCTGCCAGACGTGATGAGCACACACAAAGCATGGATAGCAGCAGAACGCTCGGCCTAACAGGCCGAGCACGGGGAGGAGTACCACGAGGAGGAGGTGGAGGAGGAGGGAGGAGGGGGGCCAAGCGATCGCGCCCCCCAGCATACACTGAGCGCAATTTCTGCGCTATAGGGAATGGGAGCCGACCCCTTGGGGTCAACATCCCAGGACAACTTTACTGGACAGATTCAAGGCCCATAGCACCAGCAGGACCAGGAGGAGCAGCGCTTCCGCGGGTCTCAGACAAAAAGAGTTTGTCGGGTAAGCCGCGGAGGCAAAGCGCGGGTGTCGCTTTTGCCAGGCCGAGGACCTCTTGCTCTCGGACGGCGGCGATAGCTTTGGTGTTTGCAGCGACTCTGAGTTTATCTGCTGCTGCTGTGACAGTAGGGGCGGAACTTGGAACAGCAGGAGCAGCATCATCTAGGCTATGTTCTCCTGCGGATGACTCACGAGCTTATGTGACAACGATCGCCAGCGACGATGACGATCCTGCTGGTCAGTATAACCACAATGATGGTGATGTGTCATTGCCCCGCGCTACTATTAATAGCATTGCAGGAGGAGATGGAAGTGAAGGGCAAGGGGGTGGGGTAATGGAGGCACGTGTGTTGGCGCAGTCGCTGAGGTCCGCTGGGGCGAAGGGGGACGTGGTGGTGCTGGTGCCGCTGGAAAGGGCTACGGAAGCGAACCTTCAAGCTTTGCGAAGGGATGGGCTCAAGGTGCAGGTCGTGCCGAGGGCACCGCAGCAGCAGTCCGGTGAGAGAGGGGAGCATGATTTTTTTTTAGAGCAAACTTATTTTATATTGAAAAACGTACATCTTGCTGCTATCGTAGAGCTCTGATCTTTCGTTCTGGCACTTCTGATGCGCTTGTGTCGTGTTTTGGAGTTCTGTAATACATACACCCCCGTTTGTTTTGTCAAGAAGCGCTGCTGCTGCTGTGCTGCTGTCCTTCTTTGCTGTTGTTGTTGCTGCTGCTAGTCTGCGCGTGTTGGCTTTTTGGCCTGACTTTTCTATTGCTTGTTCAGAGCATCAGGCCGGGAATACCAGACAGGTCGGGTTGTTTCGCGAGATACAACCTCCCTGCGTATGGGAAGGATAGATAGAACGCAAAGAACCTTTATTTTTGCGGTTCTTTTTTTGCAGCTTGTCGAAGATTTTGGGCTGTCTGTGCGATCGTCTTGCGCCGTACACGGCCTGTGCGCCTCCCCGTGCCTACTGCTTCCTGCCTTCTGTTTTTTCCACCGACTTCGTAAGCCCCTCGGGCATCATAACTGCTCCTGTTTTGTTGACTTGCTAAATAAGCATGTGGTATCACGTCGTACTGACTGGTAACGGCTTGGTATTGTTCTTTGTGCATGTGGTACTGTTGTCATTCATGGAAGGCTTTTATGTTGTTGTTCTCACTTTAACTCGTACAACCAAGTCCGTGGTCACAGGACAGGCTCCAGTCACTCTGGAGCTGAGGAATACCCCAGGGAAAAAGATGAACAAACTAATTAATAAAGGTGGTACGCCCATATATCCAATATGTATCACAGCTGACGCAATCCATGCCTCCACCAGAAACATATAAAAGTGAAACCGGCAGTCAGTAGACCACGAGTACGTCCTCACATTTTGTCATGAAGCATAGAGAACGATAACACTAATCCTACTTTGGGGTACAGCCGAGCCGTGTGCGAAGAGTAGACCTATACATGCGAGAGCTCTGAGGTGCGGCCACTGAACCCATCAACATCAACACAGAAACTATACTTGTACAGCAGTGTAGTAGCAACGAGAACGTGAAAATATTAACGGTTTACCTTAGGTCCTAGGTCATCCGGTCATAAACATATGTGAAAGGTACAGCAGTTGTGTAATAAATGGTGAAGCAAAGGAAGGAGCCGAACGGCCGAACAATGGAAAACACTCCTTGTCTCTCTCCTCTCTGCTCTGTTTTCCTCTCTTTTCCCGGTTCGCTGAATGACGCGTGCCATATACGTGGTACTAGTTAGTGGAAGTGAGTACTCGTATATTTTACCGGTTTAGTTCGTGTGCTGCGAGTGAGAACGAAACGGACGACGCGTGTCGTTGTTGTTCTTTACCGGTAATGATCGTTGCGTTGTTGTTGCGTTCCCTGGAGCTACTTTACCGTAACATGCATATACCGCGCATCGTATGCAAACGGTGCACATACCGTGCTCCCCCTCCCAAGTCAACGGTGGGCCTATTTTTTTGGTCGGGGAGTCAACAATTTGTTTTGTTCGGGGACGCGAAATACAGCAGTGATAGCATGACAACGGCGTGGGGTGACAGAGACGGGGGCAGCAGGACGTACTTGCTGTTTCTGTCATTACGATGTGGCAGCAAACGCATGGCCGAATCTCCTTTTTACTTTTTACCTTGTACGATACTAACTGCGCACAGGCTAGGTAGGGCCTTACTCGAAAAGCTAGCATATCTTTTAGCTTATATTGGCTTTTTGAGCTTATGGAAAAGCTTATGTCCGACCGAGCATAGCCAACATGCCCAATAGCTTATGTGAGAGCATAACAAGGGAAATCGAGCATAAGGTGGTTATGCCCGCCCCCATTTCGGGTATATACTGTATGTGCGTCTGGTTGTCTGGCAGCACGGTGGAGACGCCAAATGGGTGGCCGCACGGTAATAATACAAATTCACGAGGCTTACTTACACCTATTTGTTGTCGGCGCTGTTTATCGCGATATTGGACGGTCCTACATGAGAACACATGAACACGCACACACACGCGCGGCTCTTGAACTTCACCCACGTGAAGCAACATGAGTTGTCCACCGAGGATATTGAACTCCTCGATAGATTTCCGTTCGCTGACGCAAATGTCATCGAGACACTTGTGGGAGAGAAGGATGAGTACCACATCTTAGCTTCTAACTCTGACGGGTACGATCTGTGGCAATTCTGGCATGACAAAAGGCTTAAGCTGCCGCGTCGGTATGATGTTGCAAAGGACGTCGCGCTGATTCAGCCATCCTCCGCATTCATGGAACGCGTATTTTCTATTCTGCGCGCTTGTATGGACGAGAGGCAGGAGTCTAGCTTCAGTGACCGCATTGCAGCATCCGCTCTTCTCAAGTACAACGGGGGGCGGGGAAAGTAGCATGGCGTCGTGCGGGGTGCGGGGGAGCTGGGTAGTCCGCTCTGTTTGGCTAGCTCGCTATTAATAGCTCTGTTCTTGCTGTCGAGTTTCGAGTAGAGAGTTCAAGCAGGTTTTCCAATTGACATGGTGGTGCGGTGGTATGGAAAAGGCAGCAAGGCACTGTGTGCGCACTGCTGTGCTGTATATGGACACAACACACAATAACACACAAGAACAGCAGTAGTAGTGTGATACGTGAATATATATACTTTCGAAGTACATAGGAGTGTATATATATATTTTATAGCACTGACACACCTGCATCTGCCTTGTGGCTTGTAGAAGAAAAAAAAATAGCCGAAGAACCCACGTTTCACGTGCTTATCGACGACAAGAAAGGATGCCCAACGAGTGTTAGACGAGCAAGCATGCTTTTATCGAACAAAAAACAAGCTAGAGATGGAACAAAGAGCGAGCGTAAGTCGAGCTTATCCGCGCAAAACTGACATGAATCGCGAGCTTATTTCCAGTTTTAAAGCTTTCATGCCCGCAAGAAAAAAGCTTATTAGTGTTGTAAGGAATACCACTGATAGGGACAGCTTACGCTATACCTACGATGGGACCCGAAGGGTGCGCCAGCTAGCGTTGGGCTGCGAAAGCAACTGAGTTAAATCGACACACGATGCGTATGAAAATACGTTGAAGTGTGGTGAGCTAAAGCTTTATCTTTCCCCATCCGCCGGAGGATGAAAAAAATTATTTGGGCTATTACGAGCTGGGCCTCGTACAGGTTAATAATCGAATAAAAAGATCAAAGATGAGCTGTGTGTTTAGTCCTCATGTGAAACTGCCGTTTCCACAAATCGGCACTTATCACACCAGTGTCTCGCGTCTTGCGCCTGTTGTTGATCCTAGGTTCGCATAATAAAGTGGAGAGGGCGGCTCGAAACACAAATATTATATTATACTGCACACCATGTGTGCAGGTGGTGTGCAGTATAGAAAACGGGGCTATATATATCGTTTTTGATTTTGAAGTGATGGCTCAAATTTTATTGCCGGATTTCTACTTGATACAACTCACTCAGGTACGGCAGGGCCAGAGGACCGGGCTCACGGGGGTTTCCAGTCGTGCCGAGGCCACGCAGCACGGGGTTGAGATAGGGCGTTTCGATAGAGATTTCCATCATAATACACAATACCGTACTGTGTGTGTGTTCTTCACGTTAAACCGTTCTTCTACTCGTCGACATCCAGCACACCCAGTGTCCGTACTGATTCTTCACCCTAGAAAGATCAGCTCTGTGGTCACAAGCTACGACACAGAGATAATGCATCGTAATGCATTCGACAACGCAATGTCATGCCCTAGTACTGGGTACGACAGGCACAACATACATACGTCAGCAACAGAAATACATTGGAAGAGAGAAATACTGAGAGATGATATGTGTCGGATGTCGATGAGTATAAATATTTCTGCTGTAGAAAGAACGGTTTAATGGTTACAAAAGAAAGTCACTCGCACATCAAACGGGGGCTGCCGAGTGCAGAAATGCCACACCAGCACATCAAGACGCTTAGCTCGGTTGGCGGCTAGCTTGATCGATTGATCGTGATAGACTGGTGTTATTGGTTGGCCGTCCTCCTGATGGCAATGTTTCGATACGCATTCTAAGAATAAGTCAGGAGTCAAAGGAGTCAGCAGCAGTGGCTTTCATTTTCGTCACAGTTTTTAGCTTTCGAGTGTATCGAAGTGATAAAAAGAGCCGTTGCGTGTAATAGTGTCTCCAGCACTCCCACGTTAAGACGTGAAGCCGTGCAGGTCATTTTTTTTATTTTATATAAAGTTATTGTAACGACGTCAGCATCATTTACTTTTGCTGCGCTTTGTTTTTTTGTTCTTGTTTTTCTTCTGTCTTTTGCGAGTGACGTGCTTCCCACTCTCCACCAACGCTGTTCATGTTCATGTTATCCTGTTATGCCACGTACGTTGTGCATGTCACATATTATACGGAGTTACTTGTGTCGCGTCGGTGCTTATTTTTCCACTTCGCTTACCGTCATACTCGTGTATGCTCGTGCATCGTGTACTCAGTATACCGGTGCCTGGTATCATGCACCCGGAGGATATATTCACGTTTTCGGTTTTGGTACTAAATCTGGCGGCGTCGTCGACGGCCCTTGTCGCAGTGGTCGAGCCCTCTTTGTCAACCTTGCCGATCAGCTTTTAGCCTTTACGCTCTGCAGGTAACCACGGGCGGATGTTTGAAATGTTGTCATTCCAGGTTGATGATATTTGTTAGTCTGCATCTGGTGCATGGTATACTTGTACACAGCAGCACTACGAAGCATGGTAGCGCTCATTCCAAACCGAGCTCGCCTGCTCAAGCAGACCAGACGCCTGTGGATAAACAAACGAAATAGCAGTTCCGAAGATGGAACAATTTAATGAAGAAGTGTTTGTTTCCTTGTGTTGCACTAGTTGCAGGGCGGGGGCGTAGTACTGGTGTTGCCCTGCTGCATGTTGCCGCCAGTTTCGAAGATGAAACATTTTAGTGAAGAACTGAATGTGTCCTTGTGTTGCAACTAGTTGCAGGGTGGAGGGGGGCGTAGTACTGGTGTTGCCCTGCTGCATGCTGCCGCTGTCTTTGCTGTACGCACACTGATACATGAAACCGCCTAAGCACGAAGTCCTAGATATAATATTAAATATTACGCTACGAGTTTCCCCCTCCGGGTGTGATTGACGTGAATCCCCGGAGATGTCGCAAGCCGAAAAGAGGAACCCAGGCGTCCGTATGAGAGCCTCGCATTCCAGGTATAACATACACCTGGTATATATATTTGAAAACTAGAGGGAAAATGTAGCACGCGAGAGCCACGTAGCCACCTTACCCACCCCGCAAGTATTTGGGCAAATAACACCGACCAGCGAACAGCCTAAACGAGTTAATAGCTTAGTCTATCCTTAGTCTATGCGAGTATCGCAACAACCCCGCCCCTTTCCCCCTTGCACGTTCCTAACTAGTTGCCCCGTACACCCCCGACCCCCGACCCCCACCCCCACCCTCACCTCTCCCCACCCTCCGCACGCTTCTAACCCCGCCTCCTCCTGTTTACGTGTTCTTTTAATTTTGGCCGAAAACGGTGAACAAAAAAACGCTCAATAGGCGGAGGGGAGACCGTCTCGGAAGACCTTATGACCAAGGTCTTTCTTTGGAGCCTGACGTCGTACAGCCGCGTGGTCTACCTCGACCCTCGTTCAAGAGTCCAGAAGAATCCAGACGCGCTTTTCGCATGCGAGGGTTTCTGCGCCGCCGGCGCGATACCCTCCCCTTCTCCTGCTTTCCAGGGGGGGGGTGGCGTAGCGGAGGCGCTGTCGACGGATGACGATGAGGACGAGGCTGCGGGGGTGGTGTTGGAAGCACCCCCGCTTCCGCTTCGCCCTACCTGGCAACCTTCTACTTCGGTAATGGTCTTAGAGCCGTCCGGGAAGGTGCACGAGACCATGCTGGGGGAGTTGGCGCGGAGGGCTTTGTTGCCGCCACTATCGTCCTCGGAATCGCGGTCATCGCTGGCGCGGGCGAGGTCGTTGCCATCTTCCCCCGAAGAGGGGGAGGTGGTGGGCTCGTTGTCGCCCCCAGCCTTGGATGCGCAGGCGTTTTTGTCCTCTTTCCTTGATGCTGCCGGGGATCGGTGTACGCCGTTTGAGGACCTCGTGGAAAGCGCCTCTGGTCGGTGGTCGGGGCCGGGGGCGGGTTCGGGTAAGAAGTCGGGACGCGGTGGTGGTGTCCGTGGTGGTAGTGATGACGGTGGTGGTGGATGGGGAGACGCGTTTGGAGGTGATGGTGCTTCGGACGGTAGCGCCATTGGTGGTGGTCGCGGCGGCGGCGGCGGTGGTCATCTGGAGGATGCGCTGATGCCGGTGGTGTTGCTGAACGGGCCGCATATGCCGCGGTGTGCTGTGGGGCGGGAGCGGACTCCGGCGCACGTGTGTCAGCGCTTGCCGCCCGCGTTTGCTGCTCCTCTGACGGACTACCACGAGTGGGGGGACTGGGGCCGAGCGCAGAAGCGCTGCGCGCTTTGCGAGCAGGTAAAATAATGTAGTAATGGTAGTAGTCGTAGTGGTAGTAGTTGTTAGTTATAAAAGGAGGAGGAGGAGTAGCAGTAAGAGTAGCAGTAGAAAAAAAACAGCGGTGGTGTTGATGTATTACCTTTGTTACGGGTACAGTGATGAAATTATTGTTTTGGTGGTGCAGTTGCGTAAATCGCATGCAGCAGCTACCTACATACTGCCGCTATCAATAATAGCACCACTACACCGGCAGTAGTGTATCGGGTGCTTGGTATGATGTACGTCGTGTACGGTACTGCTCCTCTTATCTTTTTTTTTGCAGATCGAGATCGATGCGGTATTAGGTAGAGCATTTTTGTTCGTAGAGTTGGTGTTTGTTGTATGATGCGTAGTATTATATTATTATTTCGATATAAGGCGTGGGCACGCCCCAGCGAAGAAACCACGCGGAAAGGCGGTCAGATGCGGGAGAGGTCCGCAAATGTAAAAGTGTCAGATCAGCCTAACGACCATGATATATATACTTGCGTTGAGCTGTATTCGCATTCCTCAAATCGCTTTTTCCTTGCGCCGTTGTGGAGGCCCCCAGAAATCTGGGTACACCGCCTCTACGTGCTGCTCGAGCTGTGGGCTGTGAGCGACCGTTTTCCAGTAGCGGGAAGTGCTTGCTTGGCCCAGCTTGGGCTAAATGACTGATACTCGACATTGTTAATAACCCCTCGTTACAACTGCTTCCAAGGTTTTTCTAGGTCGTCGGGATTGAGGTTACGGGTAGGGTTCAAAGTGAGAGATCATGGAAGTTTATGCCAAAATTGGTGTTGGTTTTTTGTGGAGAGTTTATATATGTAACTTCTGATGCATTTGCTTCCACAGCTGTCAGATTTTGTCAGTTTTGTCCCTCAAAAACGGGTTTTATTTATAGTTTCCGCGCACAGACTTTCTAACATCACCCTGTTGACCTTACAAGCTACGCTGTAGTTCCAAGGGGAGTCGCCGACCTAAATCCTTAATGAGGACACACACCCCGTAATACGCGCGATCGGAGTATCACGGTTGCGAATATGAGTTTCGACAAAATCTTCGAGCTCACAGCTGGAGTGTACTGTTATTTTTATAATATGTGTTCGACGTTTTTGCCGAACCTGGGCTAAGGTTTGTACGCACCCAGCCTCGGCTGTCTCACGACCTGGGCCAGCTTCGAAAAAATGCTTGAAGCATACGTCACGTTGAACCCGGTCTGTACGCAGCCAGCCTCGGCTGTTTTACGACTTGAGCCAGCTTCGACAAAATGCTTGAAGCGTACGTAACGTTGAACCCCAGCCCTACCCCCCTGACCTCCTGGGAATTTTCTCGGAATTCGTGCCGTAAATCGAGGACACCCTAGGATTTCTCAAACGGGGAAAAAAAGCAGAGCCTCTCCACGCGACCGGTTCCGGAGTGTCGGGCCTTAGCGCTGCGTGAAAATGTTATTAGTTATGTGCACCAAGTTCAAGGAGCGTCGTCGTAGAAGGAAGCGGTGTGGTACTCACGGCCTGTGTTACACTCCGCATGGTTTATGTCATGTTCTGTTTCGCGGTACGACCACCTAGACTGATACTGAGGTTACTGCAGTAGTTTATTCGGGTCGTGTGCGTGATGCACTTATTGTACTGTTGTAATCCCCCCCCCCCCCCCCCTATATTCCACTCGAGGGGTTTCGATGCGACGAAATAACCATCTGTCCGAGCGGCCCATTTTCCCACCCCACTGTACGTACGACCACGTTCGTGTTGGAGATCGCATGGAAGATTTCGCTACGTTTAAGCTATCGAACAATCGATACATTATTGCGTCAGAGCTTTCGACAAAGCGAAAGCTGACAGCAGACAGCAGCAGTACGTACCACACGAGCACTGCATGGTTTACGGTTATTGCTACTTCAATTTTAGCAAAGTTTCAGACTTGTATCACCCCCCCGTTCCCCCTCCCGCTCTTTTTTCTCGTTATTCTTTTCGGCTTCTGCTCTCGTCAAATCAACCGAACGCACGCACCCTTCTCGTCGCGCAGGGCATGGAGCCGCACATCATCCACTTCGCTGACCAGGATGCCTCGTGGAAGCGGGCGGCGTACGAGCAGAAGTCCCCCTTCTGGAAGTGGGGCAAGAACCGGGAGCAGCGGGAGTACCCCTTCGGCAACTTTTTCGCCCCGTGGGTACTCTTCTTCATTCCTTGCGTTGTCTTAGCGTTCGCGAGGGTGTACTACAAGATTGCTGGGGCCGGGGACTTGCAGGGTAAGGCAGCTGTAGGACCTCGAGCAGCCGCGGCGGCGGCGGTGGCAGCTGCGGCGGATGGAGCAGCGGCTCTTGCAGGAACGGGAGAGGGAACGGGAACGGGAAACATAACGGGGACGTCGTTGGCAGCTTGTCCGGAACACTTTCCGTCGAAAAAGGGGAGGCTCATTCCATGGTTCCTTGGCCCGAAGAAACACCAACTGCAGCAGCAACAGCAGCGGCAGATGGCTATATTGCCCTCCTGCGCAATTGCGGCCGCTTACGACGGCGGCAGTAGCAGCGTAGGCGCCTCCTTGGAGGCAGCCGGCACCGCGACTTACGGAAGCGGTTCCCTCGGGGTAATCGTTGCTGCAGGCCCGGAGTTGCTGGGTTCCGGTAACGCTGGCGGTGGAGGGGGGCTGCGGACGGGAGCGTGCTACGCTCTGTCGGCGGTTGTCTGGGTCCTTGGATTGGCGTGGTTTCGCGCGACCAGGTCCCTCGCGCTAGAGATCGTGGATGAGAGGTGGCCCCCAGCGATTGCCGCGGCGGTGTACAACGCCTGGCTCTGCTGTGCGCTTGTGCTCGGACTGTACGTCATGGATTACCTCTACTACGCGTTCCTTACTCGCGGTAAGACTTTGGCCAAGGACACGGCGGCCGTGGCGTTGTTCGCTTTTGGCGTGGCTCTGCTGCGCTCGTCGGCGACCGTCGGGGGAGGGGGAGTGGCATGGGAGGGGGCGGTGGGGGTTGGGGTGATCGCGCTCGGGGTGGGGCACGGCAGCCGCGCCGGCGCCGCGCATCACCTTTCCGGCCGGGGTCACTTCCGCTGCATCACGGCGAGCTGTGTCGCCGGCGCGCTGGTGTCCTTGGCGTTGTGCTACGATGGCGCGAGAACGACGGCGCAAGACGGCGGCTTGAGCGGCGGCGGCGGAGGCGGCCGTGCCGCCGCCGCAGTTGCCGCCGCGCAAATGTGTTTCACCGCGCTGGTGTACGCTTCGGTGATCGGGGGTACCCGCCTTAGGGCGGATATGGACGAGGCTGGGTCAAAGTTAGGTCGTTCATGCTCCACCGCATCGTTCGCGTCTGAAATCGCGGCATCGCCGGGCGCCTCCCCGGAAAGAAGGGCCTCTATTGCCGGCGGAGCGCTGGCGGAGGCGGCGCTGCCGCCGGGTTGGGGCGCGGTTTTGTCAGCCGTGGCGCGAGCGGCGGGGCGGGCGAAGGACGCGGTCTGGCGCCGGCGGTGGGTGACCGCCTGCGTGGCGATCCTGGTGCTATGGAAGGTGTCGGCGAGCTTGCGGCCGACGACCCCTGGCCGGCGCTTCGAGAAGTACGGGCTCTCGTGCCTGGGGAATGACGAGGGGGAGTTCGTGGAGGCCGGGGTAAAGCGGATGTCGAGGGTCTGCGGCGCGGAGCAAGCCCTAAAACCGGTCGCAACCGGCGCGTACTTCGAAGCGTTCAGGCAGGACAAGGTCTGTCTGGAGGTCGCGGGGGGCGGCTTCCTCTCGCTGGACCGCATCCATGTCTTCCAGACGTGCGCACCGGAGAACCAGTTCGTATTTCAGCACGTGCCTTCTAAGAAGACGCGGGCTGGCAGCAAAGGTGACTCCGCGCCGTCAAACAGCGCCGCAGACGACGGCGAGTACTGCGTGTACAACCCCACGTCCGGCTTCTACCTGAGCGCGCAGCCTCGACCGAAGGCGCAGTGCGGGGAGAAGGAGCGCTGGCGGGTGAGCTCGGTCCCGCGATCGGCGCGGCCGAAGAAGGGTGCCGGCGGGATTGTCTCGACGACCCAGCAGCAGCAGCGGCAGTCGACGGCGTCCGTGCTCGTCCACCCCAGCTTCTTGTCCCGCGGCCCTCTCCACACGTTCTACGGCTATCTCTTGGCGGCGACCGTGCTGCTCGTCGCGAGGGCAGTGTTCGCAAAGCTTGCGGGGTGGCAGTCCGCGGCAGCGTCGAGCAGCGGCGGGGGAAGCGGGGGCGGAATTAGCGCGGGCGACGGCGGTAGCGGCGGTTCCTCGTCGAAGCACCGTCAGGGAGGGATTGGCGCACGACAGCGATCAAGGGGCCGGAGCCACTCGCGCTCGCGCAACACCGCAGACACGGGTTGCTTTGGCGACCCGGGATATGCGGGGGATGCTGAGACCGGTGGCGTGGGGTACAGCAGCGGGGGCGGTAGCGGTTGTGCCGCCGGCGGCAGGGTGCGGCCATCGCCACTTCAATTCGGGTTTGCCCCTAGCGCGCGTGACCTGTCGGAGTCGCCTGTCCCGGGCGTGCCGCTCGACCGCATGGGCTGGAACATGGACATCATGTTCGGGGTTAATGGCGCAGGGGAGCAGGGCGACCTCGCTCCGCCGGTTGCCAGGTCGGCGTCTGCGTCTGCCGTGGCGACCGCCTGGCCCAAGGGCTTTGGCAGCGCCCATCTTTCGAGGGATAGGGACACGGCGCCCGCGGCCCGGGCCGCTCGTGGCCACGAGCGGCTGGTGAAACTGTTTTCCTGGCTTTGTATGTTGTGCGATGCAACCCTCTTGGCCGGCCTGTGGTGCCTCGTGCCCGCGCACTTCGCGCAGGCGATGAGCGCGCTTACCCGCGACCACCACTCGGCCATCGACAGGGGGCTGGGCATGGACCCAAACAATCCGGGCAACGGTCCGTGGTCGAGGAGCCTCGGGGAAGGTGTCGTCGCAGGAAGCGGCGGCAGTGGTGGCGAGACTCTGTCCGTTGTTGGCTTGATCGGTGTCGGTGGTGGTGTTGGCGCGGCGGACAGGGGGGTTTCGGCGCTGTCGTGCGACAGCGGCGCGTGGTGGCTTACCTCGGCCTTGGTACGGCTGCACTTGGTGTTCCTACTGGTGGCATTCTGCCACCTCCACGGCGCCGTTAAGGCCGCCGGCTCCTCCTCCGGCGTCCGCGGGCGAAACCGACGGACGGGAAAGAAAACGACGGAGCGCGCGTCCCTCTGGGGCCTGCGGTCCGGCGAGCGCCTCGCCCTGCGGCTTCGCACCGCGCTGGGCGTTCTGGCCATGCTCTGTGCCGCGGTCACCGCCGCCGGGGCGGAGCTCGGGGAGCGCAGCGGCCTCTTATTCTTGGGGCTTCACGCGCACCCCGCCTGGAGTAAGTGCGCGGCGTCCGCAGGTTTGGACGAGTCGTGGGGACCCGTGTCGCCGCTGCTTGTGTTCGCGATGCTGTCGGCCGCGGCGAGCGTGTACGTGCGCGCGGGGGCGACGGGTGCGGTGAGGGTGGGGGCCGGGGTCGGCCTCCTGGCTGCGTTGGCGACGGTGTCGATCGCGACGGGGCGTGCGTATTTGGCGCTTGCGGCTGCGGCGGCAGCGATGGACTGGGCGGCCTGGGGTGTCGCCGGCCTGCTGTCGTGTGTTTGCTACCAGAGCCCCGCCGCTGCGATGCTGGAGCGGGAGAGCAGCGGTAGCGCGGCCTCGGTGGAGGATGACTTTGGAGGCGGGGGTGGCGCGGGGGGTGCGGGCGGCGGATGTCAGCACCGAGGTGGAGCCAGCAGTGGCGGTATCACAGCGACGGCCGGAGCGCGGCATCGAAGCAACGATGCGCGGCGGCTGACGTGTGGGCGGGCTCTTGGGCGTTGACCCGAGTGGAGGTGGTGCTGGTGGTGCGGAATTTCGTCATTTTTTCTGCGTGACGACGAATGAACAGATGGATGGATGGATAGATGGGTGGGTGGGTGGGTGGGTCGAGGCGAGAAGGTCGATATGTGGGGGAGATTAATGAACTGTGTATTTTTTTTGCCCCCTTCTTTGTTCCTTCTTTATTTTCGCCAGAGTTTTTGGGTATTTCGTTACCTCGGGCGAGAAACAAAAGCATGTGAACCTTTGTTTCGCAACTTTGCTTGTTTTTGAGTTGTTTTTGTTTTGTTTTTTGCATGATTTTGACTTCAGAGGAGAAAGGGAACGGACGCGAGGTATTATGAAATAGCACGCGGCGAAAGGTTAGTTGTATGTTGGTTCCGTGCTAGCGTGCGTTCAGTGTGTGGGCGTGCGTGCGTGGGCGTGCGTGCCTGCAGGTGTGACTTTTGTTTTTTGTGGTAGCTCACGAGTGGGCAAAGCACGCAGTTCTTTTCAGAACGTCCCGTCGATGCTTGGTGGCTTGCAAAGAGGGATGAGAGAGAAGAAAGTGAGAGGGCGGAGGACAGAAAAGAAAAAAATGAGAGAAGATTGGAGGGAAGGAGGGAGAGAAGAGTAAATATAAGCATTTTAGCGCGTGGGTAGCAGGCAGGCAGAGCGAGCAACAACTCAGCCTGCTTCGCTGCGTGGGTCATTATGGCCGGCGAACGGTTGGTGTGTTTTTTTTTGCGTTGGGTATGGGCCTTGTTGGGAGCGCGCGCGCATTTGGGCGCGCTGCCCCCATGATTCGGCGTTCAAATGGTGGCCGGTCCTTGCGGCCTCTCATGCGCGACCGCCGATCGGGAGTTAGATTGATTATTGCCCCATCACCAGTTAGTTTTGTAGCCTCGAAGACACGGCGCGGCGACCGTTAGCTGTAGCTAGTAGTTAGCAACACCTTGGCCGTTAGCAGCCGCCGCTGTTGCCGCCGTCGCCGCATGGTCTTGGCATGGGCGCGGAAAGAGCAGCGAGGACTTACGAGATTGATCATAGTTTTTTTTTTGCGCGATTAGGCTTTCCTTTGGAAAACGACGCGCTGATGAAACTGACCTGTCCAATATATATACATTGGTTACCCATACGTGCACGGCGAACGATTAGCTATTATTCGTGGTCGCGGTAGCTTCGCCTAGTTCTGGGAGCAACACGAAAAGAAAGTGGTACGGGCGCGCGCACTACATGTGCGCGTGTGGTTTTGAATTTGGGGGGAGTGGGAGCGGGAAAGGCGGGGGACGGAGGGGGCTGTGGGCGGGGGTTGGGGTTGGGGGGGGGGGGGGGGTTGTCGCGTTTGTACAAACGACCGACCGCGCCTTTTCACCCTCTTTTTCGCCGACCTCGCCTTGCCTCACCTCGTAGCGGGTTTTGTTTTTTAGTGTTTGTATTTCGCTCATGTTTCGTGAATCCTCCCGCACCGCACCCCCGAGTAGTAGATATTTCACTTCGATAGATTATGCTTGCTTGCGCGCGTGCGTTCGCCCGCGAGTGCTTCCGCACGCTTGTTTTTGTTTTTTGGACCAATCACGGATAGGTTCGTAGCGGGGCAGGACAGGCGTAGATTAGTGGTCTAGTTGCAGTACTCCGTCTTGTTCTATTTTCTGACCAAAACAAAAAGCAAAAATAAATGCAATGCAAGCCAAACACATTAAAAGAAACTTCGCCAACTATAAGTCGTTCGGGGTTTTGATGCTCGGTCGGTTTGTCGGTAGGTCGGGCGGGCGGCCAGGATGCTGGGCTTGTACGGCGACTCTGCTAACTACTGCCAGGCACCCTATAATATACCTGGTACCTGGTAACTCGTAGGATATCGCGCGCCCGGGCATGGATTTTCGAGCCGGTATCCTCCGAAGCAAGGGGGGCACTCGCAACGGAAATGGCAACTCTACTTGCAGGGTCAGTCGCACCGCTCGGCGTTTGCACCCTGCTCGCCGCTCTCGAGAAAATTGTGCAACGGTGTGTTGCGTTGCGCGTTACTGCGTAGACGCCACAGCTGTTGGGTAGATCGTATGCGTTGCGTGTGCGTTATTAGCGTTCACGTTTCCGTGTTGTTGTAGTAGTTGTGTCCGTGCGCCTTTTTTTTGTTTGTTTAATTTTTTCGTCTGACGGGCGGGCGGGGGGGGGGAGGGCGCGTGGTGGTTGAGGTATCCGGAGAGAAAATATATGTGGAAATAAATATATAATTTCAAAAGGTTTGAGGAGAGCCGAACAAAACCGTTTTCGTGTTCGTTCATTTGTTTTGTTCGCTTGTTTGTCGCTCGCTTGGTATTCGAAGGAAGAGGAAAGTAGAGGTCAATAAGGTTTCATGTGTGCTCACACTGGTCAAGTTTTTTTTTTTTTTTTCTCTCCTCTCAAACCTTGCGACCACACATGATGGCATCACATATGTTGCACTGCAGTGTAGTTATTATGATGCGGCTCGCCGAGATATTTTACCGCGGGTGGATAGCGTCCGCCCTCATCCATAGCCTGGTGGCAGCACAGAGTAGGTGGACGTCGTGATGGAATGCCTATAACGTAACGTATCACACAGTAACACCTGATACACCTTTGCCTATTCCGGAATGTTATGCTCACACCTGTGGAGAGGACAGCGACAGAGCCGGCTATGCTCCTGTACTAACAGTGACTCCCCGCACAGCCCCTGCTTAAAAATGCTGACTGGAGTCCCACGAGTACTACTACTCTTGCTGTATACCCCCCCCCATTGCCCTTCCTTCTTGAGTTCCACAAAATTATCTCTTCGTGTGTGCCTGCCGCACTGCATGTTTGATGGGTAAGATTGGGTATTAACCTGAGCGTGCATCAATTGATTACGGCTAATCACTCACGTGAAATCAGCTGTTTCAAGCACTTTTTTTACCACGAGTACTACTCTTGATGTATACCCCCTCCCATTGCTCTTCCTTCTTGAGTTCCACGAAATTATCTCTTCGTGTGTGCTTGCCGCGCTGCATGTTTGACGGGTCGGGACGAGTATTAACGTGAGCGTGCATCAATTGATACGGCTAATTAGTAAGTGAAATCAGCTGTTTCGAGTACTTTCGCGTAAGAAAGGTCTTGCACCGGGGATTAAAAATACACTGAAGAACAGCCGGGCAACTCATCATATCATTGACTGCGTTACAGTGATATTTGCCGACGAATTTAGTTTTTTATTTATTCTCGCATTGTTTTTTTCTGTAAGGATTACAGGAAGAGGACGCGCGGACGATCTATTTACTGACCGGCTTGCTGCACATCAGGTGGATGGGTGGTGCACTTGATGCTTAAACTCTTCTATCGGGGAGGGAATACATAACATGCTGGGTACGAACAACACCTGGTCCTCCTAAAAATGTTCGCTCCTGACATGTGGGACTCGGTGCGCCCGTTCGCCATCATCCCACGAGATCTATCATCATAGCCATCGCTGGGTGGAACCAAGGCCAAAGGGATGAGGACCACGATCCTCAACACTCCAAATAATGGAAGAACTATTGACGCACCTTATACCCGGGGAGCACGCCAGGCGATCAAGCACGCCATGGATTGTGTATTGGACAGATACATAGCATCAAAGATCGAATCGGGACATTCCATATATTGCACTGAAACTAATAACTTTTGCCACGCTCATCCACTTGAGTAACAAGAACGCTTAGACTACTCATTTGAGTATCGAGAATGCTTGATCGCATGCATAATAACGAGAATGCTTAATAACTTACTTGCTTTTGGTCAGGGGAGCGCTTAATCACTCCTTGTCTACTTCACATTAACGAGCGCGCTTCTTGATAACAAGAACGCATACTTACTTGAGTAACGCGAACGGTCCTTGGGCTTGGCAGCAGGAACCCTCTAGTAGACTTGACATACGTATTACCGACAGCACAAGTTTTTGTTACGTCCATCGAGGGGTCGTATTAAGGATAGCTCCTTTGCTACACGGGAGTAACCATGACCTTCCGAGTCGCTGACTGGCAACGTAGTAGCCTATTGCGAGCAGTACCATTGGTGCTACGGCGGTACATGCGGTGCGGGGAGTCATAACATCCCGATTTCGTAGATACGAGGCACAGATAATCGTTTCATAGATCAGTTTTGTCGAACCTCCGGAATCCCACAAAGGATGCCGACCAACGAGGGTCGCGGGTCTTGGGGTTCGCCTTCTTCTGTAGTATTACAACAGTCTCCGTCTGGTGATTAGTATTGCTTGAGCTGAGATTTTAGCGTGCTCCTCGCGCACTCGTTCCGTCCTCTTCTATTCCTCACCCACGCGACCCTCTTGGCGCCACCAACAATCGCCACAACCGGCGTTGGGGCGCCACTCATGGTTGGGTCATACTGACATATCCACGGGAGTACCGACTATGGACTTGGTCAATCTACCAAGCCGGGTGTATGACGATGTCGGCCTCGTGCTCCTGCTGAAGTGGTGTTCGCAGGTGTAGGGGTGTGCGTTGTGTGCTCGTAGGAACGCGAGACACCACGCTACGCTGCACATCCGTTTTATATCTAACTCTGACGAGCTGAAGCTGGGTCGGGTAACCTCTACCCATTTATTGCGTCTTCGCGACTCAGCGAGCACAACACACCTCCACTTCTGATCTTAGGGAGCTCGGGGCCAGCACCGCTGCACACCCGGCTCGGTTCGAGTAGATGGTCTCAGTTCAACAGCAAAGCGAGACATTTATATCGTACGTAGTCGGCAACGGTGTCAGGGTTCATGTCGGCTGCATGTTACGGTTCGAATAAAAGCATGCGTGCCTACGCAACTGTACGTATCAAACCCGGGGCGTGTCCCCAGACGCCAGACGAACAGTTTTCTTGCGGGCTGCCTAAAGTAACTCCGCAGCCAAAACACGCGCCTCATTCATGTTGAGAACCCAATTACAAAGAGGGATGCACGTAAAAAACTGAAAAGAGTAGCTCCATGCATCGAGACTGACCGCTGTGTGCAATGATCCACAGCAGCAGCAGCAGCAAGCAGCAATCCGTTTTACCCCGCAAGATCATGTGTCCATCTACGTAGGAAACACGGTGATGATCCCAGGATGCCCCCCCGGCGACCACAGACCTGGGTCGGTTTAGCCTTCCTCAACGGCCTACCTGGCAGCAACATTCCAGCAAAACGATTCCAGCTTCCGGGTTCGGGTTGCAGGTTTGGTGCAATCTGATCTCGGGCGGACACAACGAACCACCAAGAGGCAGTTCGACAGCAACGAAATCACCCCCACATTTAACGATTCCCAGCGTTTCTTCTCCAAGAAGACGTGGATGCGTTAGGCAACGGCTGTTTCCAAGGGGGGTGATTAGTACACTTACACTTCGGCCGCTCTTCTCCCGCCTCGCCCACACTTAATATCAATAATGTAATTACAATAATTACGAAATATAAGTAGCTAGCTACGTAGCCCCTGGTTCCGCGTCGGAGAGACCAGGTCTACATACGTACAACGCATTCAGTCGGTTCTTATCCGGTATTTGCTGCTGGGTTACTTGTGACCTGTGACTGTCCACACCGCGTATTTCGTACCAAGTTACGTATAGCGACAGAAAGCTATTAATAGCGACAGAGAACAGAAGCACCCGTGAACCGCAACAACTTAATGGACCGAAAAAAAAACACAAAACGGCAGCGTGACTGTTCTCGCCATCATTCAGGCTCTACGATATCTCGGGAGACAACATGAACAAAGCAGCAGTACGGGTCACACCTCCCCCATGTTGAAGCACCATGCCATCTAGAGACCTCGAGAGAAGCAGCAGTGTGAGTAGCCCCCCGCCCCCTTCCTCACGTGAGCTTTCAAGAGCTCTACTGTAGGGTATCTCGAGAGCTCCACAAAACCGGTACGCAAGCGCGACTGCCACAAACGACTGCCACAAACACTTGCTACGATGGCGCTACCGCCGCAACCACTGCCGCTGCCGCTGCTGTTGCCACTGCGACCGACACCACCGCCAACGTCGAGCATGCAACTACAAGATGTGATGGATGGTCAATCGTCTCTTGTTCGCTTATCGTTGCACGCGAGGCAAGAGGATAATCCAATATCGAGATGCCAACTCAAGATGAGTAGATTCAAGCCCAAGCTTCAAGCTTCAGGCTCCAACATTCGCTATCCACGATTCATTGTCCAAGATGTCCATACTTAATATTGTCATTATTCCACCTTCACGCTTCAGGCTTCAACATTCGAACTTCGAACCTTTAGACTATACTAAAAACCAAAATTCAAGACTCAAATCATTCAAGAATCAAGAAGATTCAAGATTCAGGATTTCAAGAAAGTTTCTTCTCCAGGTACTCGAGCAAAGCCTTCGTCCGGTTAAGGTTGACGCCGAGGTCACCCTGGCCTACCCTCAGCTCCGACTGCACCCACACCTCCGTCTTGCCCGCCTTGTTCGCGAACATTTTCACCTTGAACGTAGATAAGATAAGGCAGCATAAGGTGAGATAAAAAAGTACAAGATACTACACGATACGAAAAGATAAAATGATTCAAGCTAAGACAAGAAAATGTACTATAAGATAGGATAAGACTAGATAAGTTAAACCACGCAAGGCAAGATAAGACAAGACAAAGTATACATACAAAACAGATTGGCACATCACGGCGGGGAAAACGTATCAAAGCTATCCTTGCCGTCGTTATCGCTGTCGTCGTTGACGTTATGGTTGTTGACGTTGTCGATGTTGTAGCATTAGCAACGGGAAAAAAAAAACAAATACAAATGGAGGAACTCAGAACTGGCACGTCTGTTGAGAGTGGAGAGGGTCCGACAGTCTATGATAACTATTTTTCCCAGGTCCCAATGTCACATGCTCTCCACCTCATTTTTTTTTTTAGAATTACGGTACTCGCAGTCCGACGAGCAATCTATGAGCTAGGCGCATACAATTCTAAAAAGGAAGGCACAAATGAGACGGATTGCAATGTTCGGAAACTCTCTGTTGAGGCACCCGTCAAAACAGAAAGCTTTGGGCCCAAGAGTACCCCCCCCTTTTTTTTTTCTTCTTTTTTTTTGCACACTTTCACTTTCCAGCTTCTGGACAAGCCGTGGTCACAGGTATCGTCCCTTCTCCCCCCCCTGTTAGCATTGCTCCGAAAAACGGGATACCTTTGGCATACTATTACTGCTGACAGGAGGGGCTGAGCGAAAAAATGAAAAGTCATCCCCGCTCATCCTTCAAACTGATCTCCGATCAGAGTGTTAAATAAAAGCATCGCTGTGTACCCTTCAACCTGACCGCCAACTGAAGATTCGACTAATCCTATCGTGCGATATACACAGCAGCAGTACCTTCAACTGGCGGATACATTTCGCAACACATTACATGGCAGATCAAGATGTTCGCCCCCGTTCCACCCCATTCCACTCACCCCCACGCTGTCAGGGAATCCGAAAAGAAGCGAGAGACACTTGGCGTGGATGTAGCCCGGAGTGTCAGTCACCAATCTCGTGCGGGGCTGCGCGTCAAACCAGTCCTTCGTGGCGGCCTGGGTACGCCCGGGGGAAGGCGCAGACGGGTGGTACAGACGGGTGGTGCAAACGGGTGGCGCAGATGGGTCGCGGGCGGGCGAGCGGGCGGGCGGGGGGAAGAGAGTTCGTGGAAAAGTCTCCTTCGTACTGTACGATAAGGAGCAACGCCGGAAAAAAATATCAAGAGCAGGAAAAGAACGAAAACATAAACACCAAAACAGAAAAGGAAGAGAAAACGCGCTCGCCACGTGTAGGAATGACAAGGAGGGTTGGAGAAGCCTCGCGTGCGGTGCGTGTTATTGTTTCATGTAGCGCCCAAAGAGGCAAACAACCTTGAGGGGCATGAACCAACACCCACCCGATCCACCCACCCACCTAGTTGCTCACCCAACAATCTGCCCATCCACCCACCGGCCAATCCATCCACTCAAACCACCCATCAACCCGCCCCTTGTGCCGTAACTACGCTCACCGCGTGCGCATCTCCCCCCCCCCCTGCCCCCCCTCCCCTCCCTACCTCCTCCCGCTCCACCCCCTTCTCCCCTCCCAACCCCCCCCCCTTTCCCTTCTTCCCCCACATCAGTGTTTTCTTTCTGAAATCAAGTAATAAAATCAGATAACTACAAAAACGTGTCTAGGCAACCTGTCCCCCGTCCCCTTTTGCACCTGAACATCTTCGACGCTGGACTTGAAGGTGGGCACGTCGATACCCTGGTTGCCTCCCTCTGGGGCTACTCTTGTGCAGCCTAGCGGGTGGGCGCTGTGGTTCACACGTTGGAGATCGGGCGGGCGCGGCGAGAGCAGGTTCGACCGCGTTTAAACGCTTTGCATTGCTACTGTGATATCTGTTGAGGATAGGTGTTTTAGACTACCACCTACCGAGGCAATGCTCAGTAGCATTGCTTGGTTCATTGGTGTACTCGTAGTCGTGGCAGAACCAGAAAGTAACACACGAGTGTTACGGCTGAATCGGAAGTTTCTCGGAGGAAATGTTCTAGAAAATTGACGGGGTTACCACCTGTTCAACTACGTACTGCTTGCATTGTTCGAGAAGATTGCATCGTACCAGGTAGTCCAGTTCTCGACACCAGAGGTTTCTGGAAGGAGTACAGGTAGTGCTCTGGACGTTGAGACGGATGGCGCGGGTGGCCCCATCCCGTTCACTCTTCTATCATCCTTCTTGTCTTCATCATCAGTTTTCAGTGTCCCCTGAATTCTGCTCACAGCAATCCATTGCTCTTGAGCGTTTCTCTTCTTGGCCGAAAGCGCCCTTTAAAATATACATCTCTGTCTCGTGCATCCTGCACGCTCCTTCGCTCCTTCGGCTAGCGTAATTGCTGCCACTGGCCTCTGCGACCACGCCAGGTCGTATCGTCACATACGCCAATAATATCGGGTATATCGGTACCAGGTATGAAGCAACAGAAACTGAAAAGGAAAAACATAGCAACGAAGATAAACTTGTTCCCTCTGAATCCCCTCAAGGGTTACCGTAACGAGCAATAACTCACACGTCGGTGGGAAAGGCGTCGATGTAGCGGGTGTCAGGCCCCACGGTGTAGGCCCGGACGCCGAGCATGGCCACGGTCAGGAAAGTGAGGAAGGACCCGATGGACCCGCCAATAGCACCCTTGAGTATGGGAGCCTCCGCCACGGGCACCTTGAGCACCGTCGTCCTGTATCATACACAAGCGACGCGTAATCAGCAGTCCATCGCCATTATTGTCAGGGATTTCCACGGGTCGAATTACTTCTCAAGGGTAGGATCGGGTCAGATTGATCCAGCCCGACTTGTGATACTTGAAAACCTCCTGACTCAACCCGCAGGTCGGGTCATGATCCGCGGAAAAAAATCCTGCGTGTTTTATCACGTGTTTTGTCATGATCTCATCACAAGCAACGTGTTTCCATCGTCATTATCTCACCACATGCGACAAACGAGACTTTGATCGCCATTATATCATCACACGCGACGCGTAGTTAGACTTTTCATCGTCATTTTCCCATATTTACCCACGGAAGGTGGGCACGCCGACCAGCAATGCCGGCGGCGCTGGCTGAGGAAAATGAGCGGAAACATTTGCACGCACGTGCGCCTGCCAGATAAGTTCACGGGTTGAACATTTTACCGGGCCTTCTCCCGCTTGGCACCCTCTTCCCACCCGGACCTGAGCTTCCAACCTAACGTTGGGTATACATTTAGCCGCCGGCAGATTCCACCAAAAAACCTGATCCCACGCGACGTTGTTCACCAAAAAAGACGCTTCCGCCAGAACGCCCACAGCAAATACAGGAACACCCAACTATAATACCATGGTAGCGGACACTGATCTGTTTTTTTCCCCCACAGGCTTATCTCTACAAAAAGTTGCGCAAGGGTAAAATCGCGCCAGAAGCGCCTGCAAACGGGTTTCTCTTGTTACGTCAGTACCTCATTGCACATGTAATACCGGAAACAGTATACACTGCAGGAAGCATTGAGGGGCTCCATCGTCATCGTTCAATCTCTCACCAGAGGACGGTGGCCACGCCGACCACGACACCAGGAATGTGCCCCGCGAACAAGGCTGCCGTTGCCTCAAGACCCCCAAGGACCGGGACCACCTGCGGCGAAACGGTGAAAGCGTTACATTGGGGTAAAAGCAACTCGCTTTGCTCGTAACAAAATAAGCAGAACATCGACTATTAACGATAACTGGAACGCCACATGCACTGGGCACAAAGCAACACTATCAGATACTGTTAAATATTACATCTTACACGTTAACGGCGTCTTTTCGAGGTTGACTTCCCACCTCGAGTCCCATGACCGTTGACATCTTGCGGGACGCCACCGGATTTCTCGTAGCAGCGTTCTTCTCCTTGTTCTTTTGGCCTCCCGCGAACGACGAAAAGAAAGCTAGCTTTGACGCCGCGGTTGGCGGTAGAGCGGGGTGGCGGCGGTGTGCCTGTCGTAGTATGCGAGCAGAGCCTGGGAGGGCGGACACGGGGCCGACGCGAAAGAAACTCAGTTGTTACTTGCCTTAGTGGTGTTACCATTGACCACGCAACTCTTTCGAGACGGGGCGCCGTTTCTATCATACTCCTGATAGACACACCTCAGACAAACGGGCGCTCAATACAAATGTTCCATCTATTTTCCATTTTAAAAAAACAAGCATATTTTATCCCTGCTTATCTCCTTCTCAAACACAACAGCAGCGAGAAAGTTGATATTTGCTTTGTACCAGGTGCCAGGCTTTACGTGGTATCATAGCTGAGAGATGCAGGGAGGGGTGTTGGTTTTAGGAGGCTTGTTTCGTGCAACAAATCGGTGGTGGTGGTCACGCATTTTACGATTAGGACCAATGCCCGAATGGGTGGGGTGGACCGTATCTGGACGAAGTCCGGCGGAAGGCTGTTTTCTCATGGCCGGGGGTTTCGTTAGTGGGTGAGCTTGCGCGAGTCCCACACTACCCGGAATTATGACTTTACGGGTGGCTATCTCCACCCCAACTCATCCCAGAGTTCAGGCCGGGTCGGCATACTCACGCATCCATATACAAGGGCAGCTTGCGCTGCTGGAGTAGTAACGGGGACAGCCGGTAGGGACAGCTCGCGCTGTCGCTACCATCGGGAACTGAAGGACGCGCCAGCAAACCAGCTGGATTGCGAATACAGTTGAATTACATGGACACACGACGTGTATGCAAATACATGGAAGTGTGGTGAGCTTAAGCTTTACTTTCCCCCATTCGCCGGATGATTAAAAAAAAAACGGTACGTAGACCGGTGACAATGGAAGGCCAAAAATTTGAAATTCCCGAAGATCCCAGCCAAACTTTGCCTGGACGGTGGCCTATGGGCCCAATCTTGAAGTTTTTTTTTTCCGGAGCTTTCCAATTTTCCGGGGAAAAAAATCTCACGGCAATATTGGCCAACATCTGCTTGAGAAATTCTCAAGCAAATCTTGGATTAGACGCGGCGTGATTCCGTGCGCTCCACGCACTTCGTTGAACGAAATCAACGATAGCATCGTGAACTTTGAATGTGGCGAGCTCTTTAGGGGCTCCGACCCTCCCTTCGTGTACAGTGCTCACTCTACGGCCGGTGATTTGTGACGGGCGCCGATCAGGCTTATATTAAAAACACATTTAGCGGCTGGTGTGTAGAAAACTGAGACAAAAACTCTCCATCGTCTCCCAACGGGCAAAAAATGGGACTTTTAGTGAATTTGACGGAAGACCACACGACAGCACAAGCCACCTCTCACGGCCAAGGGCATGGATCAAGATGAACTCTTCAGCGCTGTCGTCTACACTCGTGTGACCTTGTCCGGAACGAAGAGGAGTGATTGTGGGTTGTCTCTATCTCGAGATCGAAGGTCAATCGTGTTTGGTGGACAATGTCGATCAAGGCTTGATGAACAATTGACAACTTGACCAATTGGGCCGCATGACCAGGAAAATAGCCAGAAAAAAACAGTAATAGCTTTTACCCCTTAGCGACGTTACCCGGAATCTTTCAGCAAATAATCCCACAAAAAAGTTCGTAAACTTTTTCGCCAAACTATCGGCTTTCCATTAGCATCGGTCGTATAAACGGAATCAAGGTCGTGTTGGGTAGGGTACTCTACCCGAGTACTCGAGGGTATCTACCCGGGTATTTACCCTACTCAGCTAGGGGGTAGGTTGTGTACTTCTCTCGTACCCGTCCCCAAATCCCGGGTAATTTTGTACTACTCTCGATACCCTACCCAACATCCCGGGTGGGTTGGGTACTACTCTCCGTACCCTACCCAAGTCGCGAGCAGGTTTGCTACTAACCTCGGTGCTCTCTACCCGTGGGTACTCGGGTATCTACCCGGTACCCGCGGGTAGGTTTTGTACTAATCTCATACCCTACCCAAATCCCGGGTAACTTTGGTACTACACTCGGTACCCTACCCAAATCCCGGGTAGGTTGGGTACTACTCTCCGTACTCCACCTAAAGTCGCGGGCAGTTTTGGTACTACTCTCGGTACTCTACTCTACCCCACCTCGGGTATCTCCCCGGGTATCTACCGGAGGTCGGATAGATACCCGGCACCCGGCGAAATGAAGTATGATTGGTGACGTCATGTTGCGTGCGCAGGGCATATCTGCCGGCCTGAATGAGTACGCGGGTAATCTCTAAACTACCCAGCGTTCCCGAGTAGCGCGACCAGGGGAGGTGGGGCAGTCATGAGCCACGCAGATTCTGGTAATTCAGCCGCATATACCAATATGCAGGTATATCCTCCTCACAGGATGCGACAGGAAAAGCAGACGTGATCGAAGTCGAGACGGAGGAAGGAGGGGCATCGAATAAGGATAAGGCTGTGCATTTCGTCGAGCCCGCCAAGATCTTCGACGTGAGGACCGGAGCAGAATTCGCCGTGCCGCAGCCTGTGATCGTAAAAGTCGCCCATTTACAATGAACGCCCTTGCGCGCATCTATCCCGGAACGGGGGAAGGGTACCAAAAAACTCAATAGACTGTTGTACCGACCCGACACGTGAGAAGTTCGAGACGTCTTGACCCGACCCGACCCGACCCGCGAGAATTTCGAGACATCTTGACCCGACCCGACCCGACCCGCGAGATTTTGAAAACCTCCTGACCCGACCCGACCCGACCCGCAAAATTTTGAAATCCTCCTGACCCGACCCGGCCCGACCCGCCACAATTCGGGTGACCCGCGAGATGCGGGTTTCATGCGGGTCAGGTCGACTTGACCCGTGTCATTTCTCACGGGTCAAAGTCGAAAAATCACGGGTCAAAGCACGTATGTATACCTTAGTCGGTTGGTTGGTCCTTGGTCCCTCATACTTTTCCCAGGATTTTGTGTTCTCTGCTTCTTTCTACCTGTATTGTTTGCAGCAGCATTTTGTGGTGTGCGCGCGAAAAATGAGAAAGAAACCGCAACCCACACGCATGGGCAATTAGCCACGCCCGTAGCGCTAGACCACTGTGTCGACCCGACGAGCGACCCGACGAGCGAAGTAGTTATATGTGCAGTCTCCGGCCCCGGAAAGCAGCCTAGCTGAGCCGCCTTCGGCAGCAAGCCCACAACTGGGGCGGTGGATCTGTCAGCAGGGGCTGCGATCCGTGAGGATGCGTTGTTTGCTGCTGCTGCTTGCTGCTGCCAGAGTGCTGCTGCTGCCGCTGCTGCTGCTGCTGCTGCTGCTGCTGCTTCGACGACTGCTCTTGCTTTTTTACGTTTGGTCACATTTCGTACTGGTATGATAACTCTCGAGGTAGCTACTTATACTACTGCTGTATCTATCTTCTATCTATGCAGTCTCCAGCCCCGGCAAGCAGCCTAGCTGAGCTGCCTCCGGCAGCAAGCCCACAATTGGGGCGGTGGATCCGTCAGCAGGGGCTGCGATCCGCGAGAATCCGGAATCTGCTGCTGGTGCTTGCTGCTGACAGTGCTGCTGCTGCTGCTGCTGCTGCTGCTGCTGCTTCGACGACGACTACTGCCCTTGCCTTTTCACGTTTGGTCACATTTCGTACTGGTATGACCGTATTATTGCTACTTTACTACTATTGTTACGGGTTCAGCCGGCACGGGATTCGTGTCACACTGTATGCATTGGTACGAGGGGCTAGTGGTACTGCCTGGTGATTGTTCTACACGGTGTAATGGCATATGATCGGAGCATTGGCACGAGAGGCAGGAAGCGGTAAGTTTCGTATTATTTACGGATCCGCGGGTCGGACCCGCGGGGCGCCTGCACGCAATATGGCCCTCAGATGTATAAGACCGGCAATTATGGGAAATATTATGAGCGATTACTTCTCTCTTTATCAGGGATCTCCGACGCCAAAAATGAAAACCATCCACTATGGGACCAGAAATCATCGTTATTTCTGGGTTCAGAAATAGTAGAGGTCAGAAATCAGCGGATCTGGTGATTTCTGAAAGTTTGAGAAAGGCGGATCCGCGGGCCAAGTTCGCGGGTTTGACCCGCGGGTCAGCCGAAAACAACTCGCGGGTTATGATGACTTGACCCGCGAGTGACCCGTATCTCGCGGGTCGGGTCGGGTCATGACCCGCGAGATTTAGAAAACCTCTTGACCCGACCCTACCCGCGAGATTTTAAAACCTCTTGACCCGACCCGACCCGACCCGTGAGATTTTAAAATGTTATGACCCGACCCGACCCGACCCGACCCGCGAGAGTTTGAAACCTGTTGACCCGACCCGACCCGACCCGTGACATTTAAAAATGTTATGACCCGACCCGACCCGACCCCGAGATTTTGAAACCCCCTTGACCCGACCCGCGGGTCGGGTCATGACCCGTGAAAAGCCCTGGATTTTTATATAGTTCATACCCTGGTAGAGAATACGCGAGCACAGGTAGAGCACCCGACTACTCGCAGGCAATACCCGAGTACCCGAGGACGGGTACTCTACCTGAGTACCCGCGGGTAGGTTTTGTACTACTCTCGTACCCGTACCCAGATCGCGGGTAGGTTTCGTGCGACTCTCGTATCCTACCCAAACCCCGGGTAGGTTGGGTACTACTCTCGTACCCGTACCCAAAATCGCGGGTAGGTTTTGTATTTCTCTCGGTACTCTACCCGAAATACCCGTAGGTTCTCGGGTATCTACCCGGTACCCGCGGATAGGTTTTGTACTACTCTCGTACCCGTACCCAGATCCCAGGTAAGTTTTAGTTTTGTACTACTCTTGATACCCTACCCAAATCCCGAGTAGGGCGGGTACTACTTTCGGTACCCTACCCAAACTACCCGTACCCTAACGAACACGACATTGAAAAATGTCACATCGAACAACTGATGAGTTAACTCAGTATGTTCTTTAACTCACACCCCCTGAGTGCGCATAACTGAGTTATCGTCTTCAACTCACCATCCTTAAGCAGGTAAGTGTGTATAACAGATTTATCGTCTTTAACTCATCCGCCAGAAGTGTGCATAACTGAGTTATACCAGGTAGGTGTTACGTGACGACGTGTGAGTCATGTTGCACCTGTCCTAAAAACTATTAATAGGAGTATTAGACTATAGACTACTGGTAGGTCGCTCTAAACCTGCTGATGGGGGGAGGCGCATGGGCTCATCCCAGCAGTGCAATACTGTGCCTACGTACTGCGGTATGTACCTTGTATCATGCCTAACCTGGATGTCAATCTACTGCTGCACTGATGCACTGCAGGCTGTCAGGATGACTGTTGTCAGCACGATTGCCTCGGAATGGTCTTGCGAGCACAAGCTTCAAGCTTCTGGCTTCACTGATTAAAGCTAACCAAATTACACAGAAAACGTAGAGCAATGAAAAAGACGTAAATCAACCCGCGGCTGCTCCTCATGCATCAGCGTACCAGCACTATACGGGTCAGCAAGAAGCAGAAGCGACCTACGTGTCGATCTACAGCTGCCCTGCAGGCTACCATCAGCCCTGCCTCGAACTGGTGATCCAAGCGAAAGCTTGCTGCAAGCTGCTGACTTGACTTTTGACAAAATGTAACGCAAACAACCAACATCTCAAAGCAACTCGCGGGTGCTCTTCGTGTATTCGCGTACCAGCACTGTACAGGTCATTACGAAGCGGAAACGAATGTGTACCTGCTGGAGATGCGAAGGCGGAGGAGTATGAGGGTAGCGAAGCGGCCGTGGCTATGGTCAGGTAGCGTAGCATGATCCAATGTTCCAAGAAGGAGCTGCAACTGCGGTCTCTGGGTATCAAATACCCCCGAACGTCCCCTAAAAATAACGCCTTTCATCTCTATACAAGTCCTGAAATAAAATTACCAACGGTGCGATTTGGCGCCAACCAGCCACGCCAAGGAGGAGGAGCTAGCGCTGTGCACAGCAGTAGCCAGAGCATTGACGGCCCTGCCTGAGAGATAACAACGCACGGAGCAGAACAGGTAGAGGATAATATCAAAGTAGTACATTCAGCATCCGACGAGGGCACCAACCATGACGTCTTCTATGAGGCGGTTCCCGCAGTCGCCGCCAGGAAACGGCTCGTACGGCGGTGGCGATGTAGCACAAGACGATGACGGCGGATTCCGCTCAGCAGACTACATTGCCACCAGGCTCGGCGAGAGCTGCTGGGTTTCCGACGACGAGGGCTCGAGGAGGACTCCCATCAGGACCAGATCTCTGTCCTTCTCGGTCGGCATCACGCCGGGAAAGCAGTACCCCTCCAGGTGTGCCAGTCTGAGGCTGCTTGACGTTGTTGACCTTATATCCACACTACGTATTGTGCTGAATACCTGGTACAGAGCCTGCTGTACTTTTACCACCAGAACATTTCATCTTTGCACTTTGCATCTATCCTGCCTTCCCTTGCTTTCCCTGCTCGACGAGACGAGGCACGATCTCAAGAATGCAAAAACAGCATCTATGTTTTGGGGGCATTGCATGTATGCTGACTACCCCTGACAGAGTCTGCGCTTGTTCTTTTCCACGAATATTTTAGTGTTCCGACAAGAACGCCCCGGCAGAAACGAGTAGCAGATACTGGATGTCCATGCCGCCCAAGCAAACGCTCCTTGGGCCGGTACGGTATCACATCGTCCATCTCGCCGCCACCGCCGCCGCTGCACGTACCCATCGTGTAGGAGTACGATCGCAGATGGGCAGTACGGTTACGCTACACTGCTCTCTTAGCAGTTTCGGTAGCCTGGTTTTTACTCTGTCACTCGTGCAGCAGTGTACAAACAAACCTTACTCACGAGAAAGCCAGTACTACGTCGTAGCATTTGCTGCTGTCTCTTATTCCGTATACCTGGTATGTAGATATCATACAAACGATTCGATATTTAGGATCGGCATCAGCAATGCGCCTGTTGCCGCGTTTCCACAAGCAGTCAGTATGCATGGAATTGAAAAATCGCATCAACACTGAGCCGTGTATGGGTGTACCCCGCCGCTCCCCTCCCGGCCCAATCCCGTCGAAGCCAAGCCGTGCACGCGTGTCCCCTCCCCTCCCATCCTCTCCCTTCCCCTCCCCTCCCTCCCCCCCCCCCGATCCTACCCCACCTTACCCTATCCCACCCTCTGCTCTATGTTCGATGTTGAAGGATGAGCATATCTCCTGCGACCTCAGCTGGAAGCAACACCCCAAGGCGCCTCGCGGTTACCCCAATCAGGACGCCATTGAGAGGCTCTGGCCGCAAGAAGGTACTAATCACATCTGGTATCGTGGTATGCATAGCAAGAAGTTACAACTGAATCACTGGTCCCGATCGCTAGTCATTATTGCTATACAGTTGGTTCCGGTCGCAGGCATGGTCGGTTTTGGTCGCAAAGGTACAATTAAATCGTGGGTTCTGGTCCCAAGAAGTTACTACTAAAATACGTTATGGGGTTCTGGTCGCGAGAAGGTACTAGCACATCATTGGTTATGGTCGCAAGGAGGTACTTTATCATCATTGTTTCTACAGCAGTCGCAAGAAGGTACAGTACTGCCAAATGCATTGCTTTTGGTCGCAAGAAGGTACCACTGAAGCATTCATGCAATACGCGACAGAACGTAAGAAGTTGGGACCTAAGAGTTGAACGTGCTCCGTTTGTACATTTGCAACCGCTTTAGTATGGCGTACGCCCAATTTCGCTCGATCGACCGCGCGCCCACCCCACCCCACCCCACCCCACCCCACCCCACCCCACCCCACCCCACCCCACCACCCCACCCCACGCCACCCCACGCCACGCCACGCCACGCCACCCCACCCCACCCCACCCCATCCCACCCCACCCCACCCCACCCCGCTTACAGGTTCAAGCAGGCAAAGTGTTGATTGATCCGATGAGTGTCTGCAAGACTGGAGCGGCTGCAGTAGCCACCGCAACAGCAGCAGGGGCCGCAGGCTTGCAAGGGGAGAAGGAAAACGCCGGCGAAAAGCTTCGGTTTTCCGCGCCCACTACCCCGCACCGCCGCAGCAGCAGCGTTAACAGCGGTGTCGGTTGTGGAGGCGGTGGGTACGAGGAGAAGGGAGGGGGCGGGGGTGGAAGCTGTCCGGTTAACGCATTTGATCTAATGCCTCCGCCGATGCCTCGAACTCCCGGCGGGGGTGGGGGTAAAGGTCAGCAACAACAGCAGCAACGGCAAACGTGCTCGCCGTCAAGGTCGCCGGTAAAGTCGCGATCGTGGTCGTCTGCTCCTGTGTCCCCGCTGGGGCAACATGACCCCAACCGCCGGCAAGCGGAAACGACCGACCATGTCGCTCCTGGTGATGGAAGCGGTGGTGGAGGCGGGGAGCAGGGGAAGTTCGGGCGCGGGAGAGTCGAAAAGCGAGCGGACGTGAAGGTGAGAGCCGGCTTTATGGGAGAGGGGGAGGAGGGAGGGGGCGTTGGGGGTAGGGAGGGTGGGTGGTGATGGGACGGAGGGATGGCGGTTAGGTGGGAGCGTGAGTGGATGGGTGGGAGGGAAATTAGGAGGGCGGAAGAGGGGGAGGGTGGGAGGGAGCGCAATTCTACTTGACCTTTGTTGCTGGGAGGGGGGCGGAGGGAGGTTCTGGGTCGTATTCTATTTTTGTTGCAGGAGTTTGAATCGGTGCTCTTGTGGAGGCCCGGGTTGTAGATGATTAACGTGGAGCAGGTGATGACGCCTGACTGACATAGCTGTCTGGTGTTGGGTGTCTCAGGGAAAATTTTGGTATGTTCGATTGGTTGGTGTTCTGTGTTTTATGCCCCTCTTCTCCAGGTGGATGGGTAGATGTTTGAAACCCTTGAGAGGCATTGTCTGTTTGATTTTTCGTTCTTCTCATGCCTGGCTGAGTCGTGAGGTCGTCGGCTGGCTCTGTCTTGCTTTGGCAAAATGAGAGATGCCAGGTCGACATGGTTGCTTTATTTTTTCTGGCGCTACCCGTTTCGAGCCGCAGTACGTTGGTATCTGTCGTTTGCTGCAGTCTTCATTCCTCCCCCAACCAAGGATCCCCTCTCCATGTCTCGCTCCCGCCTTCCTCCCCCTCTCCCCCCTTCCCTTCGTCCATACTCGCCAAAACTGCCGTTCGCCCCAAAGCGTATGCTTAATTGCTACATGACCACGACCGTCACCACCCTCATCACTATCACTATCACCCCTAACCCCTCCCCCGTTCCCCCTCCCATCCCATCAGCCACCTCCTTTGAGCCCAAGCGCCTCGCCAAGACCAAGAACCTTCAGCCTCGGCAGTAGCAGCAGCAGCCGCGTGGACTGCAAGAGCCCTCGAGGGGGATCTAAGCAGCACCCTTCCTTCAACAATCAGCACCGTACTTCTTCGCGGGGGGCTGCCGCCGCCGCTGCCCGCTGTGCCCCCACCCCACCGAGGCGCAGTCGCAGCAGCAGCGCCACCGGCTCCCGCGCGCAGCACCAAAGCGCGGGCCTTAACGGTAGCGTCAGCGGTGGTTTTCGTGATGGGGATGTTGGTGGTGTTGGTGGTGTTGGTGTTGATGGGTATGCATCTAGTAACTCACGTCGTTCTGGGACCGCTACTGGTACTGGTACTGGTACTGGTACTGGTACTGGTACTGGTACTGGTAGCGCTCCTCCTCCTGCTCCTGCCTCTGCTACTGCTTCTGCTACTGCCACTGCTGCTGCTACCGCTGCCGCTGATACCACCGCCGCGCCCCCCACCCAGTCGGGGGGAGGGGGCATTAACGCCCTGTTGGTGGGAAGAGCAAGGGAGTTCGCAGAGCATGGGACGGCGGAGGCATTGGTGGGGAGGCCGCAGGAGGCGGTCCGGTGCTTCACTCGGGCCCTCAAGATTGTTCCGAAAGGTTGGGGTGGAGGTGGAGGCGGGGGGGTGGGCGGAGGTGGGGTGGTGGAGCTGCTGCTGGCGCGAGCGCAGGTTCTCTCGGGGCTCGGAAAACACGAGGCGTGCGCTGAGGTGGGGATGGTGGCGGGGGGATAGGGGTGGGGGTTGGAGGCGTTAGTGGGGGTGGGGGGATTACTCATTTAATGGATGGCCGTAGTCGTGTGGGGGGGGGGTAGGGGGGAAGTCACTTGTTGGCGTGCTTTCTTGCCTGAGTCGCCTCTTGTTGTCGTGATTACTTGTACTTCAGTCGAGTGCATGTTGGTTTCGTCTCCATTCCTCTTCTCTTCTCATGTCCATCGTTAATACTGTACACGGTGGTTTTTCGTTTGTGTGGTGTTTTCGTGTTGTTTTTCGCAGGACTGTCGTTCAGCCCTGCGGGTGGAGCCTACCCTCTTGCGAGGCATCAGTCTACTGGGGCACGCGTGTCTCCGCATGGGGCTGCACGCCGAAGCTTCCCGCTTCCTTCACGACGGCTTGGCCCTCGCCATGGCAAGCGGAGGTGAGTGTGTGTTCTTGACATTGAGCTGTTCTTTCCACCCATCGACACCCAGAGCACACCGTGAGGCCGTGCCGATCGTTCATCCTACAGACAGCCAAGCTCTGTGGTATCAAACTACAAGACAGAGATATACCTGGTACAGGGCACTTGTAGTAAAAAAAATGGCCGTGCATTGCCTAACGTAGTGAATACGAAACGCGGAACAAAAAATGACCAGCAAACCAGCCAACGTGCAGGAGAGAAAGATACATCGTTTTTTGTAGGCGGGAGCCTGGGGAAGAAATCCTCAGGTCAGGCACTATTGTACCGGTTTCGGTGTTGCTTGCGATGATCAGCACAGATAACCTGGCAGCGGGATACTTCAACAAGCGCTCGTGTACATGATTGTCCCCTCCCTCCCTCCCTTCCTCCCACCCTCCTTTTTTTCGCTTCACATTAAAACAGAAGCTTCAGTGATGGCCGAGGCTCAGAGCGCTTGTCGTCGGGGTATAGAGGAAGCTAGTATGGTGGGAAGTGCTCTCGAGTCGGGCGGTAGGGCGGCTAGCCATGGTCTACATGATGTTGCCCTACAGTCGGCTGCGAGGGTTTTGGAAATTTCTCCACAGTGCACCGCGGCGCAGGAGATGAGGGTGAGTGGGGAGGGCCGGGGGGGAAGCGGCGGGGGCGGGGGGAGAGCGACGGAGGCGGGGGGGGAGAGGTGGGGCGAGGAGCGAGGGGGGGAGCGGGGGGGGGGAGCGGGGGCGGGGCGGTGTCCTATAGCAGCCGTAGTCCAGATACCATTGACCGAGGCAGGCGGTTTGATTTTTTCCCTCCGTGCACGGCGGAGCAGGAGATGAGGGTGTGAAGAAAGGGGGGTTGGTAGAGAGCGTGACGGTAGTGTCCGTAGCTACAGTATATTCCATCGCCTCCGTTATCCTTGTATGGTTTATTCCTCTTTGGATGTGTATCTGTCTCTCTTTATTTCTCTCCTGATTCCACCAACATTTGGTTTGCGTATCAGCTTCCTATTTTATTTTCGTATGTTCTGTTGTTCTTTTTTCAGGCGGCGGCATTGCTGGGCGTCCTGAGGCCTGCGGAGTGCGTAGTATTTTGCGAATCGGCATGTATCCGGCCGCGCGCAGATCCCGAGGACGAGTCTGATTGGCCAACGAGCAAAGCAGAAGACAGCACGGCTGGACCCGTACAGGTACATTGCCTTATTCTTGCCCACATATTGACTATCTCCTCATACTGTCGTTGGCTTGACGGCTTGGAAGCCCTGTATTTGATGTCGGTATATAAAGGGGGAGGAAGCATGGCTGAACACTGGACCCATACAGGTACAGTACCTTTTTCTGTGATATCTTAGAGACTGTGGTATTTAGTTCTATAGATCATTCTGGGGGGAGTGGGGGGGGGGGGTGATGGTGGTGGTGGGTGCAGAACCTGAGGACAAGTCTGATTGGGCGGCGAGTATAGCGGAAGGCAGCGCGGCTGGATCCGGTCAGGTACAGTACCCTTTCCTGTCCTATATTACAGACGGTGCTATTCAGTTCTACAGATCATCCTTGGGGGGGGGGGGGGCGAGGGTGTTGGTGGTGTTGGTGGTCGTGGTCGTGGTCCAAACGCTTATAGCAACCCTGAATACCAGGTATGACGCTATCTTTCCCCCACCCTGATATGCAGCCCTCGCTAAACGCGGTCACTAATGCTGCTGCTGTTGTTACTGCTCCGTTGACCCTTAGGCCGCGCTTGGCATGGCTTCGGGAGTTGCCAGAATTTTCGCTTCGGCTCTCAGGGGGTGTGGACGTCGGCAGGACGCGGTGCTAGTAGGACAGGTGGGTGCGGGATGGTGCAGAGTGGGGTTGGGGGGTGGAGGGGGGGGGAGGGGGGGGGGGAGGGGGGGGCAGGGTTAGGGGGTGGGTGGAACGGGGTGGGGTAGGGTGGGCTGGGCTGGGGTTGGTGTAGGGTGGGGTAGGTTGAGGCATGGTAGACTGGGGGCTGGACTGGGCTGGGCTGGGACGAGGTTGGGTTGGGTATTGGGTGGGACGGGGTGGCGTGTGGTAGGGTGTTGTTGTGGTGTGGTGGTGCCAGTACTAAAGTTCCGTCTGCATGTCCCGAGGTTGTGCTTAGTGTAGTCTGGGTTCATGCTTCCGGTTTTGCTTCTTCTTTGACTTTTGTTCCGGTAGTGTTGTGTAGTTTCGTGTGAAACCGTCGCCTGCAGCCGAGCTCTCCCACCTCCCCCCTTCATCTACTACTCCTTTTCCCGTGCATTGCAGGCGCTGAGATGCCGTGACCCGTCGTTGGAGTGGTGCATCGAAGATGGTGCTCGTTGGCAACTCTCCTCGCGGCTCTCGGCGCAGGGGAAGCAGCTGGCATCAAACGGCGACCAGGATGCTGCCGTCCGTGTGTTCACGCAGGTAAGCAAGCAAGCAAGTATTGTCCTCGTGTTATTTATTTACCCCTCCTGGCACGTTGTGTTTTTTATTATATGCAGCAGCTGTAGTTAGCATAGGATAGCTCCGTGCGTGTAGATGTACCATTCGCCCCTGGGTTGTCCCAGGCTGTGTCGAGATTTTTGATGGGGATCATGCAGATAATGCCGATTCGGGCACTACTGAAGGATCGTTCGAGTAGTAGACTGCGCACGTTCGACACGAAGTGCTGAACGCTCGAGAAAATACAGCTAGGTGTACGTCGGTCATCGCTGCGTCAGTTTCGACGTTGGACTTTTTCCGAGGAGCTAGGCTCTTCGAACGACGTGATAGTCTGAAATCCTTATGAGGGTTATGAGACAGTATAGTTGCCGGTCGCCCCCGCGGTCCAGCGGTTGCCCTCGAATGCTGGTAGCGTTGGTTCTGGGGTTCGAATCCCACCCAAGTGGGTCGGGCTTTTGAGTTTGTTTTTGCGATTTTTTATTTTTTCAAAAAAAATAAAAGATCGCAGGAATCAACGGCTGGCAGCGCCTAGCAGCGTGGGTAGGCACTAGTCGATGGGAGTCGACGAGGGAAGAGATAGCTGGAATCTTCCCGCGATATAAAACGAAGGCGCGTACCGTCGTGGGGAGGGGGGGGGAAGCGTCTGTTTAGTGGCCCCCGGGTCTGAGTTGAGCCTAGGGAGGGAAAAGGAGAAAGACATGTGCGAAGATGATAAATGGGATGAGCAAAACAAAACAAAACAGCGCTCCCCAAAAGGGGTCCCAATTCTTTTTGGCGGGGTTTTATATAGAAGCTCGCATTATCTCGAAGGTATGTACCTTTTTCCCGAATGAGAATTCCAGTCTGGGTCGGTGTCTCTGTTTATTGCTACCTGGTACGTAATAGGCGTCCCGTACTGGATAAAACGTTAAGCCTCGTGACTAGCGAAACGTTTTTTTTTTTTTCTGGGAATGCTTCAACTTTGGAGTTCATGCTGCATACTGTTGTCCAGTGGGAAAAATAATACCGGTTATATTTACGTATAGTATAATTCACTTGTTTTTGGCGCACGCGATAAACCAAACATTGCCACGTTACTGCCCTGAAGCTCAATTGTTCACAGAGTAATGTACTGATAATGCTATATGAATCAACAACGCCTCATTCTCACTAACGAACGAACCACGAATTAGTCTTCGCTCGTCTCCCGATCTCGAACACAACTGTAGTGGGGTGGGTACTCGGTTTAAGAGCGGCCATAAAATATATTAGCCGGAGCGGTCAAATCCGCTTGTCACGCCTTGTCACGCGCATACTAAAACATACCTAGTATATGATCGTGACGCCTATGCAGCAACCTGGGTGATACCCCAATATGAGATAAGAGCGGTACAGAGATGGGATTCGTAGCGCTTGCCTGTCCCGAGGGGCTCTTAAATCGATTAGCCCACTGTACTGCTCTCCTTTTTGGTTGGCCGCGCGCACTCACGCTGATCAGTTACTGGAGACCGACACCGGCAGCGTCGTTCCCAACGCCGAGGCGTTTTGCGAGCGGGGATCGTCTAGGCTGGGACAGGGGAAAGCGCTTGAGGCCCTCGACGATTGCTATCGTGCGCTGTCGCTTTTATCAGTGGAGGTGAGATCAGACACATGTCAAGTATGCCCCCCCCCCCCCGCCCTCGCGCCCCCTCCCCTCCCTCTTCCCCCTCCCGCCTCCCGCCTCCCGCCTCCCGCCTCCCGCCTCCCGCCTCCCGCCCCCCCCCCGCCCCTTCCCCCGCCCCCCGCCCCCCGCCCCCCCCCGCTCTCTTCCTCCACCAGCCCCTTCCCCTCCCAATCCCCCCTCCCAATCCAAAATATTTTACCTAAATAGAGGTTTACCGCAAAAGTTTTACCCCAGCTATAGCTCTATTGTGTCAATTTTGTATGAATAGCCAATTTTGCAGTCTGCTACTTTTATTACTGCTACCATTTCCACTGCTACTATTGCTGCCGCGTGTGAGCTCATGGTGTTGTTGCTGCTGTTGTTGCTACTGTTGCTGCTGCTGTGATACAGCTGCCGTGTATAGCGGGGTTTTTAGAGAGATCTTTCGCTTTACCTCCCTTCAAGAGTTCTGGGGGAAACGTCTAAACAAAAGTGACGCTAGTCGGCCTTAAGAAGTATTTTGGACCGCCGGAGTACCGGATGTAAAGCTGTTCGCGATTTCCATCCTTTCAACGTCTGCTGAGTTGGAAAAAAGACATAAAAATAGTACTGAAACCCACGATTATCAAAAATGGGTTAGAAAACAAAAAAATGTTTTCAGGAAATCGTATTTCTCAACCAGTTAAGAGTCAAGTCGAGTCGCATCGAATTGCGCCATGACCAGTTAGAGCCCCTCTAGGGCTGAACCCACGCCTTGACGCGTGCTATGGAGGTAGCATTTTTTGTCTGAAATGTTTACTGCATGGAGAAGCTCCTTAACGCCTTTGCAACCGGCAAACCCGTGTTTGGGGACATATTACTCGGAATTAGTATTAGGAGGGGTTTGGGGCTCTAAAGGGGTTAACCCGAAGTCGTCGGAATTTCGTTCTTTTTTCGCGTTTTTTTGTTCGAAATACCTATAAAAAAGCCATAGGATTGCTCATCTGGTTTTCTTTTTTCTTTTTCTTTCAAATCGATTTTGGCTGGGAAATAGAAAGCCGGGGGAATGAAAAACAAAATAAACCGCCTACCATACATATGATAGAGCAGTATTGTGGAAACTACAGTAATAAATTTATAAAATAGGTGTTGAAGCCGGGGGGGAGAAAACACAAATAAACCGCCTACCATACGTATGATAGAGAAGTATAGTGGAAACAACAGTAATAAATTTATTAAATAGATGTGATGTTTGATCTAGCTCGAAATTCCCTACCTAGAGTATAAATACCAACACTTACCATTATAGTGAACCAAAAATAGGACCCCTCCCAACAAAAACTCACCCATACAGTATATTACAAGTACCAACAACGCAGCTTTTGCAAAGATGAGTATTGACCCGAAATTCGTCGAACTCACGGCTGACGTCCTTGATTTTTTTTTTTTTTAATAGAGCTGCGGGAATTAGGAGCCTGGGATAAATATGGGTGACCAACAAGCATGAGTCTTTTGGGGGCGATCACAGTTAACTGATGAAGACGTTTTTTTTTTCAGCGTTGAGCGATTTCTGAGACGGCTGCTACTGCGCATCTCGCGTCGTTTTTCTTTTTTTTTTGTGGCCATGTAGGGCGGAGGGGGGGCAGGACGGGCGGGAGTCGCCGCTACCGCTGCTTCAACCGCCGCCGCGCGCAACTTTTCGTCTGCTCGCGGCGCGGCGCTGCTTGTAAGGGGCCGGGCGTACCTGGCTCTTTCGCGCCTCGCCGAGGCGGTCAGGTGAGGGCGAGTGGGGGGACAGGAAGCTATTAGTAGTACTGCTTTACAACTTGGCCCAGTTTCGTCAAAAAAGCTTGCTTGTTTGTTGGTGCTGTGCGTTTGTTTGTGTTGTGTGTGTATGTCTTGTGTTTGTTCGTTTGTGCTGTGTGTTTGTATGTTTGTTTCCTTTTTTGCGTGTTGTGTTGCGTTGCGTTGCGTTGCGTTGCGTTGCGTTGCGTTGCGTTGCGTTGCTTTGTGTTGTGTTGTGTACCTGGTATTATTTTCTTGTTTGTTTGTTGTAGGTTTGTTTGCTTGGCCTATTTGATACAATTGTTTTCATGGACACTAGACACCCCCGCGTACCCCCGCCCGACCGCTTGGTGTAAGCAATGTCTGCCTGGTTGGTGAAAACTCGACGTCGTCCGTCCCGGCATAGTAGGGATGCGAGGGTCTATGGTCATACGACTACGGCCATGCACAAACTGAGTACCCCCCCCCCCGCCGTTCCCTCCCTCCCCCCCCCCCCCCCGTTATTTTCCTGCATTTTTTTATTTTCGAGCAGCGACTTGAAGGGGTGCGTGAAGTGCGACCCCGCTCTCGAATCCGCGGCGTCCGAGCCCTTGCGGGAGGCTGAACAGAGGCAGAGCGAGGCCGGATTGCAGCGAAGGCAGAGGGAAACTATGGAGAGCGAGAGGCGGGCAGCAGCGGCAGCAGCGGCAGCGGCGGCAACAGCAGCCGCGGCGGCAGTTGCAGCAGCTAGAGCTAAGCAGCAGGAGGCTGTTAGGAAGGCTGCGGAGCAAGCAGAGGCTGCTAAGGAGAAGGCGGCTGCTGCGGAGAGGATGCGTGGGGCTTCGGGGAGAAGGTGAGCCAGTGGTGGTATTGTTTCTTCGGCTAGGTGGGTTAGCTGGGTGGCGTTTGGGGGGAGGGATGGGGGGGACAGGGGTTAGTGAGTAGGGGAGTGGAGGGGCGAAAAGGGGGAGCCGAGTTTTTACAGATAGTTCGTTGCTTTTTTCGCTCTCTTTTTTTTCTCGTGTACCCGTATGGACTGTGTATGTACATACTATATTATATACAGTAGTCAGCTCGTTTTTTTGTAGTTTTACTGTCATCGTTTTTGGTCTTGCTTTTTTAAACCGGATATTTTTTTTCTAGCTTTTTTTTTTTTTCTCCAATTGTTTTACTTTTGAAACATTCAACTTTACGGTTTGGTTGAACCGCACGCGCTTTGCAGTGGCACACCAAGGAGGCGCAACGGTCCCGCCTCACCCTTTCCGAAGCCGGAAGCTCGTTCTTCTTTCGCTGCTGGTGACGGGATGAAGACTCCGGCGAGGGGCGGAAGCGTCGTCAGGTCACCGAAGGTGACGCTCGGTCTGGATGGCCCCTTGTGGGAAATCATCTTTTTTTTCGTGCGTTTTGCTCATCACATACCTATATGATCGTCGCGCCTTTTGTTTCTCCTGCTCCCTCCCTGGTGGTAGCTCAGACCCTGGGCTGCTTCGTAAGCAGGCTCTTCTTCCCCCATCTTCCCCACGGTACGCGCCTCCTTTTTTGTCGCGAGAAGACTTTTAAGTGTTTTCTTCCCTCGTTCGCTCGCATCGGAGTACACGGTACGCGCCTCCTTTTTTGTCGCGAGAAGACTTTTAAGTGTTTTCTTCCCTCGTTCGCTCGCATCGGAGTACACGGTACGCGCCTCCTTTTTTGTCGCGAGAAGACTTTTAAGTGTTTTCTTCCCTCGTTCGCTCGCATCGAAGTATTATGTGTAGCTCGACTAAAACACGAGAAGTGCGATCTTGTTATTAATAGTCGTCTAGGAATAGCGTTCATCAGCACGAGGATCAGCGAGCTGTGCGCGTGTCGTATGGCTCCTACCTGGTACGTTCCGCTTCGGGCAGGTCCACTGCAGTAGGGGACCCCCAGTATCGGGGTGACGTGTGCCATAGCAACATGACCGCCTTCTTAAGGAAACCCGCCTCATTCGTTTTGGGTTATGAGTGCTATTGACCGCCTTATATCGGGCTACCGCTTTACTCAGACCGCCTTGTCGCGGACTCTTGCTATACCATCGCAGCGGCCTTGGCTGTTTCGTTTCGATGCTGTCCATGGGGAGTTTTTTTTTCGGCATTTATTTTTCGTTTCTGAAGTCCTTGAAGGGTTCAACCGCACCTCACACATCTTCTCTCTGTTTGTCTCTCCCTGTGGCTGTATCTCTCTCTGTCCCGCACTCCTTTCCCACCTTCTCTTCCTCTTAAATGTTTTTCTCGTTGTGTGTCTCTTTCTCCCCCTCTTTCTCTTTCTTTCTCTGCACGTCTCTCTTTCGTTTCCCTCTTCCGTTTATAGATCGACAGCGAGAATTACTACCGTCGGCTTGGACTGGGCAAAGACGCCCCCGAAGACGCTATCAAGAAGGCCTTCCGCAAGCTAGCGCTCAAGTACCATCCGGGTAAGTCTACACTCCCTCCCTGGCCCCTTCCTCCCTCTCGCCCACCCCTCCCCACTCCCCTATGACAACCCCCTCCGCTGTTTGCTGGTACTCGTCACGCGCCTGCGCCACAATACATCATCCCCTCGAACCCCGACCCCCCTCCTTCCTACCTGGACCTACCAGAAAGAAGAAAGAGATACACCAGTAGTCGGGAGGAGGAGGACGTGGATGCGCATATGTGCCCGTGTGGCACAACAATAGAGTAGGATTCACATTGTAGGAGAATGTGCACAAGGAGGAACGTGATGTGCTGGAGGGGGAGATGAGGAAATTAGACGAATGTGAAATGGAGGAGCTTGGTAGACTAGAGGGTAGCGAGAAAACGATCGCTGTCCGAGAAGATAGATGGTGCGCGTAGACGGCGAAACAGGAAGGAGATGAGATAAATAATCTTTTTTCATGTAATATATGGAAAAAGCGTAACGAGCGCCCAAACGTTGGAGGTGTCTCTGTTAGGAGCAGGAACGATGCTCCGTCTCGAAAGGGATGCGTGGTCAATGGTCAAATGACGAAGGCAAGCAACAAACGAGCACCCCCCCCCCCCCCCGCCCCCCCCCCCTCCTGCCGCCTACTCTTTTCCTTCCCTTTCCCTTCCCTTTACCCCCTCCCCTTCCTCCTCCTCCTCTCCACTGTATAACCCCTCTCCCCCCCCCCCCCCCTCTTACCGCCTACTCTGTTCCTTCCCTTTCCCTCCCCGTCCCCACCCTCCCCTCTACCCCCTCCCCCTTTTCCCCCTCCTCTCCACTGTATAAACCCTATCCCACCCCCCCGCTCCCACTCTCTACCATCCGTGATGCTCGCAGACAAGAACAAGTCCGAAGGCGCTGCGCATAGCTTCCGCCTGGTGTCTGAGGCTTATCGCATCTTGACCTCCCCCGACTCGAAGCAGCAGTACGACCAAAAACGCCGCTACCGCATCGAAACCCCTCCGAGTAATGGCGGTAGGGGTGGTGGTGGTGGTGGTGGTGGGCGCGGTGAGGGTGAGGGTAGAGGTTCATCTACTTATTCGGATAATAATGTTCGCGGGTATGGGCATGGTAGCGGTAATGGGTATCGGGGAGGAAGTGATGGCGGTGGTGGTGGTGATGGAGGTGAGGGTGGCGGTCGTGGTAGCGCTCGTCGGTATTATTGGTGACCACTGGTAGCAGCGACGGTAGTGGTAGCGGTGGTGGCGGTGACCGTTGCAGTGGCATCGACAGGGGAGCAGCAGCAGCGGCAGCAACATCAGCAGCAGCGGCAGCAACAACAACGGCAGCAGCAGAAGCAGGAGAACAAGAAGCAGAACCAGAAGCTGTACCAGAAAGTAGAAGCAGCATCTAGCTGTTGTGCCGCCAGGAGTATCGCACCAGCACCAGCAGCACCAGTACCTGCACCAACTGTGCTAGTCAGTAGTAGAAATAGCAGGACTAGCAGCTGTGACGTTACGACAACCAGGCATGGCAGCAGTAAATGAAGCAGTATGACAGCGCGGCAGCATAATCTTTGGCTGTCCGAGGAGTAGCTGTATATATTATGCCAGCCATGAGAAAATAAGCTTATTATGTATGCGACAGAATATAGTAGTAGTAGTAGTACTTTTGTAAAAACAGCGGTGTCGGCAAAGAAAGCAGCAGCATCAGCCTCCAGCTGTGGCATCAGTAGTAGCAGTTGTGACATCAGTACGTAGCAGTTGTGATATCAGCAGCAGATAGCAGCGGCAGAGGAACACAGTAACATAAAAAAAACAGCAGCACCAATAGATACAGAGTACATTATACCTGGTAGCAGCAGTACAATACCACAACAATAGTGCTGTTGTTAATACAACAAAGAAAACGGGCATTACCAAAGGCAGCCTGAAATTTACAGAAAAAATGTAAGAGTTTCATTCGCAGTTATTATACCGAAGTTAGTGCTGCTCTATATTGAACTACCAGGTACTAGACCTACTACTGCTGTTTCCCACGTAATACGCCAGCATTCCTGTTCCTTCCTATACTTGCTGCAGGTGTCCTCTTCTTAGTTGTTTGTATTGCAGGGGAAACACAGCAGTGCGCGAGCAAGTATCCCACGAGTTGCTTCCGAGGAAAAGGCGAGCAAAAGAAGCAACGTTGGAGGGACACTGAATACCTTCGTAGCGCAAACATATTACGACCAGGCCGCCCAGACTCTAGGTAACGGCACGCGTTGCGATATACGCCGTCGAGCCTACTGCTCGATCGGCCGTTTATTCCGTGATTTCGTTTTGTTGGTTGGTTCCATGAACAATAAACTAACTATCATTTGGTTCGTTCGTTTGTTCCGAGATTTATTTGTCGCGTTTTGGATCAAATCATTGATTAGATTTATCCACAAGTAGTAGTAGTAGTTGGTTTGTTCGTTTATGCTATGATTTGGGTTGTTGGATTGATTTCGTTGGTTCATTTGTTCCATGGTGACTTTGTCATTGGATCGATTCGTTGGCTCGTTGTGTTCAACGATTTGGTTCATTTGTTTCTTCCGTTTGGTTCAATCATTGGATCGACTTGTTGGCTGGTTTCTCCCATGATGATATATATACATATATGATTTGTTGGATCGACCCGTTGCCGGCGTTTGTTCCATGATTTGGCCAGTTCGTTTATTTCGTGGTTTGGTTATTAATTGCGTAGGGTCGTTGAGTCGTTTAGTTCGTGATGGTTCGTTGGATCGATCCATTGGCTCGTTGTATTCTGTAATAATAATGCGGCCTGTTTCCTTATGCCATGATTTGGTTCCTCATTATTGATTGGATCGATCCGTGGTTGGTTCGTTTTTTCCTTAACCCCTTTAAAGCCCCCAAACCCCTCCACCTATACTAAATCCAAGTGATTTTGTCCCCCAAAATGGGTTTCCAGTTGTAAAGGGGTTAAACCCCTTCGTCACGAGGGAGAAGGTACATGCATGTACATATATATCGTAAGTAATCGTTTCGATGGCTTTTTTTCCAACAACAGTAGTAGTAATTGTTTTTGTTTCTTTCGTTTATTATTCCTGATTAATGATTGTTCAAATAGGGTTTACTCCTCACTACATTGAGTGTTTTATCGATAGATTATTCGTTGGCTCGTTTTGTCCCACGATTTGGTTTGGGATTGATTTGCCGGCTTGTTGTCTTCTTGTGCCGCCATCACAATTTATTTATGGTTCGTTCGTACATTCCATGATGTTATGTCCATTGACTGGATGTATTCCTTGGCTCTCGTTTCTTTCACGATTCGTTTGATGGATCGATTCATTCGCTCGTGTTTTCCGATGAGTGAGTTGGTTCGTTTCGACGACTTCCTTTATTGGGTCAGTTCGTTCACTACTTACTTACTTAAGTCTTGTTGTTGTGTTAACAGTTTCGTCCGTTTTGATCATTATTACTAATAATAACTAGCATCATCATTGGATCAATTTTCGCTGGCTTGTGTATGTACCCTCCCCTCACCGGTTATTCGACTTAGAGGATTCACTTGATAATAAAGTAATGCATTCCTTTCCACGGCTGTCAGATTTTGTCCCCCTCTAAAACGGGTTCTATAGTTTCCGCGCACAGACTGACTACAATCACCCTGTTGACCTTGGTAGCTACACTGCTGTGTAGTTGCAAGGGGAGTCGCCGACCTATTATATAATATATCCTTAGTCTAATGAGGACACACACAACCCGTAATAATACGCGCGATCGGAGTATCACACACAGCTTGCAAATATGAGTTTCGACAACATCTTCGATCTCACAGCTGGTGGAGTGTATTTTTATTTTTATAATATATTCAACGATTTGTCAGCTGGTTTTTTTCTTTAAAAATTCACGATTTTTTGTTCAATCGTTAATCATCCTATGATTATGCAACATCATCTTGTAGCATGCACTACCTGTGGTGCAGGTCTTGCATGCTTCACGTGAATTATTCTTCTTCTGCGCTTCTTCTTGATATACGACAAACGCCCCATGCCATGATCATATATTTAATTTGCCATCTGACGATCAATGTGCAGCGTAAGCATCAACCACATTCGAATCGCCATCCCAGACACTACCAGAGAGTACACCCACGAAGGTTGGGCCAAAAAACGCCTAATAATGACTGATTCTACGATGACAGCGCCCCCCCTCAAATCAGCTATTTTCTTTATTTTAACGAAGGATTCACGACTGCTCGGTACGAGGAAGAATGGCATGAAAACGTAATCTTCATACATTTTCCTGTTGTTTGCAAAGGACTATTGAACGACGACCGTCGGGATGGCAAGGCTCACCGTATCTCAGGAGGTACGGCCGGGAGCTGGTTTCAAAACCGGCGATTTCGTTCAAGAAATGCGGGGGGGGCTACCGTAGAACGACAATGATCCTGTGAAAGCTCTGTCTATCATGCAAGAAAAATGGGAACAAGAGCTCAACCGGAAGATTGATTACGTTATATACCTGGTATAATAGAACACTCCGTTCCGTCCTCGACGCGCGCTACGACGACAGAGGTGCACCACGTTTTTTCTGAGGCTTCCTCAATTTGGGAGCTTAAGACCTCTGCCAAATGCCGGTTTGAAAAAAAAAAAAACGCCTCCGCGGATAAAAAATCCCATGGGCTAGGTACACGGGAGAAAATTATGCGAACCAAATAAATGCTTGAAATGTTTTTTATAAAATACCAACACCAACCATCATACATAGTGGAGAAAAACAAAATATATACATATTATTATACAGTCTATACATATAATATATAAATATTAAAGAAAAAAATAGGACCCCTTCCATCAAGAAAAAACTCACCCACATAGTATTATAGTGTATGTTACAAGTACCAACAATAACGCAGCTCGCAAAGATGAGTATTGACCCGAAATTCGTCGAACTCACGGCTGACGTCCTTGAAATATTTTTATAAAATAAATGCCTATTTATTACACAACAGTATTCAGGCCGATTTTGGGTCAAGAATTCCCCCATCAAAAGTTGAGAAATATTTCAGACGAAACGTGCTTCCTGTGCTGCTGTCGTAGCACGCGTCCCTATTCTTCTTTCTTTCCGTTTCTCTTGTTTTTTTTTGGTTGGTTCGCGCCCTTTCACTTCAGCTCGCAGTGCTCAATTCCGAAGAGTTCTTGTCCTAACAAGTACGACGTACCTGAATCTCCTATTATTAAGAGGTTCTCCGAGTCGGGAATACTACGCAGTAGGTATGATTTTTGAAGCCCAAACAGTGAGTCGTTTCTATACGGTAGCTCCCCCAAACATTTCTTCTTTCAACGATATCGCCGGTTTCGAAACCAGCTCGCGGCCGTGTCTCCTCTGATGTACGGTGTGCCCCTTGCCCCCCCGACGTCATCGTTCGAAAGTCTGCTGCAAACCAGAAAATATATCAAGATTGTATCTTTCATGTCATCTTTCCTCGTATCGAGCAGCCATGATGAACCGTTCGTGAAAGAAAGTCGGTGTTTTTTTTGGGGGGGCGCTATCGTAGAATCAGTCAAACGAATGTTTGAAACACCTTATTAAAAAAAAAATCACAGTATAAGTAGTAGTATTTTTTTTTTTTTTTTTTTTTTCGCACACTTCTACTTTCCAGCTTCTGGACAAGCCGTGGTCACAGGTGTCGTCCCTTCTTCCCCCCGGTTCTTGCCTTCAATTTTTATCGCGCATAGGGTTCAGCACTCCCACTGCTCGTCGACTCTTCATCGAGTATTATTAGCCTCTGACGACGCAAATTTCCTACTACTACTACGGGATTTTTGAAGCATCTTTTTTGGGTGTTTTTTTCACTGCTTCGTGTAGTAAGTGTTTTTTTTTTTACACCCTTTGAGGGGCCAGCCCTAGACGCATGCTACGGTGCAGAGGGGTAGAGCACATTTCGTCCGAAATTGTTTCTGAGTGACGGGGCTCCTAGACCCAAAATCGTCGGAAAATACGCCCCCTTAATTTTTGCATGATCCTCGTTGTGTACCTAGGTGGCAGTGGGATTTTCCAATCCGGTCTAGCAATTTTATTTTTTCTCCAAATCAGTTTTTGGAAGAGGTATTAACCCCTTTACAACTCTGGAAACCCGTTTTTGGGGACAAAATTACTTGGATTTAGTATAGGGAGGGGTTCGGGGGCTCTCAAGGGGTTAAAGCTCCCAAGTTGAGGGGTAGTCTAGTGCATTAGAAGAAAAATTGGCGAACCTCTTTCGTAGCACGCGTCTCCGCTACAACTTCTCGCGTATCTTTCCTGCGCTCTCCCACTTGCAGCACGTCCGCACCCATAGACCTCTTCTACTTGCACCATCCCCCACACGATAACAACGTCGTTTATTCGACCCTACCCGGCTCCCAGGCATGCGCTATATATGAGTTCTGAACTAAAAATCGCACATCAACGTTTGTTTCAGATGTCGTGTGTCATCAAAGTCCCATCGATTCGCCGATTCAACCTCGAAATCACAAAGTTCCATCGATTCGCCAATGCAACCTCGATCGATGCGTGTACAAATCCCACCACAAAAAAGTACCTTTTACGGGATGTCGGTAGTTAGGACCGTGAAAGGTCCGGATGCCTTTCTTGCCTTTTGGTCTGTGTTATGCCATACAGAGACGGCGGCGACAAAAACCGCCCTCTTGATGACGCGGACCGCGAGGTCTCGAGAATTCCTTTTCTGCGCCAGTGCCTCCTGGTCTCCACGGCGTTCAAGTATGCGACGCTATATAAAGGTAGCTGTGCGTGGTCCCGGCTGGTCGGGCGCGTCCCCCTGCATTTAGACTCTTTCACGATCAGAACCTGCAAGCAACCCCGTTTTCTTTTTTCGTTTTCTACTGTTGTTCCGCTCTTCGTGCTCCAAACTGGCCGGTTAATGTAAGCTGTCTTACCACGCGCGACAAAGGAGCTATGCGGATCCAACCGTCGCGAGCTCCACGGCACCATCCATTATCGCCGGGCGAACCGAGCTTGCATGCTCCTGATGTACAGGTAAGTCGGTGTTTGTGCTGAGATTTCTAGCGATGCCTCATGAAAAATCATCATCTTTATTTTCTTGTTAAGGATGTGCCAGGTATAGATACGAACGATCGTCTACATACTCACAACCATGGGCGAAAACACCCGGATCGGATCGAAGTGACGACTGAACGGTCGCCTTGTGGGAACAGCTTGGCGTGGGATGACTCCGGGGTAGAGCGAAGACTTTTTTTTTTTCTAGCGGGAGCAAGGCGGTCGAAGCTTGGATTTGGCGTGGGGTCGGGGTACGGGGAGCGGGGCGGTCGAAGCTTGGTATAGGATCAGGGTTACGGGAGCAGGGTGGAAGAAAACATGACAAGTCAACGAAAAAATGTCCTGTGAAATACCGGGCTACAGTCATTCCTGTTGGAGCCTTATCTTACGGTTCGTTCTGACACCTAAACCGAGTGTCGGTGCGAGCGTTTCGAAGCTGCCTCGGTAGGCGCGATCAAGTAATACTGCGCTGTTTCGTTGGATTGGCCGACACATTTCCCCCTTCTTCGATGGGGGGTGGTCTAAACGAAGCAACAACGTGCCAGTGTACGATACCACAAATACACTGCTTGCTGCCGATGATTATGTGCTGGCGGTAACGACGACCGCGTAAAATTTCGTTGTTCGCTCTACATTATAATGCGGTTCGTATTAATTGCATACAGGAGTTAAAAGGCAAGGAAATGTCCCGCCCCCCCCTCCCCCCCCCACCGACCAATAAAAATCAACCAATCAATCAATGCAATACAAACCCCACCCCACTCAACCCAGACCCTCTTGAAGTTGAGGGGAAATCAAAGGTAGGGCAGAGCAGGGCAGGGGCATAACGCCCCCTCCCCTCCCCCTTCCCCCCCCAAAACCCTTCCTTACCATCACTCTCATCAATCATACTATAACCCCGTGCGCAAAGGAACCGGGGAAATTTACTGGTAAATTATTGTCCCTCCACCCCCCCCCCCCTCCCTAAAAATCCACAAACCCTGCGCAAAACGACCTTCACAATACATAATAATACAATACGGTACTGTACGAGTAGACTGTATACGCAAAAAAAAAGCGATGCCGACCAAAAAATGCCCCAGCGCGATGGTACAGGCATATGATCATATCTATCCCCCCCCCAAGCATTTTCTACCAAGAATTTTTTCCCTCGTATTTGTTCCAACTGCGTTTATTTCCTCGGATCTATTGCAAACGATGATATCGATCGATCGGCAAACAACACTCGCTCCGCGTAATTCGAGAGCGTTACCCGGGCGATTACGGGGGAGCGGGAGGGTGGGGTGGGTGGTGAGCTCTCGCCATATCGTCCCTTCTTTAAAGAAAATGAAGCGCTAGGAAGGGTGTACAAGACCCCCCGCCAAACGTCGCTGACGACCTGGCTTGACTTATAACTTGACTCGGAATAGGACAAATTGAATTCCTGCCCAACAAGCGCAACAATAAAAAAAACGGAAACGGACGTTGCATGCGTATGCACGTCGTACATAGCCACAAGCCACGGTAGCAACAGCAAAGCATCGCAGTCGCAGCAGTCGCAGCAGCAACATCAGGACAGCCGCACAATCGTCAGCAGCAGCAACAGCAACCGCATCAACATCAGCAACATCGGCAGGAGCTTCAGCCGAAGCCACACCAGCAACAACAACAGAATTAAGCACCGACAGCAGCCAGCCGCACCGGCGACATCATCCGCATCGCCTTACCCTACCATACAGCAATAACAGCATCCGCACCAGCAGCAATATCAGCCGCATCAGCAACATCCGTCGCAGCAGCAGCATCAGCACCCTACCCTATCGCACGTTAAAAGGGGGGAAACGAACCGAACCGCATCGAATCGAACCGCACCGCATCGAATCGAACCGCACCGAATCGAATCGCACCGAATCGAACCGCATCGAATAGAACCGAACCGAGTCGAACCTAACTGCACCGAGAAGAACGAACCGAGCCCGACTGTAAGCCCAGACGTTGCGATCCCCTGCTCGATATCAATAGTTAGCTACAGCAGTTATCCGTGCAGCGCAAAGCAAAGCACAGCAGAGCAGAGCAAAGGCCGCCCTACGACCACCCCCGCCCTCACCGACCCTCCTTTCCCAGCCGGCTCCTGCCCAAGCCCCAAACCCCAGATCTCAAGGCATCCTTGCCTCCGCTTCCACCCCCCCCCCGCAACCAGCCAGTCAAACTTCGCCGCAAGGCCATGATCATGTCTAACACCATGGCCAACAACACCATCGGCATGAACAACATGGCTCTCGTGACGACGAGCAATACCTTGACGAACATCATGGTCATGACCAACATCTCAAACCACGACCAACAATATCTTGACCACGATCAACATACCTGGTATTGAACCAATGTCTTAGACCATAGCCAACACCTTGACTATGACCAACAGTATCTTGACCATGACTATTAATAGCTAACCATGACCAACATCTTACCCATGGCCTGCAATACCCTGACCACGAACAACATCTTGATCACAACCAACAATATCATGACCACAACCAGAATCTTAATCATAACCACCAACATCTTGCTACCAACATCTCGACTACAACCCAATATCTTAGCCAACGGCTCGATGCTCACCACGACCAGCATCATGGCTAACAACGTATTGATCATGAGGCCTCAACTTTGACCATGAGCTAACGCGTTGATCACGCCGTGGCTAGCATCCTGACCACGCCCAATATCTTGACCCAACACCCTGACTATGGCCGAGCCCACCACCACCACCACGGCCAACCACATCATGACCAGCAAGAATTCCTAAGCAAGGGCCGTACAGCAGCGCATCAGCAACACGGCATCACCGCACAGCAGCAGCCGTGGCAAACCACCGCAGCAGAAGCAGTATTTGTACATCACGGCACACAAACAGCCCCAATACGACCACATCATCACAGCTAAGAAGCAGACACCACTGCAGCACAACCCAGCAGCAGCACCACCACAACAAAGCACAGTCGGCAGCAGTTCGAGCGCTTAAAAAGAAAAATCAAAGCACGGCAGCAGCGTTATCATACTAGCATACCAATAAAACTTCGGACGAACCACCCTTGCGCGTAGGCGAGAGAGAACGCGTACAGCAAAAAGGCAAAACAAAAGCAAAGCAAAGGATAACTTGGATGGACGGGTGGGGGCAAGCGTGGAAAGTGTCGGTGGGTGTGAGCGGGTGAGGTGTGGGCGTGGGGGTTGGGTGGGGGTCGTGTCGGTTGAGGGGGGGGGGGGGTAACTATATCTCAGACCCCCCCCGTACTCCTCCTCTTCCTCTCTGTTCCTCCATCCTCTCCCCGTTCAAACTCCATCTCAAACTCCTCCTCTGCCTTCCCCCCCATGCTTGTGTCTTTCCCTCCTTCTCCCTCCCGTCCTTCCCCCCCGCGCCCGCCACCACAAGAGCGAGGCGGTTAGCTGCACGCATCAATGATCACTGCCGAAAAACAAAAATAAATGTCAGGTGAGGGGGGGATGGGTCCAATCCCTGGCACGGCATGCAAAGCAACCATCCGCAAAAAACAAACAAACGCAAAAAACGGAACGCGTGTGTGTGCTGCTCCCGTTTGCTTGGGACCGGCGGGAATTGATAGAGCCGTTCCCGTCCCTTCCTCTTTCCTTTCCTTCCACGCCTCCCTCTCGCCCCGCACCTTATCCTCCTCCTCCCAGTTTCTACCTCCAGCCCACTCTCTCTGTCCCCTCCTCCTCCTCTTCCCAGCCATCACCACCAACACAACCACCACCGTCTACACGCAAACACATCTCCGAGGATAACAAAATATTACATTTCCCATAGTTAAATAAACGTACTACGATACTCGCGCCGACACTTGCCCACCACAGCACACACACCTGGTCTCAAAAAAATAAAAAATTGTAGATGTAGAGAAAGAAACAGAGAAAGCCCCTGTCCCCCCCGGACAGGAATCCAATCCCGTCCAAACTAAACCAAACCAAACCAAACCAAACCAAACCAAACCAGGCTTAAAAGGAAAAACTACCACTGGTCTATCAAGACAGAAGAATACGCAAGGGGAAGTAAAGAACAAAAAACAAAAACAACCGAGCCAGAAAATAACAAAAACAAAAACAAGACAGAAGAACACCGCCAAAAGGGAGAGGAGGAAAGAGCAAGAGCGAGAGCATGGGGGAAGAGGGCGGGACACTATTTCATTCGGGCTTCTTGAGCCGAAACATTAAAAAAAAAATACTGCACATACCAACGCGGCCGTAACGGCAGCAACAGCAACGACAACCACGACAACAACAAAAACGAGCGCGTGGTGTCGGGGCTTCTGTCGCTGCACAACCGCGCAAAAGCGCGAAGCAAAACGCAACTTCACGCACAATCGCGCGAAATACACGCAAGCAAGCGCAAAAACTACGCAAAATACGCGCAAAAATGCGCAAAAAACGCAAAAACAAGCAAAACCTTGAGCAAGGGGCGCGGATCTCCCATCTCTCGGGATCTCGAAATATCTGGATTTGCAGACCTCGGGATCTCGAGATCTGCGGACCTCGTGATCTCGGATCTCCGATTTCGATATCTGACCTTAGATCTCGACATATTGTGACCTTGGACCTCCGATCTCGAAATCTCGGATCTCCGACCTCGAAATGTCGGATCTCCGACCTCGAAATGTCGGATCTCCGATCTCGAAATCTCGGATCTCCGACCTCGAAATCTCGGATCTCCGATCTCGAACCCTCGGATCTCCGATCTCAAACTCTCGCATCTCCGATCTCGAAATATCACATCTCCGATCTGTCGGATCTTGCCATCTCGTGGCCTCGAATCTCCGATCTCAACGTCTCGGATCCCGACATCTTGGAACTCCGATCTCAACATATCTCCGATCTCCGATCTCCACGTCTCGGATCTCAATCTGTCGGCATGTCGAAATCTCGGCATGTCGAAATCTCGGGATCTCGAGACCCCCGGATCGCGAAAGCTCGAATTTCGGACCTGGGGATCTTGTGACCTCGGATTTCTGACCTCGACATATGGGAGATCTCCTATCTCGAGACGTCGGAGGTCTCACGCTACGGAAGTCGACGCGCTTCCATCCCCCCCCGCCCCGCTCCCGCTCGTCGGAGACGGCTTGTCAACCGCCCCCGCTGCTGCCGCCGCCGCCGCGGCTGCCGCTGCTGCCGATTCTCTCGCCGCCTTCAGGGTTGACAGCTTATTACCACCGCCTCCGCCCAAAGCTCTGCTGCTGGACTGCCTGCTTCCCAAGCCGGCCAAGCTGGCCAATCCTCCTCCGCCACCGCCACCACCACCGCCACCACTCGAAGACTTCCTCGAGAGCAAGAACGACGAAGACGAAGACGAGCCAGACCCCTGCTGCTTCGAATGCTTGCCTTTGAGGAGCTTAGAAGCCGACGTATGCTTCTTCTTCACCCCCCCTACGCCCCCTCCCTTCCCCCCCTTCCCCCCCGGGGGCTTCTCGCCTCCAGTGGCACGCACCCCCAGCGTAGCTGGCATATTCCCTCTCCCTCCCCCTCCTCCCCCTACTCCCAACCCAACTCCCAATGTGCCTCCTCCCACCCCACCACCACCAGTGCTATCCTTGCCACTACCCCTCCCTCTCCGATTGTTCGCGAGCGTGCTCTGAACCTGCGATACGACGTCGTCTGGTCTGGCAGGGAGGCGGGACGGGTCCGGGGGTAAAAGATCTAGCATGCCGCAGAGCACGGTGAAGAAGGGCTCCTTGGTGCCTACCAGCATTACCAGCTTCTGCATGTACCGGTTCAGATCTTGCTGGAGCCTCGCCATCTGTTACCGCCGTAGCCGCCGCGCGTTTGACATCACCGGATGCGCGCGCGCGCCCGCGCGCGTGTGTGTGGGGTAGGTGTACCATCGCGTGATGCGTCATGGTGCGTTGCGTTGCGTTGAGTTGTAGTGCGGAGCAAGAGGGGGGGGGGGGGGGGGAGGGAGAGAGCGAGTTAGATAACTTTACTATGATCATTTTTAATTCGTTTTTTCGTGTTTTCTCGGACAAGGAGGTGTGGAGGGGGTGGCGGCGGCAAAGAAAGAGGGGGGGTTGTCTCATTCTGCGAGATATTTACGAAAAAGACGTCCGGTTTACGTGAGAAGGCGTTCGTTTATGAAAAGAGGCGTTCTTTACGAAAGGGGGGGGCGTCCGTTTTACGAAAGGAGGCATTCATCGCGGAATGAAGCGCGCGTTCTACGAAAGGAGGGGTGTGTTCAATGAGCGCAGGTGCTCGTTTTAAAGAAGCATGTGTCCGATTTAGGAAAAGAGGCGTTAATTTTACTAACGCACGTGTTCGTCGTCACGAAGGCGTTCATTTTACGGCATGGAGACGTTCGTCACGGAAAAAGAGGCGTTACGTTTACGACAAGACGCGCCTGTTTTACCAAGGATTCGTTTTTTCACAAAAAACGGCGTTCGCCACGAAAGGAAGCGTCCGTTTTCCATAAGGAGGCATTCGCGACGAATGGGGGCCTTAGTTTCACGAGAGGAGGCGTTCGCTTTGGGAAAAGAGGCGTTCGCAATGGTATAATACGCCGTGGCGAAGGAACTACTACAAGAGACCACGAAGAGAAAAAGCATAAGGCGAAGAAGGAAAGACGGAAAAACGGCAAGCACAAAGAAAAAAAATACCGTCCGTACGTACAACAGGAAAGGACAAGGAGAAAACATAGAACGAAGAAAAAAAAAAAAGGCGCGCGTAGAAAGGGGAAGATTGGTGTTCGACCGGTGAAAATATATACGAAGTACGAGTATGATGAATGAAATAATAAGAAATAAAAAAAGCTAGACGAAAAACATACAGACCCGCCTGTCCCGCGTGGTCGCTCGAGCCCATTTTTATGGCGCTCGGCTGCTGCTGGAGCGGCAGGACCGGCACGGTCCTCAACAAAAGAGGGCAAAACAAAACAAGAGAAAATAGGAAGAGAAAGCAGAAAACAGAGAAGAAAGGAGGGAAAGAACAGAAGCAAGAAAAGGAAGAAACGCAAGCAGCCCAAGGAACAGAAGGGTCAAGAGAAGAAGAAATAGCGCCGGACAAAACAAACACGAGACCGAGAAGGAAGAAAGTACGAGAACGACAAGAACAAGAACAAGAACAAGAACAAGAGCAAGATCGAGAACAAGGACAAGAACAAGAGCGAGAACGAGAACAACCAGAGGGGATAACACGAACACGCGCCTGTCCAGCGTGGTCGCTCGTTCCCATCTTCTTCGTGCTGGGCCGCTGGGGGAGGTGCGGCATCATCTTGTGAAACTTTGTCTCCTTCATGGCCGCCTTGATCCTCCTGTGCAGGTCCTCGAAGTCCGAAAACTCGAAGAAGGTTGTCGCGCGGAGATATCGCCATTTGCTATCCACGCGATACACCTGTGGTTGGACGCGCGGGGAAGGGGCACGGGGGGGGCGGATAGCGGATGGGGGGATGGCAGATGGGGGGGAATGGGGAAGAGAGAGGGGCGGAGGGGCAGGCTGAAACTTCCAGGAAAATAATGTAGTCGGGAGCTGTCATACTAAAGTTAGCGTCGAACGCACCCACGCTCAAGAAAGAAATCCAGCCTAGACCAGCTCTCCTGGTTCTTACTATCTAACCTTTTGAAATCAGGTACCGTAAAGTGACGTGAAACACAAGAAGTACGGTATTGCCAAGGGTTTAGGAGGAGCGTTTATCAGTATCAGTATCACCATGCTGCTTGCGCGCGTGTCGCATAGTCTCTTTGTCGTAGTGGAGTTTGGGACAAAAAAAATATCACGAGACGGCAAAAATTGGGCGCGAGCCAGAAAACGGTATACCAAAATGGGGTTCGTGCCAGCTGACGATCACGCATCCTACCCCGGCAGCGAGGGTTGATTCGTGCGCCGACGATGTATAATCGTCATGTATATATTTTTTTCGATATTTCCTCCCTTCGGTGTCTCAAAAGAGGGGTTACAGCTTCCCCCTTCGAAGTCTCGAACGAATTAACAGGGTGTTTGCGCGATGTAGAATTTACTTTTCCTCAAACAGGTGAATAGGGTGTTTGCGAGATACAAACTTGCTTTTTCTCATACAGGTGAATAGGGTGTTTGCGAGACACAATTTACTTTTTCTCGAACGGGTTAAAAGGGTGTTTGCGAGATACACCAATTACTCTTTTCTCAAACGGGCTAATAGGGTGTTTGCGATATATACAATTTGCTTGGGCTGTAAAACGTATGAAACTAACGAATGTCATAATAACCCAAAGCTAATCCACCGAAGACAAAAAGACGTTACAAGTGCCATTTTTGGCCCTTTTTTGTCCACGCCCCTACCTATTTTGTTTTGGGCTAAGCTATTCGTTGGCTAATAGGTATTCTTATCCAGTCAACTATGCTTGCTCGCAAAAACCCTAGGTGTCCTGTACTATGTGCTGTCGTGAAGTCATTTTTCTCACCAGTTCGGAGTTGAAGTTGAAGAAGCCGCTGATCTCCACCTGCAGAAGCAGCTCGACGAATCCCCTCGCCCCCATCTTCAACGCCTTCCGCTGCGCCGCGTTCCGGACCCCGATAAAAGCCAGGTCTTCGTCTGTCAAACCCATCTCCTGTTGTGCGATGCCAAGCGCAAATACCAACATTGACACAGGACACGTGCAAAAAGTGGAGTGAACTTCGTGAGCTTCAATTTTACCCATTCGCAGGAGTTGTATTTTAAGTCGTTACATGAAACAGGAACTTGAGAACTTGGAAAACTAAGGAAAATACTCGTAGGAAAATGAAATAATGCTTGGTGTTGCGCTTTTTCGTTTAGACTTCGTATCGCGATGAGCTATTAACCGTTGAGGCTGCCCATCTCTACTTCTATTTACTGATGTACAGCAGCAATACTTCACCCGAATGATAACACTTATCGCGGCTGACAACCACGCACAGGAATCTGTTTCAACACTGCACAGAGGGGCTCGGTTTTACCGAGAAGGGCTCGTGGAGCTCTGAAATTTGCCCCCCAGGCAGCGCGTGTGTTGACCACATCGATTGGGTGTGCGGTATACCCCGGCTTGAATCAGGCTTTCGACCCCAAGCAACTCAACAGCAGCAGCAACGGCCGTCATGACATCTTCGAGTCCTGCAGGCACAAGACCAACTCTGCCGAGAAACACTCACGGGCCCCCTCGCACGAGACAGAGAGGTTTGGTGCGCGCGGAGAAATCTCGGGGGGCTCTATTGTGTGCTCTGGTCGGTGTGTTCGCGAAATGATATGCCTTGTGCGAACGGTGTCAAATATCGAGTCGGCCTCGAGGGTTTCCACTCTTCTCCCCCAGCGTTATTGCGACAGGATTGTTGGGTTGTTGTGCGCGGGGCACTGAATCAACGGCCGTCGCCAATGTGGACGTTCGTTCGTCCGCGAAAGAGCGGTGACAGGCGACGACGAAACAGCTAAGCGCCTGCTGTAGCTCCTGTTGCTTGCGGTGCTCCTACGGTGGGCCGCTCTCGCACGAGATGCGGAATTCCACACTAAACCCTAGGTAAAAATCCACTTGAAAAACACGGTTGCATTTTTAGCCATAGACTAAGCTATAAAATCGTATGGGCTGGTCGTTGTAACTTGCGGGGTGGGGTTACATGTGCGGTGGCTTTTTTTTTTTGCGGTAGCTCTTAAAAATAGTTGGATCCTTTTTTTTCTTCCTGCGACAAGAAGATAACAAGAGCGAAGGCAACAAGCGGGCGACGCAAGAAGAGCCCCCCCACACACGAAGAAACCTCGACCGGTATACCTGTACATGATAGTACCTCAATAAACATTAAGTCAGTGTACCCCGACACGATGAAAGCCTGCGCCAACAATCCCAGTTTCCAATCTCACGAGGTGTGTGGTATTCCACACTAAATCCTAGGTAAAGCCACTAAAACAATTGGTCCACGCTCTGTGAATAGCTAAAATATTTACCAACTATATTATACGTATCTGAGCAACCACGAAGTCAGTGCATCCTTACGCGATAATCCACACGAAACCCTCGGGAAATACATTAAAAAAATCGGTCCATCCTCTAGCTATAATAAATACTCCGGAGTAGTAATGATATGGCAGAATACGTGCCTGAAGAAAACATAAACCCGACCCGATATTCCTAGGTGAAGATATGTAAAAAATCGGTATACGCTCTAGATAAAATATATAGTAACGACATGATACGTACCTGAATAACCATAAAATCAGTGTACCCGGCTGCGATGAACGCCTCCGTCAACGATCCCAGCTCCCACGAGTCCAGCCACTCCTTCACCGACATGTCTGTTCGGTACCCGGCCTGTGTCGCATTCCGTCGACCAAGCACGCAAGATACAAGGGATCCGATGATAGAAGAGTCGGTTGAGATTCACAACCAAAATAGAGTGTTTGCGAAAATAACGTACAACAATATAGGGATTATGCCAAAAACAGGTACACTTGGTCACCTTGAGAGCAAAAAAAAGTAGAGCTGCGAGATTGGCCAACTACAGTCGCCGACTACAGTAGTTGGTAGTGTGGCTGAGTATTTACAGCTAGCTGTGAGCAGTAACTAGGTCCAGCCACCCTTCCATCATCGTGTCTGTTCCGTACCCGGCCTGTGGCATTCCATCGACCAACCACGCAATGTTAACCATTCGGAGATTTGAGAGGGGAAAAAATTGACGACGAAAATTCCAGGACTTTTCACGGGTCAGGTCTAGTCAGGGTAACCAGTCCCGACCCGCGAGATTTGAAACCCGCCTGAACCGACCCGACCCGTGCCGTGATGCTTCAAACACCTCCTGGCCCGGCCCCACTCGACCCGCGACAATTTGATAACCTCCTGGCGCGGTCCGCGGGGGGGGTCATGACCCGTGAAGGACCCTGGAAAATTCAGATGATTATGGCATCGGCCACCGCTGGTTGGCGATGATAAAACATGGTGTCCGAACGAATACGACGCAAAGCCTCGCACGGGACGAGCGCAGCATGGTTCTACTCGTACTGCTGTGCGCTCACGCTACTGGCAGACGCTTGGAATTCTCGCAATCGACGCTCTTTCTTTTGGTCGCTATACACCGGCTCCAAAAGGAGTAAGGCATTTAGTTCGCTGGGTCACCGGTAAAAAGGCTAACTTCCATATCCTCTCCCTTGGAATGTGGAAAGTCATTACATGCCTTGAACTACAACAATAGTTTGCATTGATTAAAATCGACTCAAACGTTTAAAGTTTCCGTCTTTTAGAACTTCATTCCTACGCTACTTCCTTCTTTTTGCTCTTCCTCACATTTTGCTCCTCTAGTTTCGTATTTTCTTTTTGGGGGTTTTGTTTAGGTTGTCACCTTGGCGCCGTGGTAAAGGTGGTGGTCCAGCTCTTCCTCCTCGCCATCGAGCACCGGCAGCATCACACCAGCGGGGCCCTCCCCCGTGTCAGCGCTGTCGATCGCCTTATGCGAAGCAAAAGACACATAGCAGAGCAAAGCAAAAGCCGAACGAAGTCAAAGAAAGAAGAGAAGAGCAAAACCAAAGCAGATAAAACGAGCAAAGACCACGACCACACACACTCTCATCCACCATCACCAACTGCCACAACCGCCACACACTCTCCTACTCGCCACCACCACCACCACGCCATCACACACTCCCTCCAACCAACAACCACCCCCGGCAATCATCACAACTGCCACCACCACCGCCAAACCCACCCTCGCCTACTCTCGACGACCACCACCACTACCACAACACAGCCCCTCCCACCCACCACTACAGTCAACTACTACCACCACCGCCACAACACACCCCATTCCACTCAACGCCACCACCAGCGACCACAACTACAACCACTACCGCCACCAGTCCACCAGTGACCCCAACCACTACCACCCCCCCCCCCCCCCCCCCCCACCACCAACCACCACCACAACACCCACCACCACCGCCACCATCACCGGCGACCACAACCAGTAACACTACATACCCCCTCCTCACCCCCACCACCACAACCGCCAACACCACCACCACAGCACACCGCTCCCACACTCACCACCCGCAGTAACCACAACCACCACCATCACTGCCGCCACAACACAGCCCATCCCGATCACCATCACCACCACCACCAGTAACCACCATCATCACTTCCACCATGCAGGCTTTTTCCCCCCACCAACAACCACCACCACCACCGCAACACCCGTAACTCCACTCCCCACAACACACCACCACCGGTGACCACAACCACTACCACCAGACGCCCCCTCCTCTCCTCCACCAACAATACCGCTGCCGCTGCCACTACCCCCGCCATCCCTGCCAAAACCTCCCCTAACTCCTCACTACCAACACCATCCCTACCACCACACACGCGTTCCCACCAACCACCCATGTACCACAACCACCGTCACACCACAACACCCCCTTCCACCCACCACCACAATCAGCTATCAACAACCACTACCACGGCCATCACCACCACTACCATTCCCACCCCCACCAGTGACTACAACCACCACCAGCACATACACCCCTTTCAACCCTCCACCACCAATGTCACCAATTACCACAACAACCACCACCACTACCACCGCCACCGCCACAACACCCCCGCCCCACTCCCCACCACAACCTCCCCACCCCGCCTCCCACCCACCAAAGCTGCCACCACCACCACCACCACTACCACCCCTCCCACCACCCCCAAAATCAGCTATTCCGTCATCACCACCACCACCACCTATACCGCAACAGCACCCACCCCCACACCGGCTACCAATACCATCACAACAACCCCTGCCCTTGACACTCCACCACCATCACCACCACACACAGCCTCCCACCCACCACCACCACCACCACCACCACCACCACCACCACCACCACCACCACCGATAAAAGTCACCTCCTGGAGAGACTTAAGCCAGCTGTCCATATCCTTCGCTGTTTTGGCTCCAATCTCCCTGTTGTAGTCGTCCTGCTCTGCCGCCACGTCCGCCGATAAAATCTTCCACCTGCATTGACGTAAGAAAAGGTGAAACATTACAGCGAAAAGAGCACGAAAAAAACATATTGCTTTTTTATGTCACCTCTTTCGCCATGAGAATCAGTGCAACGATAGAGCAAAACAACAGAAAAAAATGAAAAGAAAGACGAAATGAGCACGAAAAGCAAACTATCAACAGAAAAATGAAAAAAAAAACACGAAATGAGCACGAAAATCAGCAGCTTTGTGCTATACTCTAGTCAAGAGTACACCCGCCGCCCTCCCCTGCCCCAATATCTCGCTCTCTCCCCCCCCCCCCCCCCCCTCGTTTCCCGGTCTCTCTCCCCTACTCTCTCGTCTGGGTAACAGCCTCTTTCTGTTTGTCTCTGTCTCTTGTCTGTCCGTTTGTCTGTATAATACGTCTGTATAATTTTCGGTCTGCCCATACGTCCATCCGTCTGTCATTGTATGTGCTGTACCTCTGCAACGACCCCTTGACAAGAAAGCACCCCTTGAGCTCCAGAAAACCCCTTGGCTCGCGTGGGTATGCCCTGCTGTCTCTGTACCTGAGGATAAAGGAGAAGACAAGAACAAAAAAAATGGAAGCACAAGAAAACAATTACAGTTAAAGCAAAAAGCAAACGAGAGATTGGGGGAGAGAGGGGAGAGAGAAAGAGAGAGGGAGAGCGGGAGAGATGGAGAGGGGTGAGAAAGAGAGGCGCAAATACCGGTCTCAACACACAAATAATACCAAATAAAAAGTACCAAATGTTCGCTTTTAGGAAGTTTTCCGTTTTTTTGGCTGTTTATTTGTATTTCCGCGTTGTGCACATACTACGAGGGGACATTAATCCCACCCAACCCAACCCTAAGCCAGGCTAAGGCTCCGACTCGGGCACGGCGTTTTGCCGCGCGTTTTGGAAAACCCGGGAAAAAAGTGCGGACTACCAGAAAAAATCAACATGCATTTCGAACTTTTTTTTTATCCGGTATGATTGGTGCGTTGAGAACAACGGAAAGGCTACGGGAGACAAAAGGTAACATGACTTAACAGAAAGAGTCAAGCTCCAACTTTAACGACGCACAGCCCCCGCGCGACCAAAACTAAAAGAAAGCTGTACCAGTTTTTCGGCTCTGTGAAAACTGTACCCGTATCTCTCTTGATAGCTGTCCGTACGAACCCTTTTTTTTGCTTCAACTGTTTTTCCATCTATATTGTCGCCTTCGAGAGCGTTTTAGCACATCGTTACTGCCACCACGAACTACTGTACACTCCCAACAGCACGAACAACGGCAGCAACAACTACAGCACCAAAGAGAGCAACAGTAACAACGGCGACAACGGTGAGAATGACAGCAACATGCACAACAGCAGAGGCCATAACCACAGCGTCAGCTTCACCAAAACACACACCACCGGCAACAGACAACAACAGCAACGACTACCACAGCACCACAGCAACGAGAGCAGTGGCACCGGCAACGAACCAGACCAACGCTAGCTGCCAACAGCAGTAACAAGCAGCAACAACAGCAGCAACACCATCAACAACAGCAGCAACAAGGAGCAACAACACTTACAACGCCAACTCCAACACCACATCAACAATAGCAACAGCACCAGTCCACCAATCAACTAACAACAACTCCACCCTCACCCTCGCCACCAACATCCTCACCAACATCAGCACCTACACCAACACCACCATCACAACCACCACCGACATCATTACGATCACCTGCACCGCAACAACCAACAACCCCCCTCCCACGAACCGCATCACAACCACCGTTGCCAACAAACATGACCATGAACACCAACACCACCACCACCATCACCACCACCACCGCCACCACCACCGCCACCACCACCACCAATCTCCCCCAGCCGTCACCATCATCTCCTTTATCACCGACACCAACCACCCCCCCCCCAATCCAACCCCAACCACCCCCACCGCCACCCAGCTCACCAGATAAGCTTGGACCCCTCCAGCACAAACCACCGCTTCTGCCAATTCTTCAGCCCGCTCTTCCCCTTCTTATACAGGTAACCCTGCCGCGTAATAGGCGCGTGGCTAGCCCCGATAGCCTTGCTCCCCCCATCTACGCTCCCGCCCCCCGTGAATGCCGACGCCATGGACGCTGAAGACCCGGCGCTGACCACCCTCTTGAACTCGCCGCCAGACATCCGGGGAGATCCCAGCCTCTTCCCCCCCCCGCCGCCGCCTCTCACGCCGTCCATCCTCCCTCCGCCGCCGCCACCGCCGCTGCTACCATTGATTCCTCCGTTCGAGCCGTCGGCTTTAAGCCCTCCCTGCATGCAGACGAACATATACCAGGTACCGTTTAAACGATTCGGGGTCGGGTGCTTTCTCATTCTGGCCTCGACTATTGTACCCCTGCCCCGTTCTACCTCCCCTTCCCCTACCCCACCCTGCCGGGGTTGGTGTCGGTTGGCAAGGACGCTGTGAAACACGCCTCTCACTACATGAGCTAGATCACCAGGGTAGCGTCTTTTTTCCCTCGGCTTTCATGTATTGGCGGTAACCGAGATGGTGGTCGAGTTACATCACGTCGTGCGGAGTGGAGAACCTTAACTCCGCACAAGGGGCATGATATCACGTAGTGTGCATAAAGGCACCCACGAGGCAGTTAGACAGTATCCCCATTGCGATATTTGGAATTGGCCACACCAGAAAACCATAAATTCACCCGAAGCTGTCATCCGATATGCAAGAAAGCACGCATAACGCGAGGAGGTCCACCTCATAAGTGGTTCTAAGTAGGATGCAGCTCACCCTTCATGCGACTCGCCGAACACCTCACGGCGCTTCGCGCTTCGTGCACGCGATGTCTGTCTGGTCGGTGAAAACCCCACTTGCTCCGTCCCGGCATTGTAGGGGTACGAGGGTCAATGGTCTTAAGGCTACTGCTATGCATGAAATGCGTAAAGCCCCCTCCCGCTACTACAACTCCAACCCCAACCCCTCCACCCCCCCCGGCCACCCCTCCCCCTCCCCCTCCTCCCCGCCGCCCACACCCACACCCTTACCCCCGCCCAACATCCCCCCTCTTACCCCTCCCGAGACTCCATTCCTTCCTGAGCCCCCCATCCCCCCTCCCCGACCCAATCCCAACCCCCCCCCAACCCCAAACCCTCGAAGTTTTCCGGAATTTTCTCTGGGTGGAGGGGTCGAAGGGTGGTTCCCGCCCTGGTGGAGCAGCAAAAGAAAGTAACAAAATTGAAGAGAAGAGGAAAACAATTGAGACCGGAAGAGAAACATAGGAGAAGGGTATTAGAGATCGGGAGCGCAGCCGAGCCGATAATAAACCATGGTATGTTGTAAGATAGAAGGGGCAGTGCCGGTCCATCTCCTCCGCTTGATTGGTTTATCGCGTAGAGTGGGGAGCTACCGCGTGGGATACATCACGGGACGTTGCTGTCAGGTTGAAGCACGCGAACCGCCAGTGCTGCACGTATAACCCTAAGATACAGCATGGGATCGTGTTGACAAGACTTGGTAAAACACATGAACATAATAGCAGAACACACCAACATAAAGTGTTGCTGCTACAGAGAGTAGTAGAGCAGGAGGAGAGGGAGGAGGAGGAGGAGGAGCAGGAGGAGGAGGAGGAGAAGGAATGATAGGAGTAGCAGCAACAGAGTAGAAATAGTAGTAGTAGCAGCAGAGTAGAAGTAGTAGTAGTAGTAGTAGTACACGTAGTAGCAGTGGTAGCAGTAGATGTAGTAGTACATGTAGTAATAGCAGTGGTGGCAGTAGATGTAGTAGTAGCAGCAGCAGTAGCAGCAGCAGTAGCAGCAGCAGTAGCAGCAGTAGCAGCAGCAGGCGGAGGGGGAGGAGGAGGAGGAGGAGCAGGAGGAGGAGTGGGAGTAGGATTGGGAGTAGTAGGAGTAGGAGTAACAGAAGAAGGAGCAGGCTTTAACGACGTGGTGCCGCGAAAAGGGGCAACAAACGCGCGTCGTCAGGCGCTCTCGCCGAGCCGAAGCACCCGGGAACATTAATCTCCCCTCCCCGCCCCCTTCCCGTCCGTCGCCCCGGCGTTGCTCAGCGAGGGCCAGGGTGGGAGTTGGTAGTGGAAGGTGGTGGTGTTGGCATCGTTGGTGGTGTTGGCGTTGGCGGTGATGTTGGTGTTGTTGATAGACGTGGTGGGAGGCGGTGATGCTTGCAGTGTTGATGTTGGTAGTGTTGGTGTTGATGTTGGCGGGGGAGGCATTGGTGGTGGTGTTGGCGTTGGTGGTGGTGTTGGCATTCGTCGTGATAGTGGCGTTGGTGGTGGTGTAGGCGTTGGTCGTGATTATGGCGTTGGCGTTGGTGGTCATGTTGGGTGTTGGTATTGTCGGAGGAGGTGGTGGTGAGGTCATGGTGCTTATAGTGCCGGCGTTGGTGGTGTCGGTGGTGTTGGGTGTTGTCGGTGTTGGTGCTGGTGGTCTTGGGTATGCTACTATTTTTAGAGGTGGTGACGTGGTGGTGCTTTCCGTGGTGGTGTTATTGGCGTGGTAGTTTTGGTGTTGGTGTTGGTGTTGGTGTTGGTGTTGGTGTTCGCGTTGGTGTTGTTGCTGGGAGGTGGTTCGGAGAACGTAGCTGGTGGGAGGGAACGGTGTTCGTACTCGTCTTGGTGTTGATGTTGGTGTGTTGTTGATGTTCATGTTGTTGCTCTTGTTGTGGCTTGTGTTGGTGGTGGTGGTGCCAGGAGGCGGTGAGGAGATTGGAGAGGCGGGAGGTGGGGGGAGGTGGGAGGTGCGACGTGGCAGGAGGCACGGGGAGGAAGGGGGGTAGGCGGAAGGGGCTTAACGAACGAAGCCGTATGCTCACGTGTGCGGGCGGTGGTCTGATCGCGAGGTGGTGCGGAGATGGAGTTGGTGGGAGGTGTTGGTATTGCTGATGTTCTTGGCGGTGGTGGTGAGGGAAAATAAGTTGGGGTGGGGGATGAAAAGAGGCCGGAGGCAGGGCGGGCGGGGGGGGGGTAGGCGACACGGGCCTACAGACGAAGCCCTCGGCTCCCGTGTGCGGGCGGTGGTCCGATCCCGAGGTGGTGCGGAGAAGGATTTGGTGGGAGGTGTTGGTGTTTTAGGTGTTGGTGGAGGTAGTGCGAGGAGGTGGTTGTGGGGAGAAAGGGGTTGGCGGGAGGTGAAGGGGGGTGGAAGGTGGCCAGAGGCAGGGAGGGCGCGGGGGGGAGGGGGGGGGGGATAGGCGGCACGGGTTTAACGAAGGAAGCCCTCTGCTTCCAAGTGCGGCGGTGGTCCTATCGCGAGGTGGCGCGGAGAAGGAGTTAGAGGGAGGTGTTGGTATTGATGTTGTCCGTATTGTTGTTTCTTTGCTGTTGGTGTTGGTGTTGTTGATGTTACCGGTGGTGGCGCTAGGAGGTGGCGCGGAGAAGGAGATGATGGGAGGTGCTGGTGTTGTTGGTATTTGTGTTGGTATTGGCGGTGGTGGTGCCAGGAGGTGGCGGGGCGCATGGGGCTGGCGAGAGGTGGGAGGTGGTGGCAGGCAGGGGAGGGGTGGGGTAGGCGGCAGGGCTTACCCAAGGAAAACCCGGGCTCTCGTGAGCCGGCGGGGGTCCAATCGTGGCGGCAAGCGGCACAACCTCGCCCCGTCTTCCGGTTCCGTTTCTGGTCCTCTGTATCCCTGTCCCCATTTTGGGCAAGAGTACTGAGGGAAAATGCTGGGCGACGCGTGTGGGAGTTCCATCACCAAAGTATTCCGGGTAGAGGGGGGTAGGGTGATAGGTGTGGGTGGGGAATCTATGGCGCGGACGTGCGCACGGACTCCTCTCTCTCCTCTGCTCTCTCTCGCCCTCCCTGTCCCGGCCCGTCACTGGCGACATAATACAACCACTAACACAGGAATACAAAAGCATGTCTCCTTCTCTTCCTCTTGTGCTCTCTCCGGTTTAATTGGAAAAGCTCGTCAGACGACGTACACGGCCGCAACTTCGGCCTTGGCCTTGGCCTAAAAAGCCTGAACTCGATCAAAGCCCCCTCTCTACCCTTCCCGCACCCCGCCGTACCCCCGCCCCTATTCCCCTCGAATTTCTCACACCCCCGCCCACACCACTTACCCTCCCCTATCTCCGCCCGTACCCCCTTGTCGTCCCCCCATTACTTCCATCCCGTCCCATCCCACCCAGCTCACCTGCAAAGACTGTGTCCGTTTAACGCCCGCCACCCCTGCTCCTATTCCATTGCTGCTGCTGCCCGTAGTACTAAAGCCCCCGCCCGTCCCCGCCCCCCCCCCCCCCCGCCCCTCCCAGCGTGGACCTCCTGGAGGCAGGCGGAATTCCAGGAGAACGTGGGCTAACACTCCTCCCCCGCCTCCCCATCACCCCATCATCGCCTCCAGCGCTGCTGAAAACCGACCCAGACAGGGCGGAGACTCGGCCAAGGGAAACGGCTGTCGCTTTTGCCCTCGAAGACATTTCTCTCGCGTGCGCCAACCGCTGGTTTTCTCCTGAGATATCGTTGGCGTGCGTGGGGTGGGGTGAGGTGTGTGGAGTGTGTGTGGGGGCGTTGGGTGAGAGGGCGGGGGGGTGAGCGGGTGGGCGGGCGGGCGGGCGGGCGTACGACATTTACAGCAGCAGTAGACCTACTACTGTACCAGGTATGCAGCAGAGCAGCACTACAAACAACTACTGTATGTAGTACTAAAGAGCAGCAGCAGCACATCTACTAAAAATATACAACATCTGAAGCCAGGGCAGCTCAACACCGCCTATAGCACCCACGTTCTCCCATCTCGATGGGGAACAAGCTCTCGTAGTCGATCGGGGACCAGGGTTCCTCCTCGTCGTCCGGGAGGGCGTCCGTGAGGTCCTCGAGCCACAACAGGGTGTCTTCCGCGGTCGGTCGCTGGTCCGGATCGTTCTGAAGGGCAGGGACGGGAGCGGCGGCGGCGTAGGCGGAGGCGGTTAGAGTTGGGGTTAGAGCTTATTTTTTCAAGGGTTTCATAACCCTAGGGTGATGGCGAGGGCTACGGTTAGGCTGGTCGGGCTCGTTCTGATGGATAGAAACGGGAGCGGCGGTGGTGGAGGCCATTAGGTTAGGCAGCTAAGCATACGTCTCATCAACATGAAGAGGCGTTTCCATTGGAGCACATCGTCCGGTTTCAGTTGAAAACCACAAGACAACTAGGGAGACACAGAAACCAAGAGCAGGAGCGACCACTGCATCCGTGTTCATGTTAGACGCGATGATCGCTCGGGTGCGCGCAATGCTTTTTCGCGATAACTGCAGCGAACGAATCGAATACCGTACAGGAACTTCTTATTCCCGAAGTACACGTAGATTAAGATTCTGTGACGCCCCACGGACGGGTCGGTGAGCCTCAGCAAATATGGGTTCGACTGTTTAAACCAGTATACCTTGTCCGTGGCGCGCACATGGAGGTGTCGGTGGCCTCCAGAATATGCGAGTTCCAAGTTCAAATCAGTATACCCTGGTATGATCGAGGCGTCCGAACCAGTATATACTGGTTTGAATATCGAACCAGTACATACTGCTTCCGACACTTTCACGAGGGTTACCGACACTTCGATAGGCGACACTGAAGACTCAACTACGTCGTCAGCTGCGGAGACACGAACCCCTTCCTCGGCATCCATTCGCCTTGCAGATATCGTACACAAAAATCGCGCATACCCGACCGAGCACGACACCCAAAACAAGAAACAGGGGTGGTAGCTGTCTTTCTTGGTCTTTGTTTTCTTTGTCCCTTTGCGTGCCTGCGTGTCTGTGTACTACTACTTCCGCTTTCGTTTCAGATACCACCCTCGATCGGGCATGCGAAGTTCTTGTGTACGACACCTGCAGCGAATGGCGCAGGAATATTATTACCTCCACTGCCGACGGCGTAGAAGAGTCTTGGGTGACGCTCATGGAGGTGCCGATGAGCCTCATCGACATGTCGGCATCAGTAGATACTGGTTCGAACCAGCGTCCGCGCATGCCGCCATTTCCACGAGGAAAAATCGGACCCTACACGGGCGTCACGCAAGACTCAACTGCGTCGTCAGCCGTGGAATACTTTCTTCTACAGCATCTATCGAAAACAGGAATTACGAATGCCTGAGGGAGCATGACAACCAAACACCAAAACGCAAGAGGCATGGAAACTCACAAATACACTGACGCATAGAAACACGGAGAGAGGCATGCCAACGTACAAAGAGCAAGAGAGATAACTACTCCCTCAGTGTTCGTTTTAGGTATCATGCTCGCTCGAGAATGCGCAATCTTGTTTACGAGACCTTCAGCAAAATCTCTTAGAAACAACCATCACTTTACAGTTGACCAGACGAGTTTTAGGTCACGCTCATGGACGCGTGGGTGACCCTCATCGGGATGTCGGCATTAGTAGATACTGCTTGGAACCGGTAATATACTGGTTTGAACCAGTATCTACTACGGCATATTTTTCCATGAGGGTCACGGACACCTGCATGAGTGTCACCGAAGCTTCAACTAAGTCGTGAGCCGCGGAGGTAGTAGCTCCTGCTACGGCATCCATTCGCTTTGCGAATATCGTAAACAAGAATTGCGCATATATCTGAGTGAGCATGGTATCTAAAACGAGCGCGGAAGTTTGTCGCTCTTAACCTGCGTCTGTGTGTCTGTGCATGCAGATTTCCGCACTGCTATCGTTTTCATTTTAAATGCCACGCTCGCTCGGGTATGCGCAAATGTTGTTTACGGTATCCGCAGCGAATGCCATAGAATAAATACTCTTTTCTCCACGGCGAACAACATCGACGAGTCTATAGTGACGCTCGTGGAGGTGTCGCGACCTTCGTGGAGGTGTCCGGACCAGTATATACTGGTTCGAACATCGAACCAGTACATACTGGTTCCGACACCATCACGAGGGTTAGCGACAGTTCGACGAGCGACACTGAAGACTCAACTGCGTCGTCAGCTGCGGACACACCAATTACGTCCACGGCTTCCATTCGCTTTGCAGATATCGTGAACAATAGTTGCGCATACCCGAGCGAGCATGGTATCAAAAGTGAAAAAGGACGTGGTACGGACACACAGAGCCACAAGAGACACAGAAACAAAGAGAAACATAGGCAATAGCTACGTTTTGATTTACCAACAGAAACAACTACAAAGAGACAACTACTACCTCCGTTCCCGTTTTCGATATCATGCTCGCTCGCGTATGCGCAAAATCTTGTTGGCGACATCAGCAGCGAATCAAAACCTTAGAGGAACTACCTACCTCAATGGCTGGTCGGGACTTCGGCGACGCGCACGGAGGCGCTGGTGACCCTCGTGAAGGTGTACAGACCAGTGTATACTGATTCGCGCCGTTACGTACTGATTTGAACCAGTATATACCTGATTCGAACCAGTACATACTGTTTCCGACACTTCTACGAGGAGCACCGCCACCTGCATGAGCGTCGCCGAAGACTCTTCTACATCGTCGGCCATTGAGGCACGGGAGCACAAAAAAAAAAAAATCTCAACTACACCTTTTTTAAAGGAGCCACCAGACCTGGGGGGTCACCAAAACCAAGTAAAAGAAAGTTGCAAAAAAAACGTCATTTTCTCGATTCGCACAGAAATCACAAAGCTCTATTTTTTTTCTCGTTTTTTGCCCTTTCTAGGATATGGCTCCAGGTTTCTCGTTTTTTGTGTGCTTCCCTGGTTAAGGCAGTAATTGTATTTTGTGTACAGCATTCGCTGCAGATATTGTAAAACAAAAGAGTTGCGCATACCCGAGCCAGCATGATATGGAAAATCGAAAACGGCAACGGTACGGAATCTTACGCAGACACACCAAAACAACGCGAAAGAGAGACAACTATAAATATTACACGTCCGTTTTCATTTTACATGTCGAGCTTGTGCGTGCATGCACAACTATTGTTTACGACATCTGCGGCAAATGAATACCGAGGAGGGAAAAAAAAAGTACCACTGCGAAGTAGGCGAGTCTCGGTGACGCTCATGGAGGTGTGACCCTCGTGGGGGTGTCCGAACCAGTATATACTGGCTCGAACAAGTAACTACTGTTTCGAACCAGTATATACTGGCTAGGACAAGCAATTACTGTTTCGAACCAGTATTTACTGGCTCGAAAAGTAACTACTGGTTCGAACCAGTATATACTGCTGCGGAAATTTTCACGAATGTCAGCGTCACTTCCATGAATATCACGGAAAACTCTAGCCACGTCGTCAGCTGCTGAGGTAAAAATTTCTTTTACGGCATCCATTTGCCTTGCAGACATCGTAAACCAGAATCGCGCATACCCGAGCGAGCCCAACATCTCTACGAAAAACGAACGGAGTAGTTGTCTCTCTTACTTTTGGTTGCTGTTGTCTCGTTGTGTGTCTACGTGTCTGTGAGTGTGCCTTTCCGTTTTCATTTTGGACGTCATGCTCGATCGGGCGCAATTCTTGTGTACGATAACTGCAGCGAATGCCATGCGTAGAGGGAATTACTACCTCCACAGGTTGAGACGAGTCTTCGGTGACGCTCATAGAGGTGTCCGGCGGCCCTAATCCAGATGTCTGCGTCAGTAAATACTGGTTCGAAGCGGTACTGTACTGGTTTGAACCAGTAGCCTACTATGGCGACACTTTCACGAGAGTCACCGCCACCGAGATGAGCGCCACCGAGGATGCGTCCACATCGTCAGGCGCAGAGGTAAACCACGGCATTCGATGCAGATATCGTAAACAGGTAGAGTAGGGGTCCCTCAATAGAGCCGGTTGAGTGCCGGTTGCCGGAGTAGTGCCGGCAAAATCGCTCGGCACAGATGAGAGTAACATGTAGCGTGTAGTGCTGGTGCTGTTTTTGTTGGCTTACACTGGCACAACTTAGGGACCCCAACAGGTTTGCGCAAATACCCAAGCGAGCATGACGCCTAAAATTGGAAATGGAAACTAATACGGAAACGTACAGGCACACAACAGATCATACGCTTGCTCGGGCATGCGCAGGTCTTGTGAGGTGGCTTTACCGGTTGCATCACCCCGAACGTACCAGATAAAAGTACACCACATGCTACGCTTTAATGGAGTTTTTGACGCCTGGTTTTGTGTTTTTGGGTGCGTTTTTTTTTTACAAATCACATGAGGGCGTAGACCCTACCCAACCCTAACCCTAGCCCTAACCCCGGCCCTGACCCCGGCTATGGCTACGACCCTTTCGATTCGGATAACGCAAAAAAATAAGTGCGGACCACCCCAAAAGCGTAACATTTTTAGTACTTCATCGGGTATGTTTGGGGTGGGGAGAACGCAGCGAAGTCTACTGAGTCTTCTGCGATATCAGCAGCGACTGCTTATTACCTCTGCGGCTGACGGCATAGACGAGTCTTCGGTGACACGCTCATGGAGGTATCGCTGACCCTCGTGCAGATGTCGGCATGAAAAAAATACCGATTCGAACCAGTACAGTACTGGTTCGGACCAGTGTATACCGCGTCAACCACCGCCAACGAATGTCAGTGACACCGGCATGAGCGTCGTCGAAGACTCTTCACGTCGTCAGCCGTTGGGGTAGCAATCTCTTTTATGTAGGCCATTTGCTGCAGATACCGTAAACGAGAATTACGCATACCCGAGCGAGCACGACATTGAAAAATATTAAGGGAATAGTACCGAAACCCACACCGACAAAGAGAAACAGACAAAACGAGACACAGAAACAAAGAGCAAGAGGGACAAACATAACGCTACATCCGCTTTCGATTTAGATGACAAGCTCGCCCGGGTATGCACACTTCTTGTTTACGAACGTCTGCAGCGAATGCCGTAGAATAATGTTTTATTACCTCCATGACTGACCATGCAAACGAGTCTTCAGTGACGCCCGTGGATGTGTTGGTGATCCTCGTCGAGGCGTCCACATCAGTATACACTGATTCGAACCGATACCTACTGGTGCAAACTAGCATATGCTGCTTCCGACACGTCAACGAGGGTCACCGCCACCTACACGAGAGTCACCGACCAACCGCCCATGTCTTAAGCCGCGGAGTTAATAATTTCGTCTACGTATAGCAATCGCTGCAGATATCGCCAACAACATTTTTTTTTACATGTTTCAAAATACGACAGCTGTGAGTTAGATCAATTACAGGGTCCTTACTAATCATTGCAAGTTGCGTTATACTCCGGTCGCGCGATTTTACTCTTTGAAGATATATCAATCCCCCTAGACTTTGCCAAGGGCGATTTCGGTCCATAATTATTCCACGCGCTGATACCATATACCGGGTAACTCGTATGGAGAGGTACAAAAGCTGAAACTAATATACCCATCTGGGTTTTCCTCGAGTGAAATGTGATTAGTCCGCGGGTTTTTCTCGAGTGAAACGGATTAGTCCCAAAACTCTCACAGATGCATACAGACAGAAAAATATATACTAAGCATCGATGTACACACAACAGATAGAAACAAAATGCACAAGAGTCATGAAGACAGACTCACACGACGAAGCGGCACAGACACCACGACACAGAGAAAGACGTATACAAAAAGACAGGCACACGAGAGACAAGACATGGACGCACAGCATACAAACACCAAAACAACGCAACGATGCACACAAAACACAAATCATGGACCCGCTTATCCTCCCCTACCCCTCACCTCGACCAATTGCGCCGCAAGAGCCACCAAAGAGGCGCTAGTGTCCGGGGGCGCGTCGTCCTGCAGCCCCTGAACGTCCAGGTCGAAATTTTCCGACATCCGTCGCTCCATGAAGTCTTCCGTTCCCGCCTTAAGGTAAGATGGTAAGGTGAGGTGGGGTAGGGTAGAATAGGGTAGGGTAGGGTAGGTACGGTAGGTGGGGTAGGGTAAGGTAAGGTACGGCCAAGGTAAGGTAAGGTTACGCAAGGTAAGGTAAGGTAGCCGGTACTCAACGTGTCCGCCGACATGCCCTATAATATATCCCCGATCCTCGTTACCGCGCATGCATACTCACACGACCTACCTACCGCACGTATATACAAACGTTCTAAAAAAAAAACGGAAACACCGACAGCATCTCCTATCCCTTACCCCCTTTGCCACGGCCCACCGCACGTACGAAACATATACAAACCTTCTGGCGGTAGATGGTTTCCCACAGGACGATGCCAAAGCTGAACATGTCCGCAGACGTCCCGTAGGGGTTACCGTACATCAGCTCCGGCGCCATGTACGCGTCTTTCGCATTGGAAAAACGAAAACAGAAACACACACAAACAGAAGCACGCACACCAAAACAGACGGGAGTTGTAGAGGGAGGAGTTAAGGAAGGGAGGGTAAGCAGGCAGTGGCATGCACAACGATTGATCAGAAACACCAGCACAAAAGCATAAAAAGTACAGGAGTGAGTTGCACGGGGAGCAGGGAAAAAGGGGGGCAGGGAAGGAGCGGAGGTAAGCGAGACAAGAAACACATCAAAACAACGCTAAAAAACGGGTTTGTAGACGGACGAATGATACTGAAAAGGAGGGAGGGGGGTCGACGGCATCAACCAACACACAAAAAACACAAACACGCAAGAGGGGGTTTGCACAGGGAGGAGAGAGACAAGCACAACGTAGAAAATAGGCTGTGGCCTAAATAGCGACTGCCTGATTCCAAGCATCGACGCTTTTAGGCGGTGTCGTCACGCAAGCCATATTCTTATTTATCGGCCCTCCTTACTTTCCTGTCCCCACGACGTTCATGTTCAACTCTAGTTCCAAGCAGTTCGTCCTCAAAACGCGGGCACAAGCCGTACGGGGCAGGGTGGTGTGGCGTGCCACGAGCACCACTGTACACGGATAAAAATCCCCTGTATCACGATTTTATTTCCGAGCTTGCCCTTCAAATTCTTGCCAACAGAAACGCCATCACGCGCTAGGGGTGCAGAAGAACTTTCTGAGCTCCTGAGGCGAGGAGCTCAACACGTCGTGAACACGGTGTGTGTGTGGGGGTACCCCTCCTTTCACCAGTTGGCTTTCACCACTCGCACGAGTGACTTTGTACCGCACGGACCAAAAACCTTTTTTACGCGATTCGTTTGCGAAGGATGAGCTTACTTACTATCGCACTGCGGACTCATATCGAAACAAACTAAAACAACACGAAAAAGCGTAAGACCGCAAAAGGGACTGGGTGTCACTCGCGCGCGAGCGACCTTCGAGCCACTGCAAAAACCAAAGACCAAAGTAACCTCCCCCCCCTAACCGTCGCTTTGGCCTCACTCGCAACACTACTTCGAAGGCGTTCGTTTGTTAGCGCAACCCGATCAGCGTTTCTATGCGCCAAGTCTTAAAACAACAAATACACTCGGTAAATATCACCATGTACCAGCCCAAAGTTCCACACTGGACTGATTTCTACGATAGCCCCCCCCCCAAAACCAGAGGATTTCTTTTCTTAACGGACGTTTCATGGCTGCTCGACACGAGGAAGGATGCCAGAAATAAAACGTTTTCATACTTTTCCTTTTTTCGCAAAGGGCCGTCGAAAGATGACGTCGGGGTGTCAATGGACACCGTATTTTAGAAGATACGGCCCGGAAGCTGGTTTCAAAACCCGCGATTTCGTCAAAGAAAAGTTGGGGGGGGGCTACCGTAGAACAACTCACAGGAAGACTCAAATCGGCCAGAAACGTTTGGCCCCGAAATCTAAACCTCAGCCGCGGGAAGGCTCAGAACCCCAACCCACTCTATCGCCTCGTAGTGCGTTTTTCATTCCCACAACACGACGGCGAATGTGGTGTCGTTTTTTCTCTCTTTTTTTTTCGCCGTGGCCCCCTGAGCGTACTATACTGTGCGAATTTTTCGTGATCGGTTCTTCTTACCTGTCCCCACGACGGTCATGTTCGAGCCCAGCTGCCGGGCCATACCGAAGTCGGCGATCTTGCAGCGGTGCTGAGAGTCCAAGAGGATGTTGGGGCTCTTGATGTCGCGGTGTATCAAGCTCTTGCTGTGGAGAAACTCCAAGGCTCGCGCCGCGTCTGTCAGGATCGACACGCGGAGCTTCCACCCAACCTGTTGGAGTTGCCGTCGGCGTTGGCGTTGGTGTTGGCGTTGGTGTTGGCGTTGGGGTTGGCGCTGGTGTTGGCTTTGCAAACTATGCTGAGGGATGATATTTTGTGAAAAAAATGGCGTTATGTACACGTACCGGATGCAGTGCTTACGCAGGCAGGCAGCGAATCATGAATCAACAACTAATCAACGAATCACACGATCGAATCGCCGATTGAAGACCGGGCGAATCGATGAAGACGAGTCCCCCCGTCGCTATCATGCTGCTGTAGTGACACCCGCATAATTATATACTGGTGCTGGTATCATACTCTGAACCGGTACTGATATCAAACGAAATGTGTTGGAACTGGTATAATTCCGCGCTGGAGCTGGAATCGCGCCATGTAATGGTACTGGCACCCACCTCTTTCTCCGACATGTAGCACCGCCCTCGGGCCTTTACTGGCAACGGCAACACACTGCACTCGTACGGGTATCACACTGCACTGGTACTGGTTTGGTTGTACTGGCACGCACCTCTCTCTCCGAGAGCAGCATCGCCAACAAGTCGCCCCCGCACGCGAGCTCAGTAACGATAAACACGTGCCCGAGCCCTGTAGTCCCGGTCCGTTGGCGTGCCAAGGAAGAAAAAAGAAAAAAGGTGCAACAGAAGAAATCAATAGAGGATCAAGAACGAAGGCAAAGCAGAAAGAAAAGGAACGAGGATGTTTCCGTGTTCGTATAATATACATATATATATGTTAGATGTCAGTTGGACCGATTGAGTGGTTGACACTCAGCATTGCAGGTTGCGTGATATGTCGGCCGCGCGCATTCTGTATTTCTCGCGAACATTATGAACGTAATACAAACAATACGCTAACCGCGTGTGAGCTGTGACTTTATATTTTTTAATGAGCTCGCATGCACGCGCGTAAACGCGCATGCAGGCGCCTGCGCGCACACATACATGCACACCGAGCGCACACACGCACATACACACGCGTTTGTGCGCATATACGCGCATAACCACGCATATGTGCGCATACACACACATGCACGTGCGTACAGGCGCATAACCACTCACAATTGCGCATACACGCACATACACGCACAGGCAGGTGCATAAGGCGCCTGCATGAACATATATTCGTGCGCCTACACGCGTCTACACGCACTAACACGTGCACAGACGCACACACGCGCACATACACGCACGTACATTTTCGCAAACGCACACACGGGTCGGTACAGACGCCCATAGGCACAAATATTCGACGTACGTACCAAACAATCACGCACACTACATATGTTCTTGTATTATGGGAGTTATTTCTTCCTTACTATTCAATTACTTATTTCCTCCTTTCCCTTTCCTCCCCTTCCTGCCATCTTCCCCCCTCCCCTCCCCTCCTATCCCTTCCCTATCTTCCTCCCCTCCCCTCCTCTCCCCTCCCCTCCGTCTTCCCCTCCCCTCCCCTCCCCTCCCCCCCCCCCCCCCCTCCCCTCCTCTCATGTATCTCCCCTGCTCCCGCTCCCGCTCTCCCTTCTCACCGCCTGGTTCGGCAGCCGCGGCGTTCGATGCTCCGACATACTGAAGGAGATTCTCGTGCTGGAAGTGCTTCAAAACCGCCAGCTCCCGCATGAGGTACGCCTCCAAATCGGCCTCTCGTCTGGCCTGCTTCTTCACCGCCACCTGTTGCGTTCGTTTTTCGTATGATGGTTCCACGATCTCGTTAGTGACATGATAAAGTCATTCAGTAATAGCGATGGCAGTGAAATTGCGTGTGTGTGAAAAAAGTAAATTGTTTTCCACATCCGAGCAACACCACGTCCAGAATTCCGAGTGTTCAACAATTCTCTGATTTCGTTAGTTCCATGATGCTTCCCGAGAAACATCACATCGAAATTTCCGATTGTTCGCTAATTCTCTGACTTCGTTAGTTCTATGATGCTTTCGTTAGCTCCACGACTTCGCTATTTGCATTGGTTCGTTAGTTCCCTGAACTCATTACTCCCATGATTTAGTTCACTTGACTCATTACTCCCATGATTTCGTTAGTTTCCATCACTTCATTGCTTGTCATGATTATGTTCCATGATTTCACACGTCGGATAGATCATCGATCCAACATGATCCGGATATTGCAGGAAGATCTGTACGGTCTCGCTTATGGTGCCGGGTGGGAGCCGTGCGATCTGCATAACCTAGCACATGCTTGCGGGGTTGGATCTGTACTCATAATATACAGATTCTGCACAACATCTCATTACGGCCGCTATAAGATCTACATGATTAGTATGATCTGTATGATCTACAGCAGTAGATGGTGGTTTGTCCGAGATGTGCATGATTTCCCTATCTCCATGATATCGCCACTTCCATGACAATCTGTTTAACGCCTTTACAACTGGAAACCCTTTTTTTTACAATTTTACTTGAAGTTAGCATACGGAGGGATTTTGGGGATCTAACGGGGTTAACCCATTTCAACCCCCTATAATGATCCTAGTCTAACTCCAAGTGTCTTGTCGCCATGTGGGGACTACGGTGCTAAAGGGCTAGTTAACTTTTTTGGGGGATCCAGGTGCAGCGACTGAAAGAAGCAATGAAGCGTTGTGTGAACCAAAGATGTCAGGAGACTGCCAGGTCAGTCAAGGGAAGATGTCCAGCGGTCAAGGGCGTCAAATCGATCGCTTCCACACTAAAACCTAGCAGTTTGGCGTCAGTGAAGGTAAAATATTGGAAAGATGCCGTCGGTCAATGGGTCAAAGTGCCGTCATGGGCGCAAAACCGATCGCTTCCACACTAAAACCTACCTGGTAGCAATTCGGCGTCGGTCAAGGCAAATTATCGGGAAATTGCCGTCCGTCAAGGGGTCAAAGTGCCGTCATGATGCAAAACCGATCGCTTCCACACTAAACCTTAGTAGTTTGGTGTCAGTGAAGGTAACTTATCGGAAAATTGCCGTCGGTCAAGGGGTCAAAGTGCCGTCATGGTGCAACACCGATCGCTTCCCCACTAAAACCTAGTAGTTTGGCGTCGGTCGAGGCAAATGATCGGAAAATTGCCGTCCGTCAAGGGGACTAAGTGCCGTCTCCTGACGTCTTTGGTCTCAACAACAGTCTCGGAAGAGGGCGCAACAAGCAGTGCGCGTGGCATCCATCATCCACATCTCCCTGCTACGTTGCAATTCGGATTCGCCCCCTACAGCACCCCTTCCTAACGCCCCTGCACTCCCCCGTAACAACCGCGCCCTCCCCTCACAGGTTATACGACTACAGTATTTACATAACAAATTGATGGCACATTCCACAGCCGTCAGCTTTTGTCCCCCTCAAAAAACGGGTTTTACGGCTTCCGAGCATAGGTTGATTAACGTCACCCTGTTGACCCTGGTACCGCTAGTTCTAAGGGGAGTCGCCGACTTGTATCCTTAACGAGGACACGCACCCAGAAACACGCGCGATCGGAGTATCACACACAGCTTGCAAAGGAGACGAGTTTCGACGAAACATTAATCTTCGATCTTACAGCTGGAGTGTTTTTTATTTTTTTTCATAATAAATAGACGCGTGCTACGTACGACGGAGGGAGCACCGTTTTTCTGCAACGGTTTCTGAATGGTGAGACTCCTTGACCCAAAATCGTTCGAAACAGTTTTTTTTTTGCGTTTTTGCGGTTTTTTTTTTTTTTGGTTGTATACCTAGGCCATGGGATTCTCCATCCGGTACGTGAGCAATTTTGTTTTTTCTCCCAATCAGTTTTTTTGGGGTCAAGACATGTCTTAAGCTCCCAACTTGAGGAACCTCAGAAAAAAACGTGGCGCACCTCGATCGTAGAACGCGTCAATACCCCAGCAGCGCCGGCTGCTTCCTGTGGCCGCTGCTGCAGTCAAGACACGATTTTTTCGACATTTTCTCCCTCTTAAAGTCCCAACAGGATACAACACAACACAAAAGCAGATGAAAAAAAAAAACGGTTCTTTATATTTTATATACCAGTGTGGGACGGTAGTCCCTTCGCAGGGTTTTCTTTCTCAGATGGAGGTGTGGAGACACACCGAGGTGGGTTATGTGCGCAACCGCACGCTCGAGGGTCAACAAAGAGGAAACACCTCAGAGTCTGCCTCGAGGAGCCAGGATGATCTTGAAGTATTATAGTGATAAGGAGGCGGGACAATCTAGGGAATAGGGACTGGTATCCACACCCGGTATATATATAAAAAAACACACCGTAAAGCTGATGCGAGATCGAGGATTTCGTCGAAAACTCGTCTTCTTCGCAAGCTGTGTGTGATTGATACTCCGGTCGCGCGTGTTACGGGGGGGTGTATGTCGTCATGAAGGATAATAGGTCGGCGTTGGTACTACTCTGTAGCTACTATAGTACCAGGGTCAACAGGGGTGATAATAAAAAAACACACTTAATACCCGTAGAGGCTACCGGCATTGTTACCGGTATCCTACCAGGTATGCACAGCAGCTCTATTTGGCTTTTATCTGGCATCAGGTTGAATGATTATCGCTTACCTAGTACATACCTACCTGGCATGATATTCTTGTATACGTATATCTCTCATCTCCATTCTCTTATCGCAGACGAGTGCCAGAACAAGAGTACGAGTAGTACTTTTTGGCCGAAACTGTTTCTTACTGAGGAGGAGGCATCTCAACCAACATACAATACCCGATACCGATGCGATGCCATTGATTTGCGTGTTACGATACACAATTACTCGCTACATCCCTGCCCCATGGGACTATTTGCCGTGTGGCCCTTTCGCTTTTTCTCCAAATCAGTCTTTTGGGTGAGGAATACGCAGAGCTCCTCAACAAACTGGCGAGCTGCAGAAAAACATGCAGCAGAGAGCAGGACGTGATCCGATACCGAAGTATTCATCCTCACGTCTTGCCATGTATTCTCTAACGACCGCCCGTCACCATAAGAAGAGGACCGGTCACGAGCGTCCAAAGTAACCCACATCTAAGCATACAGCAGGTGCCTCGAAGTAAGTATTGTACGGTTGTACTACTAGCAAGCGTCTGTCACGGCAATTTCGTCGAAAACGGTCGTCTGTCATAAACCATAAAACACCGTCGTTGGACGTATTTGCCGGCACAGCAGTGGTAGTACATGCCGGCAAGGTAATATTTAGAAAAATGAAAAAAAAAAAAGAAGCTTCAGGTATTTGAGACCGATGTTTTCATCGAAACGCATATCTGCAAGCTGCGTGTGCTCGTAAAATATATGAATAAACCCCTCGCGGTGTATGCAAGACATGCACCCCTACCCAAGTATCGTATTTTATATACACAACCTGTTTCCACCCCCTATGATTTTCGGCTAGGTTAGGGCTTAGGCTTCTGGTCGGGTTGGTACCTGGTACTATTAATAGTAGTACATTGAGCACGGGTGCATGGCTTAATTATTTATTTATTTTGCTTAGGCTTCTGGTCGGGTTGGTACCTGGTACTATTAATAGTAGTACATTGAGCACGGGTGCATGGCTTAATTATTTATTTATTTTGCTTAGGCTTCTGGTCGGGTTGGTACCTGGTACTATTAATAGTAGTACATTGAGCACGGGTGCATGGCTCAATTATTTATTTATTTTGCTTAGGCTTCTGGTCGGGTTGGTACCTGGTACTATTAATAGTAGTACATTGAGCACGGGTGCATGGCTTAATTATTTATTTATTTTGCTTAGGCTTCTGGTCGGGTTGGTACCTGGTACTATTATTAGTAGTACATTAAGCACGGGTGCATGGCTCAATTATTTATTTATTTTCCCCACACTTCTACTTGCCAGCTTCCGGACAAACCGTAGTCACAGGTGTCATTCCTTCTCCCCCCCGGTTCTTGCCTTCAATTTTCATCGTGCATAGGGTTCAGCAATCCCACTGCTCGTCGATTTTTCATCGAGTGTTGCTTTCTCACGCTCTCGCGCTTTCCGGAAGTCGGTTTATGCACAAGAAAAAGCCCCTACGAATGTTTACGAGTGTGCACTCGGGGGGGGGCTCGAACTCACGAAACTGACCTATACCAGGCTCGAGGATAGCCTGATACGCCACCGGGGCGACCTGGCTTATACATACCCCTAGGGGTGCATATAATTTGTTTGGCTTGTGACACTTCGATCGCGAGTGTTACGGGGTGTGTATGCCCACATGAAGAATACAGGCCGGCGACTCCCCTGCTCGTACCAGGGTTAACCGGACCAAGACGCTGCTGCATTACAGCAATACTACGGTTGTAGTCTAACTGGTGCACTGCACCTTACCAGGTGTATCACGCCCGGTTTACTGACGTACCGGTACGGCAGTATGTCCGACAACTTCTACCATCATCACTTGAGCAGCTCAACTCGTAGGAGGTGGTACCCCCAGCAACATTCCGAATATGCAGACGGTTGTTGTGTTGCCAATCTAACATTTCGCCACGGATGATAAGAAGATAACTATTCTAATACACTTGTCGTTGTATGTTAGGTTTTGACTCATCAAAACTTACTGAAAAACGGGCGGCCGTTGTATTACGCAGCTTGCAAAGATGAGTATCGACCCTTAATTTTGTCGAACTCACAGCTGACGTTGTCACTAATAGAACAATTTTAAAAAGTCGTGGTTGCCGGTGCCATCCCTTCCCCCTCCGTGTACGTGCCTTGCTGTTTTTTAGGCATAGGGGTCGGCATTCTCACTTGTACCGACTCGCGCGAACGGCATGACACTTCTCTGTGTGATAACGAACGAGCTCACAAGAAACGCCAACAATGACAGTGGAACTCCCTGACGAAAATGTATCCAACCATTCTATGTACGGTAAAATACCCAATGATACGACCACAGCCGTACACGCTGCTCGTCGACTACAGAGATACACATTATATTATTGTGTTTTTTTAATCATTTCACCCCCGTGACGTCACTAGGGGGCAGTCATCGGTAAATTTCGTATGGGCTAGGGTTAGGGTTAGGCTTGGTTCCATCCACGGTGAAAAACACAATGATGTAGGACACCCGTCGACTAGCACAAGCTTCGCCAACTCGCGCCCCCGCATTGTCGGCCTACATATAATTTTAGAAGAGATAATATCATGCAGCATTTTAACTCACGAGATTGACCTCAGAACGGCTTATGATGCATACGTCTGGACAACCAGAGACGCTTCGGTACTACTATACATCTTAATGCCACAGAGTGCTACTCTACGAATATTAATGCACTATTTATGTCACCACTACTTGTACACCCGACAATTTCTGATTAAATAAACTATTTTATACTTCATAAAATTATTAGAAAATTCGTCAGCTGTGTCGTCTGTGTTGTCTTCGCATTAAACCCATCTTTCTACCCAACATCAGTACACCCACTGTTCGTGCGCTGTGGGTTCGATAAGTTTAGGGTCGATACTTGTCTTTGCAAGCTGCGTGGTACACCGGCCGCTCGTTTTTTCAGAAGCATTACGTACCCATTTGAAGATATTTGTGACTCCTATGGATGTTGCATGGCTGTTGCCAGGGTCAACATCAACAACAAAATGTTGTCAATAGTGACAATTCTATGTCATAAGGCATAGTTTGGGTAAGCAATCGCTCAACCTTTTGCAAGTGGTCACACGGACTAATACCTTACTAATTCCTTAAAAAATGGCGTCGTCGGCAGGACCACGTTTTTTTTTTTTATCGTGGGTTCGAATCCCACCATCCACCAATAGAGTGTTTGCGAAAATACGTTTCTAAAAATTTACTTGCCTTCCGCTAAAAAAAGTGAATTGCCTTCCCACCGAGTTTTTGGTGTGTTTGCGCTAGCGGTAAACAGAAATCCTGCAGGCGACGCCTCCGAAATTTAGTAGGGAAACGGGGATGTGCGCGATTGTAATATACGTACGAGTACAGCAGCAGCAGCAGTACGAGTACTCGTAGTATTATACGATATACGAGTACTCGTTGTACGTACTCCAGTCTCGAGCCTCTCGTTTCAGGTGCAGCAGTAGTACCTGGAACACGGTACATGCAAGCACCCAACAGACTACAAATCAGAGGTATGGCGGTCTGTCTCGCGCGTAAAAAACTCCTTGTGAGCAGGGACTACCTCATTACACGTGCTACAAGCAGAGCAACGCCTTCCTCATGCGACGGAAGGGAAGGCGAAGCGCAGTTTCCCCATGGAACGTGGACCTGTTATTGCGAAGCACCACCCTGCGAAGAATCCGCAGTGAACGCAGCGGTTTAGGGCAGAGGAGTTTCCGCTCCTCTGCCCTAAACCGAAAGTCATGCCACGCTGCAGTCGCGGTGATGTTGGAGAAGCGCGGTGGCTGCTGTCGCACAGATGGACCGATACGAGTCCTATCTTGCCAGATGCGGCACACGATAGCCGCAATCAAGGCGCGTGGTGTCGCTCTCTGCGTTGAGGCTCCTCTCCGCGTGCGTGCGTTCGACTCCGCCAGCTGCGAGAAGTTCACCACAGCTTGCAGCAAGCGCTGAACCCTTGGTCACGGACGCAGAGGGCAGCAACAGACGGTTCATCACCGGCCTGCTGCATATCTCTGATGTTACGCCTGCGCGTCGTGCTCAGGGTACTACCCTCTCAATCCTCCGTGCGTTCGTATTAGTAGCTTGTGTTGTGTCGTGACAACAGCGTGGTGCTTCAAACTGGTCCTGCTTAGGGCGCTATAGACCCTTGCAGAGGCGTTCTGCCTCGGACAAATGCTCGGTGTGTTGTAGGCCAATGAAACAGAGAGACAAAATTTACCGTAACTTTTGATCAAAACCTACCTTCGACAAAGTACATTTTTGCCTTTTTTTCAAAAATTTACCGCAAATATTGCCTTCGGGACAATTTTTGAAGAAGTAAATTTCTAAAAACGTACTTTCGCAAACACTCTAATAATAAACTTTTAAAGACTTTCCCTATGTCGAACTTAAAAAATACTCTCCCCGGTATCCCCAGGAAATGAAACCGCTTGGATATTGACAGGTCCGCCCGTATATCCGGCCGACCTGCTACCCCGCCGTTTCAGGGGGGGAGGGTGTTATAGGGATTAGTTTGGGTAAGCAATCGGTTAACCTTTTGCAAGTGGTCAAACGGACCAATACCCGACTAATTCCTTGACAGACGTCTTCTACTTTTCAAATACCACTACCAGTACTGATACCTGCTACTACTACCGTGCTCTTACGGAGAACCGTAACGAAAAGGACCGTAGAAAGAAGGACCCACGATACACCTTAACAAACCAATACACTCAACCATTACTGTTGTTACTAACCATGGTTGGTCCTGACTACTTGCTTCCCCCGTAATACCACTACTACCTCATATACTACTACTTCTACAACCACCACCTCTACCACCACCGCAGCCACAACCACCACAACTACTATGGTACCTCGTACTCTTAAACGTTGCTGGATGTGACCGGCGCTATATATACACGCCGGTGAGAGTCAAACCCGCCGAAAAACATCGGCAAAAATACAAAGTCGCCCGGACTGCGGGGGTGGGCGATGGCCCTTTAACTCCTTTGGAGCCCCAAAATCTCCCCATATACTAACTTCAAGTACTTTGTCCCCCAAACGGGTTTCCAGTGGTAAACGCGTTAACAGTTAATAGGGCACTCGAACTACAATGAAAGGGGCACGGTGCCAACAACCAGGGATTTTCACGCGTCGGGTCGCTTCCCGTCAGTCGTCCCGGGTCAACGTGACTCGACCCGACCCGACTCGACCTGACCCGACCCGATCACCACTTGACCCGAATCGACAAGACCCGTGAGAATTAGACAACCTCCCGACGCGACCCGTGGGTTGGGACAAGCAAGATCCGGGAAGGTCCCTGCCAACGAGCAGCGTTATTAGCTGCTTCCCTGACAGCTACGGGGGGCGTGGTGGATGCCGGATGCATTGGGCAGAACGTAAAAAGGCACACAGACGCACACATGCTACGGCGGCAGACAGGGGTGCACGTCATTTTTCTGGTCTGCGTCGCTTGAGAACGTCCACCAAATACACCCCATCCAAACAAACGACTTTGGAAAAAAAAAGCCTCGTGAGTGTAACAGCAATAACATTTTGACTAATTTAGAACCGTGACGCTATGGTGACACCAACCTACAGCATGCGGTAGGCTATTACAGTACAGTGTAGTGTGCGATTCGCAATTCGATGCGAGTCGACGAGGGAATCGAGGGCTGGTTTCTTCTCGCTACAAAAAAGGCGTGCACCGTAGTGTAGAGGGGGGAGAAAGAAGAGTCTGCTTAGTAACCCCGAATCTGAGTCACGAATAGCGAGGGAGAATGAGACAGAAGAGGTGCGAAGATAACAGACGGGATGACCGGGAAAAAAGTAGCGCAAATCGCTGCTCATGATCAAGAATGATTCCGTAAAATCACATATTCTTAAGCGTCCCCGGAATCTTAACCTTGGCCCTCCCGTCTCTGACCGGCTAATTTCCTGCTTATATCCAAAACATGAAGAAAAAAAAAAACACTTCAGATGTGAGATCGACCAAAACAGGGGTTCTTGATCAAAACTCAGCTTTGCAAGCTGCGTGTGCTACTTCCATCACGCGTGTTACGGGGTGTATACCCTCGTGAAGGGTACAGGTCGGTGGTTCCCCTCTAAACATATAGGGTCAACAGGACAAAGACATTCAGCCTTGTTTTGTTTACGGAAACTATAAAACCCGCATTGAGGGGGACAAAACCAGACATCTGTGGAATTCAGTATGCATGGAACAATAAGTGTTACAAGGTTCCCCTCCAGGAAGTGCCAAAGGGAGTGGCGCAAGAACGAAATCCAAGCATCCAACATCTGACTGTCTGTGGGCAAATAAGATGTACCTGGCGGTAGTGAAAACTACTTCAGTATGTTCTTGTCCGCCGCTCGAGAAGCGGAGTGTGAGGAGGCGCCCTCCCGGGTACGGTTCGCTCTCTCCCCGTTGTGGTGGAGAACCGTAAATAAGTGGTAATCCCATGAGTACGTGTCCAGCGCCAGTACTCGCACAATGCGGACTTTTTATACGGGCGACTCTTACGCAGTAAAATTTGCGTGGTAAAAAATAAAAGGACGAAAGGTGGATGCTCAACCGGCAAAAAAAAAAAAAATCAGCAGTTGTTCCGTGCGCTATCTTTCTATCGTGGTTTTTATGTTTTTTCTTTTTATTCCTGTTGTTTCGTATGAAAATCGGCAATTTCAGAATAGGTACTCTTCGCGTCTTGTTGAGCCAGATATTGAACTCCACGACGAGTGATACACGCCAGGATGGGCAATCATCCCCCTTCACCACCAGTTTGTCGCAGAGAGTGCGCGGAATGAGGAACTGTAGGGCTTATATTGTCGCTGAGACAGAGAAGCTCTTTCTCATGGAGCATCAGCGCCTATATTCACTGCTGTTTGATTTTTAGATTCAAGAAAAATCACATGGATGGTTTTGATCGTCGTCCGATCCAAAATCGTCCCCTCGTGGAGACGAAAGCAACTCGCTTCAGCATAGCGAGGACTCGCCACGCGCACGTACATGATGTATCCTACTGCTGCTGCTGTGCGGCAAGGTTGTACACGTAGCGTTGTGCAGTCCTCACGTTGTCTGGTCCCTGTCATCTGTGGTGTGAGCAAAATCTCCGACCCATAACATCACCCCTCTGTTATGTACGTAAAAATACAGTCTATTTGGACGTGAATGTAAGGATGGGTTGGTACATAAATTACTATCGAAAAAGGTTCCTATACTACCGCCCAAATTGACGCGATCTATGGACATGCAATGGAGATGCGCACGAAGCGGGAGCACAGCGGAAATATGGGGTATGGTGGGGTAATCAGCTTCTACAACAGCAGTCACATACGCATTGAGTTGCAGGCTACTGATGCTAGGGGGCTGGACCGCTGCTGGGCGGCAGGATCGTAGCGTGGTGCCATCAGCGCCTATATCCACTGCTGTTTGCTTTTTAGAGTCAAGAAAAATTACGCTGGATTGTTTTGATCGTCGTGCGATTCAAAATCGTCCCCTAGTGAAGACGAAAGCAACTCGCTTCAGCACAGCGAGGACTCGCCACGCGCATGTGCATGATGTATCCCACTACTGCTGCTGTGCGGCAAGGTTGTACACGTAGCGTTGTGCCGTCCTCATGTTTGGTACCTGTCATCTGTGGCGTGAGCAAAATCTCCGACACAAAACAATACCAGGTACCCCTCTGGTGTGTATACATGCGGAAAAATACTGCCTCTTTGGACGTAAATGTAAGGATGGTTTTGTATATTGATAAATATCAAAACGTTTCTTACATTACCGACCAAAATTGGCGCGATCCATGGACATGCAATGAAGATGCGCCCGAAGCGGCAGCACACCAGAAAGATGGGGTATGGTGGGGTGACAAATGCCACGCCCCGATCAAAGAATCAGCTACTACAACAGCAGCCACACGCGCATAGAGTTGCAGGCTGCTGCTGCTAGGGGGCTGGACTGCTGCTGGGCGGCAGGATCGTAGCGTGGTGCTCTGTGCAAAAAGAGGGAATGAAACGTGTACCCTTTACGAGCAGAAAAGCCCGGTTTGCATCGAAATCTTACGTGCGTACGCGGGAATAGGGGATACAGAACCCCAATCCCGGGGTATGTTGCGGAAACCCGGGGACTTGCCTTGAGTGTGCCCAAGGCCAGAAAAGTTTAAAAGGCTTGCCACGCGCGACACACTGCACGGATCGCGCCCAAACCTCCGGCAACGTGAGCCCGACGGTCGAATTGTGCCCACCCCACCCGACGTTTCGGACAAAGGTGTGAGCACGAAGAGATGTGCCCGAAGGGAAAAAAAAATCACAATTATACGTATACATATAGTGTGAGTTATACATAGCACCACCATACTGCTATACCGCTCTAAAGTACGGTACAACACGCAGAGGATAACACACCCCCTCACACGAATTTCAGTGTCATTTTCTTGAAGAAAAAAAAAAAAGTGGGGCGCACAAGGAACAAAAAAACGGCGGCTTAACGCCTTTACTGCAACTGGAAACCCGTTTTTGGGGACAAATTACTTGGAATTAGAATAGAGAGTGATTTCGGGGCTCTAAAGGGCGAAATTCTACTGGGACCCATGTCTACGAAGCGACCAAAAGAACGCCCAAAGTGTGAGAAAATATTAATCGTCCAGGAGGAGCGCATACCAGTATGTACGAGCATCAGCATGCCGCCTGCGCGCGTGTCGTATATACAGCTCGCTAGATATAACACGGAGTATCACACATAGCTTGCAAAGATGAGTTTCGACAAAGTCTTTGATCTCACAGCTGGAGTGTATTTTTATTTTTATAATGTACGTTCGGGGACACGCCCTACCCCAGTAGCCCGGGCCGCTCCTTGTTGCCGATGGTGTCATCAGCAATCAAGCAACTTTTTCGGCATTAGAAGGCTAAGGGCCCGAATTAACGAGGAACTTGCCAAATCGAATTTCGATTTTTATTTTTTAATTTCATGAAAAATTAACGAAAAATTCAACTTTGGTCCTTATCAAGGAACGGCGCAGTGCGTTCTAGGGAATAATAAAAATAAAAAAACGCAAAAGGGTCAACGAACACCCGTGGGCAACGACCGAGGCGAGCGATGGCTCACGTCCTCCCCGGAGCGCCGCGGCTAGCGGCAGATTGTTTTTGCCGGCAGCGGCTTGGAGGCTATGGCTCTAGGCGCCTCTTGGATGGGCTGACGCCACCCCGCCGCCCGACACGGGCAGCAGCGACGGGGATATAGCGGTCAAATTTCTGAGCGAAGTCATGATGTGGTAGTTGGTCGTGTAACTTTCGAGGTGCAGGGTGACGAAAAACTGGGTTTGCGGCGGTCTCGGTTGTTTTCGAAGCGTCGCAGGCGGTCTACGTTGTGCTAAGGACCTTTGGAGGCCGCGCTGCGGCTGCTCCGGTGGTCCTACCTCTCGCAATGGTGGCTTCTCGCCTCTCAATCAGCCGGCGACATGGCACCAATTCGCGTGGCCGGCTTCGGTTACACAGAACAAGCCATGTCTAGGTGGACAAACTCCCTAAATTGAATTTTGATTTTCGATTACATTCAACCGAGAAAGTCTTTTTTTACTTCTTTGTTGAATTTGATTTTTCGTAATCATTCTGAGAATGCCTGCTTGGTGATTAATTTCTTGACCAATCACATGCAAATTAAATTCATTTCTATAAAAAAAAAATCGAAATTCGATTTGGCAAGTTCCTCGTTAATCTGGGCCCTAAGGTAGGGGAGGGGGTAGGGGGGAAAATCTATTTTACTGCCGGGTTCGGGCTACTCAACCGCCCGAGTGACTGCTGTGCACCTACTTCAACGCAAAAAGAGTCTCCAGGCGATGTGTTTGGCGCAGCGTGGCTAACCATTCCATGGTGGTGTCATATAGCGCAAAATACTAGGGCTGTGTATCGATACCGATCAGTACCGATATTTTTCGACATATCGGACGATCCGATATATATTTAGTTTATATTGGGAAGTCGAGCCGATGTTTTTGACGATATTTTAGCGTATGGGTGTTTTACAGAGTAGGAAGGCATATATAGCAGGGAAATAGGGGGATATACACCTCATCTCAATGAGCTACGTCACACACAACGTCCTGCAACAGCAGTAGTAGCAGACAACAAGCACACGCACGTCAGTAGCACCCCATGAGCGCCGAGGGGTCAGCGGACCAGCATGGAGGGTCCTTCGTTTCGGGGAACTTACACGACACACCAGCACCCAGCCAAGCGCCTGCTAAACGAAAAGAAAATACAGAGAGGGTCAAAACCGCGCTGAAGAAGTCCAAGCCTGACAAAGGTGCACACTCCGGGTAAGGGAAATGGACACGACACACTAGCACCCAGCCACGGCTAGTCCAGCATGAGGTTGTACGGGATCATCACGAAGATTGCCAGGGCCACCCTTGCTTTCTCCCCCCCAGAGAGAACGCCGATTTTGCGCAGAGCCTTCGGGCCTGTCAGCCCCAAAGAACCCTGCACCCCCAATTCCGTCAGATAGTAGCATCCATCATGAATCATCAATAGGCACAGTTGGTTTGCTGGCGTACACAAAACGAAAAGACACACTGGGTCAAGACCGCGCTGACGAAGTCCACTTGATTGACAAAGGGCGCACTTTGTCAGGCTTGGACTTCTTTCAGCGCGGTCTTGATCCTCTGCATCTTTTCGGGTTTTTTAGCAAGCGCTTGGCTGGGTGCTGGTGTGTCATGCTGGTCCGTTGACCCCTCGGCGCTCATGGGGTGCGACTGACGCGCGTGTGCTTGTTGTCTGCTACTACTGCCATTGCCGGACGTTGTGTGTGATGTATTAACAGCTCGTTGAGACGAGGTGTATATCCCCTGTTTCCCTGCTATACATGCCTCCCTACTCTGTAAAAAACCCATTCAAGCTAAAATGTTGGCAAAAATATCGGCTCCACTTCCCGATACCTGGCATAATATATATATATATATATCGGATCGTTCGACATGTCGAAAAATATCGGTACCGAAACACAGCCCTAAAATACACACACGCGAAGGCTAAAGACCGCCAAGAAACAGAGGGGTCACTTGCGCGAGAGAGCGAGTGAGCCCGACCCACTGAAAAAAGAGGCCCCCAGAGTGTTCCCCCTACCGCACGAGCGTTGGCCACTTTTTTTTTTTCTTCTTTTTCTCACACTTCTACTTTTCAGCTTCTGGACAAGCAGTGGTTACAGGTGTCGTCCCGTCTCCCCCCCGGTTCTTGCCTTCAATTTTTATCGCGCATAGGGTTCAGCAATCCCGCTGCTCGTCGATTTTTCATCGAGTGTTGCTAACTCACGCTCTCGCGCTTTCCGCAAGTCAATTTGTGCACAAGAAAAAGTCCCAACCAATTTATATGAGTATGCACTCGGCAGGGCTCGAACTCACGAAACTGACCTATACCAGGCTCGAGGATAACCTGATACGCCACCGGGGCGACCGGTTTTCCCTCTGACGGCCCTTAAGGGGTCAATCCTCTTGGGGCTTCAGAAAGCTGACGATTGCAGCATCCTTCACAACGAAGCAAACCGGGCTGCTAGATTAGCTCACAATAACTTCACTGTCCAACTCCAGCGCGAGTACCTGTAAGACACGCACGCGAGCACGCACAGATGGCATTGCCATGTGCTGCATGCTCGCACCGTGACAAGAACGCATTTTATACTAGTACTTTTTAACTGCACATGTGCCCATGCGCCCTTACAGCGTTGACCCATTTCCAACTCTAAAAATCATTCTTCTCTAACTCCAAGTGTTTTGTCCCCTCGTCGGGACTCCGGTGCTAAAACGGTCAAGAAAGATCTCGTCAGGATCTTAGACCCATCGCTCGGTGTGCGCACTCTCCCTGCCGTCATAAAAGACAACCTCCACAATGATCCGAGGGCGTTTCACGGGTCAGGTCGAGTCAGGGTAACCCGCACCGACCAAATATGTCGGTTGACGGTCTAGTTTAGACCCGTCAAGGCGTCCTTGAACTTACCATACTAGTTTTAGTGTGTGGAGTCCCTTGACTTGACGGCTGTCCGTCAAGGGGCAAGAGTGCCGCCAACCGACATATTTGGTCCCGACCCGCGAGATTTGAAAACATGCTGACCCGACCCGACCCGACTCGACCCGACCCGTCCCGTGAGACTTGAAACACCTCCTGACCCGACCCACATTCGACCCGCGAAAGTTTTGAGAACCTCCTGGCATCACCTCCTGACCCGACCCACATTCGACCCGCGAAAGTTTTGAGAACCTCCTGGCATGATCGGCGGGTTGGGACATGACCCGCGAAAAGCCCTGGTTATCTTGCGTGCTACCAGTAGTGATTTACTGCTACCGAACTGCTGCTGTTGCTGCTGCTGCTGCTGCTGCTTCTGCTGCTTCGGAGTGCGGAGTCACGCAGATATTCATACCATGATATTCCTACCATCTTACCGTGCCGCCGTACGAATAGTAGTATACGCAGCAATTACGTCGGTTGACGGCCTAGACTTGACCCAGGTCACGGCGTCTTTGGACTTATCATATTAGTTTTAGTGTCTGGAGTTCCTTGACGGCTGTCCGTCAAATCCGTCAATGGGCAAGGGTACCATCAACCGACATCAATGATACGTAGGAGGTACGAGTACTAGTGTAGGTATGTGATGTCGTGTCAGTGTGTTCTTCACAGCAAACTGATTCTTCCCCCCATCTACATTATCATATCAGTTGTAGTGTATGGAGTTCCTTGACGGCTGTCCGTCAAATCCGTCAAGGCGCAAGAGTGCCGTCAACCGGCATCTTTGATACGTAGGAGGTACGAGTAGTATAGGTATGTGATGTTGTGTCAAGTGTGTTCTTCGTAGTAAACTGGTAATTGCACCCATCTACACCCCGCGCAACCAGGGCACGTGCCGATGCGTCCTCTAGAGTTGTGATTCTTAACAAAAACCTGGTAGTTTTTTTACAGTACAGCAGTCGGCATCAACCTGTCTATTCCATGATGTGATATCTGGTATGATGCTGGTACGACGATATGATACGTAAGGCATCCAGCATATTCAGCATCCAGCACCAGCACACCCACTGCTGCCCGCTCTTTTTTTTGTTTTGGCTATCGCTTCTATAGTATTATTATCTTCGCACTCACTTTTCCTTTCTAGTTCTCCCCCCTTAGACGTAACTCAGATCCGTGGCCACGAAGCAGGCTCTTCTCCCCCCTCCCCACTACGGTACGCGCCTTCAGTTTTATCGCGGGACCAGCTATTCCCTCGTCGACTCGCATCGAATTGTGGCTACCCACGCTGCTAGGCGCTCTCAGCAGTTGATTCCTGTGATTTTTGTTTGTGCAAATAAACTCAAAAATCCGATCAAGATGGGAGTTCAACCCCAAAACCAACTCTATCATGAATAGTAGTAGCATTAGTATCTCCTGGGCCTCCGTATTAACGTCAATCGAGTCGATTTCATAGTTTTGTTCTCTCTCTACAGGCGGTTGGTGTGAGGGAGTGTACTGTTGTGTGGCAGTCGAAAGTCGGTTGAAAGCTTTGTGCTGTGTTCGTGCGTTCTCCGCGAGCAACGCGTGCTTCATGCGCGGCGAACTTTTGTTTAAGCGGGGTGGTGGCGTTGGATTCAGTCGAAAGCCGCCGAAGCTACGAAAGCTGCCAAAGCTAAGTTCGTGGCGTTGAACTCAGCCGAGAGTCGCCAAAGCTACAGCAAGCGTAGCAGTTGTTGGCAAAATGTCACGACACCGCGCGCTGCTGCCATCGCATGATACACGCCGATGGCGGGCGGAGCTAGGAATGTGCCACGCTGACTTGCTGCGAGAAACAACAGCAGTGATGGCAGCCAAGCCATCATCGGCCCTGCTGTATGATACTGCTGTGTAGTACGCGGTATGGGAGTATGGGCGTGTGCGTTTTGTCGTGGGTTGAGCGATGTGATGGGTTCAAAAACTTTTTAGACTGAGCAATTCGACTCGCACATCCAGTCCAATCGACGGTTTTTTCGACTCTGTAAGAAGCCCGATTTGATCTTCAGTCGAAAAGTGCATTTTTCGACTGACGGATTCGTCTGTGTAAGAATTGCCCGAACCCTATCCCCCAACCGCGCCCTCGGATAGCTGCACAGTGTCATAAATAATTACACGTAAGTTTAGGTACATACTACAGATGAATATACAGACACGTGTAAGTACGTAGATTCGGCGACATAATGGCAAAAACACAAATGCATGCTCGGATAGCTGCACATTGCCATAGATAATTACAGGTAAGTGTAGGTAGATACTAGAGATGAGTATCAAATGTAAGTAGATTCATCGACATGATGGCAAAATCCAAGTATATGCCAGATATATTTTACTATTATATGAAAAAAAATACATTGTAGTGTACGAATATTATACTCCGTAAAAAAATAAAATACACTCCAGCTGTGAGATCGACTATTTCGTCGGAGCTCACCTTTGCAAGCTGTGTGGGATACTCCGATCGCGCGTATTAATTGGTGTGTGTCCTCATTAAGGATATAGGTCGGCGACTCCCCTTAGAACTAGCTTGTACCAGGGTCAACAGGGTGATGTTAATCAATCTGTGCGCGGAAACTACAAAAACCGTCTTCGAGGGGGGCAAAATCTGACGGCTGTGGAAGGAATGCATCCGTTTATCATGTATATCCATGAATTCGTCTAACCGGTGAGGAGAGCGTGGAGTTTTTTTGATGGGGGACGGGGGGACGGGGGGGTTGAAAAGGAGGGGAGGGGAGTACATGTATCCCCACCACGTCTTGGATGTAACCCTGCCCAGTACCAAGATGTGACGACGTTTATCGCGGGCGAAAATTAGTCTTCAGATAGTTGACTACGCGTCGACGGCTGATTTTATATTGGACAACTCGTGCTGTCGCTACCGCGGGAAACTGAAGGACACGCCAGCTAGCGCTGGATTGCGAATGCAGTTGAGTTAGATTGACACACGACGTGTATGAAGATACGTGGAAGAGGAGTGGTGAGCTTAACCCCTTTAGAGCCCCCAAACCCCTCCCTTTACTAAATCCAAGTAATTTTACGGGGTTTTGGTTGTAAAGGGGTTAAACCTTACTTTTCCCCATCCGCCGGAGGATTGAAAAAAAAAAAAATGTTGTATTTTTTCATAATAATCATAGCGATGACGTGCTTGTGTTCTTGTATGAGCTGTGACCCCGAGTTCGAAATATCAAGCAGAAGGGAGATAGACGCCCTCCGCAGCTATCTGAGGGCATGGTTGGGGGTAGGGGGTAGCGTTAGGGGTATAGAGATAGTGCACAGGGCTAGGGTTAGGGACGTGTCTCTCCGCTCTTTCACGTATTCAAAAACATTGTTTTTAACCTTTGGGTTGGAAAAAATATTGTATTTTTTCATAATAATCATAGCCATCACACGCTTGTGTTCCTGTATGCGCGGTGGTGCCACCGAGTTTGAAATATCAAGCAGAAGGGAGATAGATGCCCTCCGCAGCTGTCTGAGGGCGTGGTTGGCGGTGGGGGGTAGCGTTAGGGGTATAGAGATAGTGCACAGGGCTAGGGTTAGGGACGTGTCTTCCGCTCTTTCACCTATTCAAAAACATCGTTGTTGAACTTTGGGTCACTAGCAAGCGCTTCCATCCAGCACACCTAGAGCCCAGAGCCCCGTGCTGATTCTTCACCTAGAAATGCCATTCCGTGGTACTGGGTACGAAAAGCACGCCATTCACCCATCACCGTGATGAGATGATGACTTGGCAGAAATAAAAAAACAGGACGTCGATACGACCAGTGGACTCGTCTGTCGTCGTCGTTGCCCTCCTGTTTCCCGTTGTATGTTTGGCGTTTCGTCATTTTCGTACGAGTAGCACCGGTTTCATGTTGAAGGGGAATCCTCGGGATTTTTACCGCGGTTTTTTCATCGCGGCATTTCACGGGGTTTGGGACGATCCCTTGGTCCCGTGGAAACAATAAATACCGTTCCCGTCCACGCTGATGCAGATGGCGATATTCCGAACCCGTCCGGACTGATCCCGAGAAAGTATCGACATAACGATCCGGTCCTACCAAGTCCCACGAAATATTGTGACATCCCTCGAGATCTCAGTCCTGCGCCGTGCACACCCGCCGCAGAAACATTGACATCCCGAATCCCGTTCAAAATAGTCCCGGGCCTTTCCATGGGAACGGGATTTCTTCGCGTGACCACGAGGTTGGCAGAATATCCTAGTCTATAGTACCAGTACAACATTTTCGTGAGTTCGGTTCTAGGTGCGTGCACATTTGAGCTTTTGTTAATAATTGCGTCCTGCTTTTGTTTCCATACGGTATCAAGATAAACATAATGGTAATATACATTAATTTTCCATATGTACCAGGTAATAGAGGCTTTTAATATATGCCAGTATACGTTTTTCACCCTTAGCGCTTGTGCGAACGCCGCTGGAGATCGTGCAAACCCAAGTTTGGGTTGCAGTTAACACACGCGCCTCCTGACCTGCTCGCAACGGACTCTAACGAGGCTGCTAGCGCCGTACTGTCGTCCAGCGGAGAGGGTGCGACTGGATGATCGCCCGCTGCCTGCTGCAGGCCCAGAATCCGTGGGCGATGGGGCTGCAGCAGCAGCAGCTAGTGGCTCTGCTTCGGCGACGCCTGCCGGCTCTGCTGGAAAGCAGCTTTGGTGGCAAAACGCAGGATACCGTGAAAAGGGTTCACGGAACAACGGTGACCGTGAAAATCCCGTGGACTCCCGTGATGAACAAAAAATCCCGGGCAAAAAGTGCGATGATTAATATATTATACGAACTCCTGTCCCGTGGTGTTCCCGTGGTTGCTGCGTCCCACCCAAAATACCCCGTGGAGTCCCGCGGGTACTAGTCCCGTCCCGTCGTGTCCCATGATCCCTGACACATCGTAGGCTGACTCCCGATTTCACTTTTATATGTTTCTGGTGGAGGCATGAATTGCGTCAGCTGTGATATATGCGTGTACCACCTTTGGTTTGTTTGTGTTTTTTTCCCCGGGGTATTTCTCAGCCCCAGAGTGACAGGCGCCTGTCCTGTGACCACGGACTTGATTATGCGAGAACAATAAACAATGTGGTTGCTGAATCACGCTCAAAGGTGTGCTGTGGAGTCCCGTCAAAATTGAATTCCGCCCGAGACCGTCCCGAAAAGAAAAAAAAAAACAGTCGACAAACAACGTGGACCGCCCTGATATATACGTTGTATATATATATATTTTCCCAAAATCGTCATATTGATCCCCTTGAAGGATTTATAGCTTCCACGCACAAATTGCCCGCCCCTCCCCCCCCCCCCCCCCCCCCCCCCTCCAACCCCGCTCGCTTTTGATCAAAACCAGGCCCCCACGTCCTTAAAAACTCCGTCCTCCCCTCACCGGTTATTCGACTTACAGGATTCACTTGATAACCGGTTATTCGACTTACAGGATTCACTTGATAAACGGATACATTTCCCTCCACAGCTGTCAGAATTTGTCCCCCTCAGAAACGGGTTTTATAGTTTCAGCGCACAGACTGACTAACATCACCCTGTTGACCCTGATAGCTACACTGTAGTTGTAAGGGGAGTCGCCGACCTCTATCCTTAATGAGAATACACAATCCGTAATACGCGCGATCGGAGTATCACACACAGCTTGCGAAGATGAGTTTCGACAAAATATTCGATCTCACAGCTGGAGTGTATTTTCATTTTTTAAAATTTATGTACTTGTACATATTTTTTTTTTCTTTATCCTCCGGCGGATGGGGAAAAATAAAGCTTAAGCTCACCACACTTCCACGTTTTTTCATACGCGTCGTGTGTCGATTTAACCCAGTTGCTTTCGCAACCCAACGCTAGCTGGATATTTTTTGGTGTTTTCTTTCTTTGTTTGGTCATTTTCCATTCAGTCGCAACTCGTCCAATTCTCGGTTTACGTTCCAACGTTCCACATAACAATTGCGTACCAGGTACATTTCTCATTGGACTTTGCCGCGTTCTCACCACCACCCCAAACATACCAGATAAAGGACCAAAACTAGCACGTGTTTAGAGGTGGTCCGCATTTTTTTTTTTCAGATCATCCAAATTTGGCGCGGCGAAGCCCACCGGAAGGGTCGTAGCGTTGGCCTGGGTTGGGGTCCGAGTTAGGGTTAGGGTTAGGGTTGGGTTGGGTCTACGCCCCTTCATGTGATCAGTAGATAAAAAAACACGAAAACACGAAAACAAGCCTAAAAACCTTTTCATGAAAAAGCGCAATGTTTTTTGAGGCACTCTATCTGGTATGTTTTGGGGTGGCGGGACCGGTGAAGAGACCTCCAGCTTTTGCATCATTTTACCGCAACTCGTCGATTTCACGTTTTTGACGTGTTGACGATTGGCGCACCAGGTACGTAGCATATCATACGGTCGTTTCACGCTTTGGATTTTGCCCACAAAAAAGACCCGATACGTATCGTATGTACTCCGGTATTCACTCTGGTATTTGCCCGACAATACAGAGCTATGATACCTTCACTTTGATGTAAGTCTTGAAGAAATAAATAAAACAGAACTTTGTTATAAAATAACCAGGGGCGTGCGGGGGTCTGGATACTGCTGTATCATGCGCCTGCCACTAACCCCCCCCCCTCGTCCAAAATCCATGAAAAAATGTTCTAGATCGTTTGTTATCTTCTTATGATTTTTTCAACAGCAGTACTAGGGGGGCGTTTCAAAACGTCGTTTCATGTATACCTGATACAGCACAAGACACGCGACAAGAAACTGAATACTCACCCAGGGTGGGTTTCTTATTCTGGAGAGGGTGCTTTCCACACTGACTTCAGTATAACAGATCCCGTATTTCTTAGACATTACTGTAAATCTCAGCCTGGCTTTCTTGTCGCCCTCTTCTTGTTGGGCGCCCTGTACAGTTTTTGATAGTACTGCTGAATAACATTCCTGGTACGGTAGTGTTGTGGTCAGCTGCTTTGTTGGGTGCTATCGTGTAGTAAACGGGAATGCATGCATACAGAGACACTGCTGTACTGCTGCAGTACTTGTACCACCAGGTACTACATGCAGTGTTGTACCTGTTCTGCAGGCTTTACTGCAGAAAGGGGGGTTCACGTCGCTACCCAGTGGCAGCCCAAACACACGACGCAACGGCTTCGAGTGTTCGATCGGGGTAGCTCCGGCAAGCGCTGCTGCTGCCGTTAGGCCAAGTAGAGCAACGCGGGCTACAGGCAAAGGATGCTGCTGCAGCTCGCGGCCATGAGCCAAAATTTCGCCACTCTGTCCGTCCGCGTAAACATAAGGAACGTTCGCGTACTAATATTATTGTCGAACGGTCATTATTTACATTTCCGGGTACAATGGTAGCAGGTACCAAGTATCAGGTGCCTCTGGTGCCAAAGCTTCGAAAGCGGTGCTGAGGCTACAACAAACAACAGCCGGGCCTGAGTAGTACATGTGAGACAACAACAACAACAGTAGAGGGGATGCACACGGTATGCATCCAAAGCTGATGCTCTCCGAGAGGTCGTGCTGCCTGGCATTCTCAGCGTAGAGACCAGAGCCGTCGCCAAAGTTGTTTCCACAACGACAACGCGATATCTCCCTCCCTTTCAACCTGATACAGGCAGTGCTTACTCAGCCAAGCCTGCCGTTCCTAAGCGGCTTCAAGCCTGTCCGGTCCACCTTCAGCCGAGCTCATAGCTCCTTTGTGGCATTCTCTACTGCTGTTGCAGTCGCCGCAAGTGCGCACAGCTACGTACGGCCGATAGATGGCCGCACAGCAGCATAGCATTTTAATTGTCGTATGGCAGGCCTTGCATCAAGTAGGGGGGTTACGACTCTCTACCGTCCCCTATAATAGTTCAAGTTTTATACACTTTTTGTTCAGGCGCAGAGGGGGGGGGACGGTGCCTGGTACCCCCCCCCCCCCCCCCCCCCGTCCGGTGCTCGAAGCTGAATAATTCGACGTGTGGTGTCGTTTTTTTTTCGTGCGCCCTCGAATCAACACGTTACTAATTATTAATAGCACGTGTGTCAACAAGTGATCTAAAAAGTTCTTCTGTCTTCGGTCTTGGGTTTGGGGGGGAAAGAGAAACTCGTTTTTAGTTTTATGAACTATCAACAGTAAATTATGACGATTTTATTCGTCGTAATTACGTGAGATCTCCGAAAAGGATCAAGAGGCAGGAAAACAAAAGACAACAGGCAAACTTGAAAGCTTAATGACCGAACACACGTCGTGACAACGATGAAAGCGTGCGAAGTTCGGACCTCTTTGACTACCGGGTGCTGTTATATCCGGTCGTCCCGGTGGCGTTTCAGGTTATCCTCGAGCCTGGTATAGGTCAGTTTCGTGAGTTCGAGCCCCACCGAGTGCATACTAGTATAAATTCGTTGGGGACTTTTTCTTGTGCACAAATTGACTTGCGGAAGGAAAGCGCGAGAGCGTGAGTTAGCAAAACTCGATGAAAAATCGACGAGCAGTGGGATTGCTGAACCCTATGCGCGATAAAAATTGAAGGCAAGAACCGGGGGGAAGAAGGGACGACCCCTGTGACCACGGCCTGTCCAGAGGCTGGAAAGTACAAGTGTGAAAAAAAAAAATATATATATATATGTATATATACCAAGAATCACTCACAAGATAGCTGGCAGTCAATAGTCAATAGAAATCGACGCAAGTCGACGAGGGAAGAAAAAGTTGAATTTTTCTCGCGATAAAAATGAAGGCACGTACCGTTCGTAGTGGGAAGGAGGGAGGAGGGCCCGCTATGTGACCCCGGATTTGAGTTACTACTGGGAGGGAGGCCGAGAGTAGTGCTAGGAAAATACACGGGATGAGAACAAAAAAAGAAAAAAAGTCAATGCGAGCGATAAAAATGAAGGCACGTGCGGTAGTGGGGAGGGGGGAGGAGGGCCCGCTATGTGACCCCGGATCTGAGTTACTACTGGGAGGGAGAGCGAGAGTAGTGCGAACTACTGGGAAGGAGGGAGGGCGAGAGAAGTGCGAGGATAATAAATGGCACGAGAAAAAAAGAACAACGGTCAATACGAGTAGCCCTATTGGGACCCGTTCATCAAGAGTCCACCGTAGGAAAAGCTTGATGGCCACGTGTAATCGCCATGCCCCACGCTCGCCTCACAGCTTCCTGCGCTTACAGTTCGAACACATCTGTTACCCCAGCAGCAGCTCGGATTGCTTCATGTGGCCCATGTTGCAATCGGCATTTATTTCTTTTAATTCCTGGGCGTGAAATCCCAACGGGGTTGGTTAACGCTCAGTTGTGCGCAGTAGACTGCTTTAACCTGTATCATACGGGAATACTGCTTGTTGGTTGTACGCTTCACGCACGAGTTTACTCGTTCTTTTTCGTAGCGCGGTGTCGCCTGCCTTTCACCTCGCTACACCCCCCCTGCTGGCGAGCTATCTTCCTTGCTTTGTTTTCTACTTCTCTCGTGTTTGTGCATTTTTTTGTTTCCTTGGTGGCTTGCGGCGTCGACGGTTTCAGCTGCGAGTATTGAACGAATGTACAAGTATGGGCCTGTTACGTTACGCTGATTTCCGAACTCCAATCTTATATCACATCAAAAAAACAAAAATACACTCCAGAATCTTAATCTTATATCTCTTGATGGCGGATGTGCGACTTGCGCTACCTGTATATGATACGATATACTCCGAGTATAACTTTAATTTTTATAATAACTCTTTTACAAATTATAGGCTCGTTCTACTTGCCGCTGTCAGTTTCGCTCTCTGTCCGTCATTCCCATTCGGAAATCATCATTCTTCAAAGGAATCCTAATACGTAGAAGCGCTCCATTACTTACGTGAGTCCGCCCACATTACAATACCTGAACGCGTATGCCGACATTCTTTCTTCAGTCATCGTTTAAAAGTGTTGGGCTTTTGTCTGGTGTTCATCTGTTTCTTCGCTCTTTCGAACGTGTACACGGATGACTCAACCCTTCGTTTCATGTGTATCATACATATGACGCAGGGAGTGTTGCGTACCAGAGGGATCATCTACGATATAAAAAAAAATCAGCGCATTATAATACCAAGGTATTAGTTTTTCGGCTGGCACATACCGCTATACCAATGGAACACCACGACAAATCGCCCACAACCACTACTGGTGTATTGTTGTATTGGGATACAAGATAATGCGCGTACGTAGAGCTACAGATAGATCGAGCCAAACGGCAAGGGGACATCTCCCGGTGGCAGAATTTACCAAAAGCGACACTGCAGCTGTGCGTCCGAACGCGCGAGCGCCATATTTTTCGCATCCTGTTTTCGTAGCCCTTTCTATAGGTAGCGGCTGCTCTTTCGGTCATGCTTTGGAAGTGCTTGGGGCCGGTGGTGGACGTAGTTACAAGGATGTGCGGCAAGGAGTACAAATAGTGAGGTTGGTTTCAAGTGGCTTACCGTTTGAGCACCCCGACTTTGGCGTCGTACAACCTCTTTTTAATCGGAGCGTTTTTATGTTCTTATACTATAGAAGGGAAAATACACCAATCAGTGCACCCGTAGAAAACAGGTTTGACAAATGCGTTTAATACCATTTCCCGTTCGGGCGTCAGCCGCCAGCCTGCCACGTTGTTCGTAGACACGTAGTATAATATCACAGGTACAAATCCAGTGCTATCATAGTGTCATGACCAAACAACAGATTCGCTTCGACCGTCCCTTCCATTGTCCGATGGTCTTGGAACCGCGTGCACTCAGCGTTGCGCCTCACTCAAGGATCCGTTCGAAGCTAACTTTTGAGCGTTAGAAACTAACTTTCGAGCGTTAGAAACTAACTTTTCAGCATTTTGTTTGTGTCGATGCACGCTGATATTGCACCATACAGCGCTACGGTACGCAACGCCAAATACCTAGTGCGTTAATTCGTGATACTCCAATATGACGCTGAAATCACAGCATTTAGCGCTATGGTCCACAGCATTGAACTGTCGGACGGAAAACACATCAAAAACGCTGCTACAGCGGCTAGCTGTAGAATAAGTGTTGACATCGCACTTTATTTAGTTTGGCGTCCGGGCGTAAGCCGCCAGCCCTGCTTACGTAGTACGCAGTACGTAGGTGCCAGGTATTTATTTAGGGCTGATACCATGACAAACAACAAATTCGCTTCGACCGACCCTTCCATTGTCTGATGGTCTTGGAATCGCGATGACTTAACGCTGCGCGTCAGCGCATAACCTTGTACGTGTATCATCTTTGGTACCTGGAATGTTTTATTTGTTTCCTTCCCTCGGGTATTTTTTCCTCCAGAATGATTGGAGCCTGTTCTGTGACCACGGACATGATCATGCGAGTCGTTGAGGTCAACAACAATTTCTAGATCTCTTCTCATCATTGTCTACGCCATCATCAGATCGTATCCCATTGCTTGTCGTACATACGATACTTGATAAACTGATGCATTTCCTTCCACAGCTGTCAGATTTGGTCCCCCTCAAAAACGGGTTTTATAGTTTCCGCGCACAGACTGCCTAACATCACCCTGTTGGCCCTGATAGCTACACTGTAGTTGCAAGGGGGGTCGCCGACAAATGTCCTTAATGAGGACACACAACCCGTAATACGCGCGATCGGAGTATCACACACAGCTCGCAAAGATGATTTTCGACAAAATATTCGATCTCACAGCTGGAGTGTATTTTAATTTTTATAATATAAGACGACCCTAGGAACTCACGTTTTGCATTGCAAGACCAAATCTCCATCCGGTACTCTATTTGCGACTCAAGATACCCTAGTATATTGCCGTCTCATAGTGCTGTGACCACCCAGCTTGACTCTCTCTCGGACAAGGCTTCGGCACCGACACTGAGAGTGCTGGATGCAGATGGGTGCAAATGACAGTTTGTTGTACGACTCCTACTCGTGTGATTCGTGATCGCGTGATACGAGCTCGTCTTGACCTAAGAAGCCTGTGTATTTGTGTACATATGATACTTTCGCACTGAGTACTCGATGTTTACACACTGTACTTTACCCGTACATAGGAGTACAAAGCCGTGTATCATTTACGAATTTTGCCGTGCTTGCTTGCGCAGATTTATTTCGTTTTGTTGACGCTCTCGGTGAAGAACTGAGAGGAGCTGAGTGGTGGACATAAGCCCCCTTGTCTAAGACCTATGCTAAGGCGAGCAAAGCGAGTTGTAAGTCAGACACAGGAAACGAGCGAAGCGAGGCATTAAGCCCGCCGCAAGCGCCAAAAATTGGAGTACGCCGTATGAATCTTAGTAGTCTTGATCGTTTTTGTTCGTCTTAGCACGCCTTAGATTCGTCTCAGCACATCTTACACCGCATCCGCATTATCGGGAAAACTCCTTCGATTTAGTGCGGGAACTATCGTGCAGTCGTATGAAGACGGATTTATTATAAAAATAAAAATACACTCGGATTTATGACCCGCCAAGTCGAACCTAAGACGTGATGACACGAATCTAGACCTGCTATCATAAGACGAACCTAAGACGTAGCAAGACTACAATACCGGACTAAGACGACTAAGATTCACACTACTATTTAAACAAACTCTTGTAAAAAGTAAAGTTCGTCGTACGACCATGATCCTACTTATTAATGGTCGAACTCCAAGAGTTTTGTCCGCATAGGAGTGTACGAGCAACTCTTGCTTGGGTATCATACCACTACAAAACTGTGACCCGGCCCTAATGCCAAGTACTCTGCACCCAAAAACGTGCGTGCTGTTCCAATTCTGATGGGGTTAACCGTAAATCATACACCAGCAGTACCAGATAAGAACACATACCTGGCACATTTTACATTAGCAACAACGTGGAGACGGGGCTCCTGCTAAACCCGGGGACGGGTCCTAATACCCCGGTTGTCGTGATTAACATATCGCCTACACTAATATAGTCGTGAATATCAGCAGCTTGCGTAGAATTATTACCGCAGTTGAGTGATTTTTCTGTCGGTGTGTGATGCTAGAATAAACACAGCGCAGGAGTGCCGTCCATCATGTGCGTCGGGAAAGAGGAAGCCGGTCCCGGTCCCGGCGGTGTCGAGGCCATTACGGGAGAGTACAAGCGGTACTCTGTGTTCCTGTGTAGGTGTACTGGAATGGTGCTTTGTGGGCTGTGTAGTGCAAGCTTTGGATGTAACAACGACAGGCTCGTGCGCACGCGTGATGCGATCGAGACTTATTAATTCGAAAACAAAATTAAAACGCCATCTGGCAGAATCCGGGGGACGGGGATGAACGCCCCCGGGAGCAGGGAAAAAAGCTGCAAACCTACGACAAAAGAACGCTCGACAGAAGCAAGTGTAGATTAATCGATTCAACTCCTGCTCCTGTTGTGCTCCCGCCGCTTGCCGTGGTCGTGATGATTCTCCAAGACGCCGTGAGCTGCGCCTGGTACTTCCCAAGACGAATCTAAGACGTGTCAAGACGCGATATGGCGAGTACGAAGGCCTTCACTCTGAAAACCGATTAAGACAAATGTGAAATGATACAACGTGTCTTAGAAGAGGGGGCCTAGGTGAACAGTTGGGTCTTTCCGGAGTTGTGGTGTGATCAATTTTAAGTTGGGGGGAGGGTGGGGGATCTAGAGCGCCGACCATGCCATATAGACTACCTGGTACATCGGAAACTACTAATGCCCCCCCCCCCCTGGGTCTACACTATGATCATGCGGCATGCGACTACGGATATGCATGGCCTCAGTACCCCTGGTCCATGGTCATGCGACCTACGACAAGGGCTATGCATGAACTGAGCACCCCCCCCTTCACTACGCCCCTGCAAGCTTCAAACTTTAACTATTACACTCGCACATGTTCGAAGAAACCATATACGTATGATAACTTCAAAACCAAAAGTGAAACTGGGGCAGTACGGCAGTACGAAACAACGCCATCAACAACAGCGCCCATGATGATAAAAGCAGTGGATGAAACAAATGATACCACCCGGCTTTTCGAGACATATAGCTAGGTAAATCTGTTTTGCCACGAAAAAATACACAACTGTTTGCCTCCTGTCCCCCACACCCGGTCTTGATTCGGGAGAATGACGCCTGTACGTCTAGATAAACTTCCCGACGCGGTGGGCTTGCCCTATGTACAGGGCGGGTCTGCACGGAACTTTGTGCAGGTCGTTGTCTTATTGGACGAGCCTGGCCTTCTGGCCGCTCGTTTTTTTTGGTAAAGGCCACCAAACCAAACCACGAGGCGGAGCCGCCCGATTGCCCCTGCCGACCTCGAGTACCACGAAGGGGTGGCATTAGGGTTACGGTTGGGCCTGGGGTCGGGTTGGTCTGGGCCGAAGTGCAATGTTGAAATTGACCTCACACGACCTGCACAAAGTTTTGTGCAGACCGCCCTGCACACAGGGTTAGCCAACGCGGCATTTTTTCTTTTGTCTTTTTTTTTTAACCGTGTTGCTCTCCACTCTCCAGCTCAACCCGTGAAACGTTTTACCATCTGCAACCTTGTGGACAAGCCGTGGTCACAGGTGTCTTTCCTTCTCCCTTCTTCCCCCCGGCCATTGCCCTCACTTCTATCGCGCATCGGGTTCAGCTTTCTCACCTTTCAGCTTTTCATGCTCGTCGATTTCCATCGAATTTTGCCACCTCACACCCTCCTCGCGCTTTCTGCTCGTCATTTTTCGCAAGAAAAAATCCCTGCGACTAGCGATACATATGCACTCGGCGAGACTTGAACCCACGACCTTTGACTTTAGTAGGGATAAGATTCACGTACCAAATACTGCATCGTGGACGCCGGGGTTTAAGCGAGATAATACCGAATCGGAGATAAAGGGACCGGTCGCCCCGGTGGCGTATCAGGTTATCCTCGAGCCTGGTATAGGTCAGTTTCGTGAGTTCGAGCCCCGCCGAGTGTATACTCGCATAAATTCGTTGGGACTTTTCTTGTGCACAAATTGACTTGCGGAAAGCGCGAGAGCGTGAGTTAGCAACACTCGATGAAAAATCGACGAGCAGTGGGATTGCTGAACCCTATGCGCGATAAAAATTGAAGGCAAGAACCGGGGGGAAGAAGGGACGACACCTGTGACCACGGCTTGTCCAGAAGCTGGAAAGTAGAAGTGTGAGAAAAAAAAAGACTACAATATTGACGTTGGCTTGCTTGTCACGGGGTGGGTACACCATTATTAATACTAACTGCTGTCGTAGTAATGGCGAAGTCAACCAGTCGTAGCAGAGAACCGGAGAGGCAGATGAACCAACGATTGTTGTTTTGGTAGTCGTCTAGCGGTAAAAAGTCACGGAGCGTGTTGCGTGGTAAATACGATATCGCCAGATTTTTATACCACAGACGGAATGGCGTGCTGATGCAACCTCACAAGACACGGCACGGTGGGATTCAGCACGCAACAAAAAGTGAACCTCTTGGCCCGAGACCACCTATGAACGTGTACCTGTGGCAGTTTCCAGTCTGCAGCGATATTAGTTATGGTACTAATTATTAATACCGGGTACTCTGTTGTAGTTTTGTCAGTGTTGGAAAAAAAGATGGCACACGAGCTGTACTTGTATGAGTGCCGTAAACTGCTGCTGGCAGCCGCGCCCTCTCGCCCGAAAGAGCCCGCGACTGGAAACGCAGCCTACACACGGTCCCATGTCACATACGAAATCCAACCTTAGATTTCCGGAGACTCAAGAACTTCGGGATGGTTTGTATTAGAGTTAGTGTGGAACACACACGTTTTTTTGCTCAATTAAGAAATCTAACCTGGGTCAAATATATTATCAATAATAATCAAATCCGTTTCTTATAGCAGAATGTATGGATAAGGGTCGGTGGTTTAGTATGGTATGACCTGGTACCAGGCACCTGGTATACTCGTACTATACCGTACCTGGTATTATATGAAAAAATACAACTCTGCAAAAGTAGGAAGGAGCCAGCCTTCGTTCGCTACAATAGAGCATCAAACGTCTGCGTCAGGCTAACAGACAGGCCATCGTAGGGGCTTAGCAGCTCCAGATAGCGGTGGGGGGGGGCACGAGGCTCGCATCCTCGGGCTCGATGCTTGCTACTCTTGAGGATGATGCTGCTGATGATGCTAAAGAACGATAATTCGTCGAGCAAAATTTCTTCAGAAAAATCAGAAAATTCAGAAAAATATTTTGACGCACGGACGAAGGAAGGAAAACAGGTGTCGCCTGTTTTGCGTGTGAAAAAACCAATTATACTAAAATTAAGATAGCAGTAAGTAAAACCGACCGAACACATGATCGATGAAAGAAGCAGCAACACCAGAGGTAGCAGCAGCAGCAGCACTTGTGGTGGTATGTGTACCGCGGCTGTTATGGTGTGTGTACTGCTGTGTACGTAAACAGTTCCTTTTACCCATCGACATTCAGCACTCTCAGTGTCCGTGTCGAGTCTTCATCCCAGAGACTCTCAGCTGTCAGTGGTCACAAACTACGACATCGCATGTTCACAAGTGGCAAAAATATTGAAAATAGTCGGTGAGGAGCTTAGAGAGCCTAGAGGGTAGAAGGGTGCCTACCGCGCGCTCAAACCGACCACGCGGGCCACACGCATGGGGAGATAGAAGGGGATCGTTTCGTGATAAGGGCACAGCACGACCGGCGCATGGTTCTATCGCGCTCGGTGGGGCCACAGGCAAGCTTGGTACGGAATCAAAGTTGGCGTCCGTTCAAAAAAGCAACAGGGTACTCGGGGTACCCTCTGGTCCTCTGGGTACTATGTACATTCGTAATGGCGTGTAAAAAATAACTCACAAGCTCTCCCAGGTATCGCCCGAGGTAGACCTTGGAGAACGCTCCCTGTCCGATCTGAGGCCCGATATCGACGTCGTCCATGTTCAGATAGAAGTCGCTGTCGTTGAAGCAGAGGGTATTATCCTCCGAGCCCAGGCCATCCATGGTGCTCCCCAGCATCGAGGTGTCTGCGATCGAGCTCATATCGCTTCTCCTTGATCACACGGAATCCTGATCCGTTTTTTGTTATTATATAGAGTTTAGAGAGAAGCTCTCGTGCAGTGCTCCGTGATGCAGCTGCCGCAGGCTGATGATTTGATTAAGGTGTTTTTTTTTAGTCTCCTCCCCAAAAGCTCCGGCGTCTCGCTGCTGGCGGCCGCCCGCTATGACAGCAGCTCCCTGCCCCCGCCGGTTACGTCTGAAGACCACCCGCACCCCACGCCCCAACCGACTCAGTGCTCCTCCAGCTCAGTGCTGCATTGTTGGGTGAAAGCTTCGCTGAATACCGAGCCAGCCTGTCAAAGCTGCATCAGATGAGGTCGGGGATGGCAATTGAGAAACGGAACTAAACCGATGTCCCAGAACTTGACCGCCTCTTTACCTTCGAACTCCCGATTTTCAACTTTTCTGCAAGTGTTGTGACTTTCCTTTTTCACAGCTGTTGCTCTGCGCAACTCGCGGGTGTCTCTGTGGGAGTACCCAGCGTCACCAGGGAGAGAGAGTGCGCGAGCAAGGGAAACATTCACCAGAATCTCCTGTGGACAAAGAGTTTACCAACTTTCGGGCGAGGAGTATTCAGAACACAAGAAGAGAGCGCGAAGCACTTTTTCAAAAGCAGAAAAGACCAACGGCAGTCTCGTACGCCTCGCGCAGGAGGCACGCTGTGAGCAGCGAGAGAGTTTCCACCCCAAGGGGGTAGGTAACCAGAGAACCCTACCCGCACCGAGCACCTAGCGCGACCCCTGCCGAAGAAACAAGGAGACACCCTTTGATCTTGGACACCGTGCAAACCGCAGCAGCAGCGAGGATGGACGCCGCCAGCATGACCGCTGTCGCCGACGCGCTCGACTCGAAAGACACCAAGCGGCGCCTCCAAGGTCTAGACGCCTTGGGAGAGGCCCTCCACAAACACCACCAGCAACCGCAGGTTCCTCTCGATCGAGACTCATGGCAGAGAGTGGTCGCCCCCGCAGTGCGCGCCCTGCGAGACAACAACCACAAGGTATGCCGCGCCTGCTTGGCCTGCCTGGAGAGCCTGATCGGGCTCATCGGCACCGGCATCATCCCATTCCTGTCCATGGTAACCCCTGCAGTAGTGGAATGCCTCGGCAACGCGAAGCCCTCGGTTCAAGAGCAAGGCGTCGACCTCCTGCTTGCCATCAGCAGTGCTGGGGTTAGTGGGGCTCGGGATACCCTCTCCGCCCTGGAGCCTCACTTTCGGCACAAGAACTGGCGTGTCAGGGAGCACCTCTTAGCGTACCTGGGGCGGGCGACAGAGGTTGACCCTGCGGGGGTGCTCCGTGGTCGGCCGCCGTCGGCGCTTGCGACGATGCTGGCGCACGCGATGAATGACTCGGCCTCGCAGGTGCGCCGGGAGGCGATGACGGCGGCCGTTCGGCTGATGGAGCTCACGGGGGACCCGCTGCTGGTGAGAGAGGGTTGGTGTTTGGCTTGATTGTTTGTTTGATGATGCTTTGTTGGCTGCTTTGTACCATACTGGCGTGCTTTCGTACAAGCCGTACGAGTGAGTTCGCAGTTCGTGTACCAGAACGTCTGATATGAGCTGTACGAGTGATAATGCATGTTCTGCCACACCACCTTGCACTGACGCCGGGCGGCGCTGCTGCTCGCACTCACATGCTTGTGTGTCGTGTTGCGTTTGCAATGCGCAGCTTGTATGTAAGAGTTAGCAGCGCAACAAAACTCGGCATTCCTACAGGGCGAATACGTGGTGGGACGGAGTAGTGCCACGCCTGGTAATCCCGAAATGTAGAGTATGGACCCTAAATTTGTAAATTTGTCAAATTCACAGCTGACGTTAGAATAATATTTTTATAAAATAACAGAGCGAGTACTCGTCAGACGGACTTGGGGTTGGGTGCCCTTGAAACCAAGCGCTGCTGTTATCTACCAGGTACTGTTGTTGTACGACATGATAGCGACGGGTGAGCGCGGTATGTAGCATATCGCTGCTGCTGCTGCTGCTGCCGCTGCTACTGCTAGGCTGGAGATGCACGCCTAACATTCGTGCCGCCGCTGTACTGCGTAACCCGCTCTTATTGGACTCCTAACCACATGTGTAACGTTAGGCCACTTCCGTACAATACCCCCTGCATCCACCCCCCCTCGACTCCATTCTCCCCCTAACCCTCAGGTCGAACTGGAGGCGAAGGGAGTACGCAGCGCTCAGCTCTCGGTACTGCGGGAAAGCGGCGCCGGCAGCGGCGCTGGCAGTAGTGGGACATCAGCGCCAACAGGAGAGAGAACAACAGCAGCAGGTGGCCGCGGCGTATTGTCCCCGACGGTTGCGACTCCCGCGCCATCCTCCCGCCCGGTTGCTTCCGCTGCGCTCCGCGTGGGTGGTAGCCACGGTGGCGGTAGTGGCGGTGACGTGGAGAGCGGACGCCTTCCGTCATCCGGAGGCGGTCGCCCCTCAGGCGCGGTGCCGGCGGGGGCGCGAAGAAAATCGTCTCGACTGGTGGTAGGAGGGGGGGCGGGGGGCGCGAACTCGGTGCTTGTGCGGCCGGGAGGCGGGAATTCGGAAGGTGCTACGACACCGGCGTCGGCGGCGCGGTCTTGTGGTGGGGTTGGCGCTGGTCTGATGATCTCCCCGGTTGGTGGTTGGAGCCCCGGTGGCGGCGGGGGAGGAGGAGGCGAGGAGTCTGCGTTTTCGGCCTTGGATCCTCTGGTGAGCAATGATGTCAAGAGACTGCAGACGGTAATTTTGGGCGCCGTCAGTCGCACCTTTAGGATATCCCACACAAAAACTGATACGTCTAGTCTAGACCGCCGTCCGTCGCAGGCCTTGACTGCCGTCTGCTGACGTTTTTACTGGTGTGTTTCGATTGATTTGTGCGGGAGATTTACGTCTTTGGGTCGGCCCTGTTTGCTTGGGGTAACGCTGTCGGTGGTGGTCGTGGCGATGGTGGTGGCGACGACGATGGGCACGCACATGTGTTGCATTCCGTATCAATTTTCGATGTATGATATCGAAATATCGAACTGTCGATATATCGTAGTATTGAACGCGCTTTGCCTTCCATCCGCTGACGTCTCCGTTTGTTCGTGATACCGGTGTGATACTTGACGAAACAATTCAACGCAGTCTATGTAACGACTATAGAATCCTACGATATCTTATCGAATTTTTGTTTTTTTCATCGACATCGCATCGAACTCGATTCTCAAAATAAATCGATATCTACCACTAATAATGCGCACAGGTGCCGGCGAAGGTACATAGCCGGTCGCCCCGGTGGCGTATCAGGTTATCCTCGAGCCTGGTATGGGTCAGTTTCGTGCGTTCGAATCCCCCCGAGTGCATACTCGTATAAATTCGTGGGGACTTTTTTCTTGCGCACAAATTGACTTGCAGAAAGCGCGAGAGCGTGAGTCAGCAACATTCGATGAAAAATCGACGAGCAGTGGGATTTGCGGAACCCTATGCGCAATAAAATGAAGGCAAGAACCGGGGGGAAGAAGGGACGACACCTGTGACCACGGCTTGTCCAGAAGCTGAAAAGTAGATGTGTGTGAAAATAAAAATAAAAACCAGCGTGACGTGCGCCGCGAGGTGGATGGCGCCAAGGCCGGTATCGAGCACCGATACATCGGCTGTCGAAATCGTGTCATATCGATTTTAATTTCATAGCATTCATCGGTATCGTATCGGACTCAAGTCTCGTTCGATATCGTCATCTGTCACTACAAGGCTCGAAACGGTAAAGGCATTATATTTCTCGTGTATCGGTATCGAACTCAATTCTCGCTCGATTCGCTCGATATCGATACGACTATATATCACTGATAATACTCAAAACTAACAAATCGATTTTTTTTTTCGTGTACATATAGTTTCCTTCGATACCAACACCGATCACTAATGATTGATACCGCTGTGATGCTGAGATCGGAGCATCACACACAGCCTGCAAAGATGGGGTTTTGACGAAATCTTCGATCTCACAGCTGGAGTGTACTTTTATTTTTATATTATCACTGTTAATAATTCTTATGTCTATATATATTGCTATTAATAATACGCACAGGTACCGGTGAAGGTGTACACCGAGCGTGACGTGCGCCGCGAAGTGGATGCCGCCAAGGCCGGGCTCGAGCATGGCAGCGACTGGCAGCGGTGGGTGGCCTCCATGAAGAGGCTGGCAGGGGTGGCGCTGGGGGGAGCGGCGACGGAGTTCCCCGGCCTACTGGTGGGGCTCGTGCGCGCCAGCGTTCAGGAAATGGTCGGGCACAAGGTGCGTACATGCTGTTATTTATTTTTTGTCTGCCTTCGGACAGTATGCAGTGCATAATTCCCTTCAATTTCGAACGTGCTCTTTCACTTTGATGAATCAGGCATCAAGGCCGGGCGCGCAGAAAGAGGCTGTTTTTACCTCTTCGTCGAAAACGCCTCACCCCATAACGTACGACTATTACCAGTGTCCGAAGTGTGCAACTTTGCACTTTGACATCGATATACCAGGTATATCAACACCAACAACATCATCGTGACGTTTTGTGCGTACAGGTTTGGGGTTTCTGCGCTCATGTGACTGCTTGTATCGCCCCCCTCGAGTGGTGACATTACCTAGTTATTTCACGCTACACTTTATATTTTGACTGATCATATTTTATCAATTGGTTGTGGTTGCTGCTGCTGCAGGTGTCCGAAAACAGGAGCGCAGTCGCCCGCGAAGCTTGCCGCTGTGTCGCCGTCCTCGCCCGGTGCCTGACCGACCACTTCGGCTCCCTGGCGGAGCTGTGGCTGCCAGAGCTGCTACGAAACACGACGCGGGCGGTGGTGGTGGCGGCCGCGGGGGACGAGGCTGCCCGGGCCGTCTTCACGTGAGAGCACATCAGTATGCTACAACAGTGCCTCCAGTCGCCGCCTCTATCGCTGTTGCTGCCCCGCCGTGTGTTTGTCGTAATACAATGTAGTTCGATCGGCGAAGAATGATGAGAGTTGTATATCTACTTCTTTTTTTGTACTTTCAACTGTTTTCTAAAAATAACAACTGTTGCAACCTTGTGTGCCCGTTCGCCACTGTTTCGTTGTTGTTTTGGCGCTTTGTTTAGGTGTACGACCGACGGTTTCCCGCGGCTGCTGCCGTACCTGATAGACACGGCAAGGAACAAGAGCGCTGCGATCCGCCGCCGCTGTCTGGACTACGTCATGCTCGCACTCGCCCGCTGGAGCGACGCGGCGTTCGAGCGATACCTTCCCCAGATAAGGTGCAGTTTTTTTCTCAGACAAGGTACAAATTTACAAAATTAATGCTCTTGAACAGCTTAAGAGTTGTGGTCATGTTTTCGGGGTAATCTACTTGGTATTAGATGATGAATAGTTTTTTTTGCAGTAGCCAACGTGTGAATGGGGTACAAATACAGTCCCTTCCTCAAATAAGGTACATATAGTACCTGCACATGTGAGGTGCTGTTTCCCCCGTCAGACAAGATTTTGATGATGACGCCTGGCTGGCTGGTCCATCATGCATGTCTTTGCGTGTGATTTACTAGCTATTGATTTTTTTTTTTTTTTATCCTCCGGCGGATGGGGAAAAACAAAGCTTTAGCTCACCACACTTCCACGTATTTTCTTTTGATCATCCCTTTGGGACTTCGGAGGGGAAATTTACCGAGAATATGATGACGACAAAAAACCCTCGGCCGCCAGAAGACAGCATACCAAGAAAAAGGTGCATGCTTTACGTATGCAGGCCCATGTATTGCTACCTAATTTTGGGGGAATCGCTTTTTTTTCGTACGTTCACTGCTAATTTGGTATCTGTTTTGGTGGAATCGTTTTACTCAATACTTTCACTGCTAAATCCTACTATTATACTGAGTAAAAATTTGGAGCGATTACTGGTGGCGATTATTTTTGAAGTTTTGAGGCTCCAGAAATACCTGCATGAGAAATAAGGGGCGTCCATTATGGCGTCTGATTTTTGGAAAGTGGTTTTATGTTGAATTGGTAGGTCTTGTTTTGCCGTTTGCCATTATTTTTGGAATCTGGCACGTACGCTGTCGCCCGCGACGTTAGGTCACCACCGCCTCTGGTGCTGTCGCTGCTGCAGTGGTGCTGGTGTGGTGCTGGTGTGGTGTGCCTGTGGTAGTTTCGATGGTGGTGGTGCTGCTGCTGCTGTCGCGTTTGTGTGAGGACGAAGCTCTGTCTCGCACTCAACAAGCGCAGTGTGCTGTCGCAGGTGTGTTCGTGATTATTTGTTGTGAGTGATGGGTGGCGTGTACAGCAGACAGGTATCATACCAGGTACAGAGTGGGCAGTGGTGACATGTGATGCTTGGTACGAGGCAGTATGCAAAAGTCAAATAATCCCAGTTCTGAGAGGTTGGAAGAGCTGTTATTTCTGGGCTCAGAAATCACCAGATCAGCTGATTTCTGGCCTCGATTATTTCTGAACCCAGAAAATAACGATGATTCTGGTCCCGTAGTGGATGGTTTTTATTTTTGGCGTCGGAGATCCCTGCTAAAGAGAGAAATAATCGCTCAAAATATTTGCCATAATATAAGATCAACTATAATGGGAAATATTTTCAGCGATTATTTATCTCTTTAACAGGGATTTCCGACGCCGAAAAAAAAAACCATCCACTATAGAACCAGAATCATCGTTATTTCTGGGTTCAGAAATAATCGAGGCCAGAAATCAGCGGATCTGGTGGTTTCTGAGCAACAAAATAACAGCTCTTCCAACCTCTCAGACCTGGGATTATTTGCCTTTGGATACTTTTTTTTTTTTTTTTCGCACACTTTTACTTTCCAGCCTCTGGACAAGCCGTGGTCACAGGTGTCGTCCCTTCTCCCCCCCGGTTCTTGCCTTCAATTTTTATCGCGCATAGGGTTCAGCAATCCCGCTGCTCGTCGATTTTTCATCGAGTTTTGCTAACTCACGCTCTCGCGCTTTCCGCAAGTCAATTTGTGCACGAGAAAAAGTCCCAACGAATTTATACAAGTATGCACTCGGCGGGGCTCGAACTCACAAAACTGGCCTATACCAGGCTCGAGGATAACCTGATACGCCACCGGGGCGACCGGCTCACTACCTCGTACCAAGTACCACATGTCACCACTGCCCACTCTGTACCTGGTATGATACCTGTCAGCTGTACACGTCACCCATCACCCACATCAAATAATAAAAAAACACACACGACAGCACACCGCGCTTGTTGTATGCGAGACAGAGCTTCGTCCTCACACAAACGCGAACCACCATGAAAACCACCACAGCAGCACCACAGCAGCAGAGACAGCAGCAGAGACAGCAGCAGAGGCGGTGGTGACCTAACGTCGCGGGCGACAGTGTACGCGCCAGATTTTCAAAAATAAAGGCAACCGGCAAAACAAAACCTACCAATTCAACATAAAACCACTTTCCAAAAATCAGAAGCCATAATGGACGCCCCTTATTTCTCATGCAGTTTTTTCTGAGCCTCAAAACTACAAAAATAATCGCCAGAAATAATTGCCCAATCTTTTTCCATAATAGGACGTCTAATACTTAATTATGTACCTTCGGTTTCCCAGGGATATGGTGGCTGCCGCCGTAGGAGACGCGGACAGCTCGGTGCGGGTTACGGCCCGACGGGGCTATTGGGTCTTGAGGATGCGCTTCCCGGCGCTGGCCCAGTCCGTCATGGACTCGCTATCGCCTTCCATGCAGGTGGGTGTGGGGGATAGTGGGGGTGGAGGAAGGTGGACGAGGGGAGGGTGTATTCGTGTCATCCATGCTTGTAGCCATAAGACCGTGGACCCCCCCATCCATTTAGTGTCGGGGCGTCGGTTTTTTCATCGACCAGGCAGACATTGCTTGCACCAAGCACAAAGCGCCTTGAGGTGTTCGGCGAGCGTTTTTAGAGGAGGGGGTGGTTGCGGGTGAGTGGGTGGTGATGCTTTGTGTATTGCCTTGTTTGGCCAACCGCTTCGATTACCGAACTCACAGCGACGGCCAAAACGTTAGAAATGCCTCCTTGTCATGCGTACCGTTTTATTTTTGTCTCAGCGTCGTCGTTCGGAGGTGTTCCGATCGGGACATCTGTTGACGTCGCGACGTCTTTTGACCTGTTCCCCTCCCCGCCCCCCCTTGTTGCATTTTATTTTGTTTTGTTTGCCGGTTTTCGTTCGGCAGAGACATGTTTTGCGGGAGGACCAGGAGTTCGACGCCGAGGCTTTCGTACAGGAGGCTCATAATGCCGCAGAGGAACCACAGGTAGGGAAAGCTAAGCTTGGGTTACGTCGCCATGATGGCGTCGACAGCACATAACTCCGCGGCCCCATAGTACATAGCGCTTGTATGTTGGTATTATCAATGCGCTACCACGACACCTGGTATATGGTGCTGCTCCCTCCTCTAATGCCCATGCCCTCCATCCTCACACCCTTAACCCTCTCCCCCTACTCTTTCCCCTCTTCCTCGCCTCATCCCCTCCTCCGCGCTCCTCTCTTCCCCCCCCCCCCCCCCCCCCCCCCAAGGCAACCACTCTTCATCCCCACCCTGCCCATCCGCTCCTCCCCTGACCCCCCCGCCCCCCTCCCATCCCGAACCCCCTTATTTTTCCTTTCCTCGCCTTTCTCGCTCAACTGTTTAACGCTGATCTTGGCGTCTTAACTCCGGCACGGTGGCACGAAATATTTATACTATGTCAGCCTGCTCTCGGTGAACACCCGCGAGAGCGCGCGACTACCGCCACCACGGACACCATCACCATGTCAAGCGCCGCCGGTAAAACACCCAGCGGAAGTGCCTCGGCGTTATCGTTGTCAGCGAATCGCGTTGCCCACGGGGTGCACCACGCTTCCTCCTCCGCTGCTGCCGCTGCTGCTGTTGCTGTCCCAGGCGGTAGTGGTCACGAATCCTCACAGCCTAGAAGGAATGTCGGACAAGGGTTTGGGGGTGGGGGAGGCGTTTCTTATTCCTCGCCGTTTTCCGTCGGGGGGGATCTGAGAATTGCCGGTAACGATGGAGGAAGCGGCAGCGGCGTGGTTATGAAATCGACAAGGGTGAAGGTTGGTCGCGGCGGCGGAGGCGCTGGAAGCGTTGGTGGTGGTAGTAGCGGTGCCGGTGGCGGTAGCCGTGGTGGTGGAGAGCCGGCGCGGAGGACGCGCGGGAGGTTGGCGGTAGCGCAGGAGGCGACTGCACTGACGGACACCACTAGCTATAACGGTTTCGATTCTGGTGGTGGTGGTGGTGGCGGTGGTGCAGAAGGTGGTAGCGCCGGTTTGGCTCCGTTGAGGGTAGTCGGTGGCGGTAGCGGTGGTGGTGGTGATCATCTGCCGGTGGCAAAGCCGGGAGCGTTCCGCGTGCTTCGCGGAAACGCCGCGTCTTCCGGCGGCGGTGGCGGTGGCAGTGCAGGTATCGGCGAGGCAACGCGCTCAACTGTCGGCGGTGGAAATGGCAGTGGTGGTGGTGCCGACTCGGACAAGCGCCCTAACGTGGTGGTAGTGGAACGGGCTCAGAGGGTCGCGAAGCGGACCTCTATGGCGGTGTCGTCCGGGATGGGGGTGGGGATGGGAGAGGGAGCGGCAGCGGGGATGGGAGGGGGAGCGGCAGCGGGGTTGGGGGGAGCAATCGATGGACACGACCGGGGAATGGTTTCGGGAACATTCGCGGTCGCGGGCCCGCCGAAGGTTGTTCTTTGGGCTCAGCAGGCTTCTAGGGTGGCGACGAGGCATCCTAAGGGTGGGAGTGGCAAGGTGGAGATGGTGGTTGAGAGTGAGCAGCAGCAACAGCAGCAACAACCGGACTTGGGCGTTACTGAAAGGAGAGCGGGAGCGACCGTGGCGAGGGTGGGAGAGACGATGAAGGCAGCGGTCGAACCGGTTGCTCTTGACCGTAGGGAAATCCTGCGCCAGGTAGGAGCGAGCGGGGTAGCAGTACCGTTAGGCATTGTACCGCTAGGCATCGGCTCAAGCCGCCCAGTTCCGGGCATGCTGGATGCAACTACAAGAACACCTTGCTTGATAGGAGAATTTCCAGTAGAGCATGGTTATGCCTTCCTTACCCCGCTCTCCTCATCCGCCTTCTTCGTCCCCGTCCTACCCCCCCTCCCCTCGCCCCCTCCACCTCTTCCCGCCCCCCCCCTCTTGTGCTGCCGTATCATAGTTGGACTTTCTCGCCGATGACACCGGCGCTCCACACTGGGCTGCTCGTGTCGAGGCCCTCGAACGCATGCTGCAACTCCTGACGACGGCGGAGAAAGATGGCAGCGGCAGCGAAGGAGGAGGAGAAGGGGGCGTTAGGGCGGGGGAGGCGGGGCGGTTTGTACTCGAGTCTCGGCAGGCCTCGCAGAGGCTGGAGGGGGTGATCGCCGAGCGAGTGAAGGACGCTCACTTCAAGGTTACGGCCGCGGCTCTTGGGCTGCTTGGAGGGCTTGTGCGGGCGCTGCCGTCGCTGATGGCGCGGCATCTGTCGCCTCTGCTGCCGTTGGTGAGCTTGCACCCGTTTGGGACCCACGTGTAGCTAAAGAAACGACGATTGCGGTCTTCCCAAGCGCCCACGAAGAGCACGCGGCAATACGAGTGTCACCATGTTGCGCGTGTGGTACAGCTCCCTACATTGCATTTCGGGCACATCCGCTACCACAGCGCTTTAGGCTGCTTCGTGTGGTCAATGCTTTACGTGAAGGCCGTTTTTTTTCAGGTATTTTCACGGGTCAGGTCGAGCCAGGGTAACCCGCCCCGACCCGCGAGATGGAAAAAAAAAAAACCGACCCGACCCGACCCGACCCGTAATACTTCGAACACCTCCTGACCCGACCCCACGCCACTCGCGAGAGTTTGAGAACCTCCTGACACGATCGATGGGTCGGGTCTTGACCCGCGAAAAGCTCTGTTTTTTTTTGTCATTTCTTACCTCTGAAATCTCGAAAGACTTTAACTTTACCCCCTTTACTACTGCACCGCACGTACATGAATCCATGTATAGTTTCGATTTGAGATTGCAGTTTGCTGCTGCTGTCGACTCCTCGGTCGGTTGGTCGGGCGGTCTGTTGGTCGGTCATTAAGTTGTCCGTTCTTTCGATATCTCAATGGTCCCGTGCCGGCCTCTCATGCTTACCTGCTTGCCGGCTTGCTTGCGTCTGTTGGTATGCCCCTTTCCCTCACTCCTTCGCATACCTCCTTCCCCATTCCGATGCCTTCTTCTCTCCCCTCCTTGCCCCCTCCCGATTCTTCCCTTCCCTTCCCTCCCCCACACCTCACCCCTCCATCCCTTCCCTGCCTCCTTCCCTGCCTCCTTCCCTGCCTCCTTCCCCCCCTCCTTTCCACCCTTCCACCCCTTCCCATCTCCCATTGCAACCCCCCGACGCCCCCCACTCTTGACCGAACCAACACCCTATCTATCTCCAGGTGTTCCCTACTCTGGCCGACGCTAAGGAGCCCGTGCGCCGGGCGGCCTCCCGAACTCTCGACGCGTGCCGCTTGGTGTATCCCCCCCACACCCTCTGCGCCGTGCTCTGCCCCCGCCTTCTCGAGCTCGCCCCGGGCCGGGCGCGCACAGGGCTCCTCGAGTTCCTCGCCGTCTTGGTCCCCCACTCGGCCAACTTTTTGGGAAATCCAGGGCATCTGCAATCGCTCACCCAGCGCGTTGCCGTCGCGCTTATTCAGTCTCCCCCTCCCCCTACTTCCACCACCTCTTCAGCTGGAAATCGGGATGGTGGGGGGGGTGGGGCGGGGGCGGGGGCAGCGGCCGCGACGAGGCTTATCTCTGCTTTATTCCGCCTTGACAGGGATGCGCTGGGGGCGGCGACGGCTCGCTTACCGCCAGAGTCTGCCGCGGCTGTTCGTCGGGCGCTGTTGTCCGACCTTCGTGGTGCGGACGCGACGGCTCTTTTGACGCCCTCGTCGTTGTGCTCGCCGCAAGCAGTGTCACAGCAGCCAGTGTCGCAGCAAATTGTGTCGCCCCAGTCGTTGTCGCAACCTAAGAAGCAAGTGTCGTTGCAGAAGACGTTGTCGTCGACTTCTTTGCCGGCTTCGACAGCTCCTCCGCCGCCGCCTTCTCAACAGCATGCAGGGGGGAGGGCGGAAGGCCGTAGCGGGAGCAGGAGTAAGATCGAGGTTGAGAGTGACGAGGCGGGGGTAGTGGTACCAGAGGCGGAGGAGGAGGTAAGGGCTACCGCGGCGGAAGCGGCAACGAAGGCGGAAGTAGCGAACGGGGGGGAGGAGGCGGTGGTGGTGGGGATGATGGTGACGCCTGTTCCCGGTCGAATTGGAGGGGGGGTGGGGGCGGTCGAGAGTGAGAGTTGGCGGGCCGCGAACGGGAGTGTAAGAACGCCGCCGACGTTGTCGCCTACGTCTTCGTCGCCGTCGCTTTACCGATCACCGGCGGCGGTGGTTTTTGACGCGGCTACTCCGGCGGCAGGCGGCTCTTCGGCTGGAAACGCGTTCTATTACGGAGATGGGGACGGCGTGTGTGACAGTGCGACGGCTGTCGCGTCGGGAAGGGTGGAGGTGGAAGCGGTGCGGAGTTTGTCACCGGCGCAAATACAGCATTTGCAGCAGCAGCAGCAAATGCAGAAGCAGGAGCGCCAGCCGCTTGCGTCGGTTAGCCTCGGCGAGTCCAGCATGAACAACAATAACTGCGACATGCCCAGCGGTTCCGGCAACGGCGTTTCCACCAAGGTCAGCAAGAACAAAAACATTGGTTTGATATGCTCCGCGACCGACTCCGCCCCCCCCCCCCCGCTATCCGAGGAGGGGAAGAACCAGAACACGGCAACGCCAACCACAGCGATGATGACGGGAACGACCACGAAAACCGCCGCGTTCGACAAGTCCTCCCCATCTTCCGCACGGACAACGCCTCCAAATGTTAGGAGTGCCACGGTTAGGGCCAATGCCGCCGCTACGATCACGGAAACCGGGATGGCGGAGGCAGCCCGGAGGCTAATCGCGGGATTAACACAGGGGGCAAGGTCTCACCACAAGGTGGAAGCGCTTTCGTCGCTGGAGGGGCTCGCAGATGGGGTGGGCGCGGGGGGTCACCCTGAGTTTTGGCCGAGGTATTTCGGCCAGGTGCTTATGTTGCTGCTGGAAGGCGCGACGGCGGGGGCAGGCGGTAGTGGGGGGGGGAGGGGGCGTGTTGGAGGAGGGGGGAGGGGGAAGCGTGCGCGGTCTGACGCCCACCGCCGCTTCCACCGCCGCGCTTTGTTGCGGGTAAAGCACCTTCAAGGGGTACGGTGTCTGGTGGCGCGGCGCGGAGGGTTTTTCCCCGGTACAACGGAGGTTGTAGTCGGGAGGTTGGTGGAGGTGGGCGGGGCGGACCCTTGCTATCGAGTGAGGGTGGAGGCGGAGGCTTGTCTTGCTGATCTTGTACCTGTTTTGGACTCGGCTCGGTATATGGCCGTGCTGGCTCCGCTTCTGGTGCCCGATTTCGAGGCGGAGAGAGCGGAGGCGGCGGCGGCGGCGGAGGTGGTGGAAGAGGAAGGGGACGCGTGGGGTTTCACGATCAGGGAAGACGGTAGCAGCAGCGGTGGCAGCAGCAGCGACAATGTCAGCCGTGGCAGCAGCGGCAGTGGTGGCGGTAGCGATGGTGGTAACTGGTGGGAAAGGAGAGGCGGTGATGGTGGCGATGGAGATACCCGGCAGAGGGGTGCAGCGACCCCGAGGGGGGTGTTGGAGCAGTGCGCTGTGCTAGGGGCGCTGACCGCGCTGATCCCTCGCCTTTCGTCTCCGGGACTCCTGGGGTCGTTGAAGGCTGGGCCGCTGCTGGCCGGGCTTGCGGCGGCATTCGGACGCAGGGACCTGGGTGCGCGGCAGCGGGCTGTGCAGGTGGTTGTGGAGATGTACCAGGTGGGTAAGGGGTACTGGTGTTGTTCTGGCGCAGAAAATACATACCAGGTACCAAGTAAGATAGTTTGGGTGTCTCTGCGGCTTATAGCAGCAGGGTATTAGTAACTGTCGTCAGCTTGTGGTTGTTTGGAGAATTTGGGGAATCGTAAATTTCGGTTGGCGGTCGTAGACTCCGGCTTCAGCCAGCTCGAAAGTAGGGTATACACTCTGGGGTTACCCGGGTACCGAACCTGGTTGTGTTGGTCATACTCGGGTGATTACCCGGGTACCCAAGAGCATATACCCTACTATATCGAAAGTAAGGTATACACTATAGGGTTACCTGGGCACCTAACCTGGTTGTGTTGGTCATACTCGGATGAGTACCCGGGTACCCAAGAGCATATACCCTACTAAATCACACCGTCGATTTTTCCTCTTTTCAAAATTGTGTCTCTTCATATTCTTGTTTCCTCTGTGCACCCTGCTATTCTCCGGTAATCATGCCTCTGTTTTCATTTTGCCTGATTTTTTTTTATTTTTTTATTGAACAGGTCCTCGAGGAAGCGCTGCTTCCGTTCCTGTCTAGCTTTCCTAAACCCCGCCTGAAGCTGATCACCATGTACATCGAGCGCCGCCAGGCGAGGGATCTCCGAGACCGAAGCGAAGACCGAAACGAAGAGCGCATCGGGGGCCCAACCGGAAGCCCAATTGGTAACGCAATCGGTACTCCAAGCGGAAATCGAAACGGAAACGGAATCGGAAACCCAATCGGAACCCCAATCGGAAAGTCAATCGGTAACCGAAACGAAGAGCAAAACGGATACCGGAATGGAACGGTCAGCGTGACCAAGCACGTATCGGAGGAGAGGAGGGGGTTGGTCGCGGCGGGGGCGGGTGCACTGGCTGACTGGGGGTCGAACCGGGCGTTTCCGGCGTCTGGCAGGGTTGGGGTTCGGTCATCCCCGGTTTTGTTCACGCCCATACGATAAAACAAAGGACGAGGAGGGTAACATATAGTTTGATGCGATCGCGGGTATATGTACTGGTATGTGACATGATACCTGTCAAAGAAGGGAAAAAAATTAGGAAAAAGAAAAAGTACCTGTCGTTCGCGTGTTCTATATTAAGCCTGTTACATAGCACCACCTTTAACACGAGGAGGTGCGTTATTTGTCTATCGTTCATATAGTAGGAGCAGGTGGCCGACGCTGTGCAATAGGAGGAGGTACCCCCTTTTTTTATTACCGAGTAGATAGAGGGCACTCACGCGGGCGGCTCTCTACCTCGCGCAAAAGAAAACGGAAATAAGTATATTTGATTGTCGCAGCGGAACCAGCAATCTCTTGGCGGCTGGGGCGTGTCGCGAACCCGACAAGCGCAATATAGCTTAAGATCTGCGTAGAGGTATAGGGTAGCCATTCGCGCTAGCCTTAATGCCTTCGCAACACTGGAAACCCGTTTTGGGAGGAAATACTTGGATTTCGTATAGGGTGAGGTTGTGGGGCTCTGAATGGGTTAAGAGTGACCCCCCTAGCGTATAGCCTTGATCGTGTAGCAGTACGAGTGTCTCCATGATGTGCGTGTATCGTACACCTACCTTCGCTGCGCTGTGAATGTACCCCCCCAATACCGCAGCACCCCGGGCTACTTGATGCGGTCCATGCTGTTGTAGCCATCATTTGTTTTCGACGTGTTTCCGTCTGAAAACTAGTATTTTTTTCAAAAAATTATAGCTGTATGTGAGTAGGAGTGTAGATTGACTGGTGTGTTTGTTTATTATGTGATTTGGTTTGATGTTTATGGTTTCTCGTTGGGGTTGGGGGGGGGGGGGGGGTAATCGTAGGTATCGCACCGAGTGGCATTTATATGTAGTGGACGTAGTGGTGGTGGCTTTTTTTGGGGGGGGGTCGTTTTTTTGTTTGCGTGTTTGCCCTTGATGTTAAGTGTTTTGTTTTGCCTGCTGGCCAGACAGGGCCGCGGTAGTAGTGCCTTATGCCCGTGGTGCCTAACCTGGCTACCTCGAAGTGCGCCCGTCGTTCTACACGATTGGGTGTTCAAGGTAATGCCTATCAGGGGCTATGACCACGCTTTTTTACACCACCAGGTAATGAACATGCCATTGTCTCTCTTCCAATCAACCATCATCTCTCAACTTACATCGACAACCTCGTATACTTTTCGCGTGTTTTGTTTTGATTTTTTTTTCGATTTCCGTTTTTCCTGTGGCCCAGCTTCGACAACATGGTTCAGATATACTTGACCTTAAACTGTAATCCGACCGTTTCGGGAAAATATTTAATGCAGCGGGAGTGTGAGGTGGATTATTAACCATTTTTTGTCGATTCTGGGCAAGCACGGGCAGTGCCTTTGGGACCCAAGTGCAGCGACAAAACGGACTTAAGAGCGACGCGTGTGTCTTGCCATCCGTCTATAGATGAGCGCGCGGCAAACCGCGCAGTTTGTACTGCGCGCATGTCGTGAGTGGTATAATACACGAATGAATATTGTCAGGAACATGAGCCGATGGTCGTGAGATTGCCTTCGTATATCGTCATCACTGACACCGTCATCATCATCACCACCATCATCATTGCCACCATCGTCATAATCAATTGCCACCACTACCACTAACGCCATCGTAGATCATCATCCCCATCATCCCATAGATAGTACAGTCGGGGTAAGTTCCCCTGTAGTGCCGGGGAAACCGCTTGGCGCGACTGGAACCCGCTACAGTGTACTAGTACCAGTATCGAGATGCTATACCCCAATAGTGCCGGTGTCCGGTATACTGCCGGTATTGTTGGCTAGCATATACCGACACTAATTGGAGACCACGCCGTAGTCGTGTAGACAACTCTCCTCGCACAGCAGCTCAGACACGTTGACTTAAATATCAAACCTCTCGTATAAAACCCGGAGCAAGCAGCTCGCGGTGCTTGGCATGGCTGATACTGGTGTAATATTGCAGTGTACCTATTTCAACCATGGCTACGTACGGTAGGGGGAGTGCCCTCTTTTTCGCCACTGGGTTTGAGTGACTCGCCAGAGTGACTCTGCACCTCGATGTAAACAATCCTCTAGCCGTTCTTTTCCGGCGGGGTGTAGCTAACCATTCCGTGGTGGTTCCATATAAACAGCACAGAAGAGTCTTAATACCGCACGGGAATAGGGGAGTCAATCGCGCGAGTGACCCCGAGCACTGCAAAAACAGGCCCCACAAATGACCTCCCTGCCGTACGAGCCACGGTATTTGCTTTTTCCATCTTCCACCTTTATTTAGGGATCCCACAGTTATCTGTCAAAACAAACACGAAGAGCGGTCGTATCGACCTCCTAGGAAGAGCGTGCACTGAACAGTACAACTACCATCATGCTGTGCGCATGCGTGCACATCTCCTTGTGTTCCGCTTCCGGCGCATTCCCTACCGCTACCCCAACCGCTGGGACTCCTTCGTGTCGCCGACGCAATAAGCGTCATATTATGCATGTTTTTTGTTGGTTATGTAGCAACACTACCCACTGAGCTACTTGGTCACGTGACCAAGTAGCTCCGTGGGTGGTGCTATACACCCAACAGTGTTCGACCCGATTTCCCTTTAACATTCCCCAGGGGCTAAGTCCCAAAAAGGCTTCGAGTCGTCGCACCGTAGAGGTGCAGCGGAAGTTGTTCTGAACATCTAACACAAGGAGGTCAATACCTCACCTCACCCGAAGCATTACTTCGAAGGCATTCGCTCGCGCAAACCAGCACTTCTACGCGCTAGTCCTTGAAAAAATATACACGTAGCAGGTAAAAAGTATCAGAATAACTGGTAGTTCCTCGCTTGCGGAGCTCCACCGTTTAGAAACGTTTGTCCCAGAGAGTGCAATCCACACCGTGGAACGACTCCTCCTACAACAATACGTCCTCAACGCCCAGCCCAGAGCCACGGTGCTCGGGCTCGCAGCTCATCCTCGGACACCTATCCACGGAACGGTCCAGAAACGAAAAAAGGATAGCATTACAGGGGATCAGGAACCGAAGAAAATAATACCTGGTACCGTACCAACAGCTAGTACGCGGCACCTTTTCAAAAAATGATCCCACACTGGTTCGCAGCAGTTTATCCACAAAAACGTGGGTGACCTTCTACACCAAAGGTCGCAAGACGTCGGCCAGATCACCGATCGATCCCCACTTTGATGACCTATGGATCTTTCAGGGAAGATCTGTATGGTTTAGCTCATGTTATCGGGTGGGAGCCGGGAACGATCTGCATGATCTGTAAAGTTTAGCTCGTGGCATCGGATGGGAGACGTACGATCTGCATGAGTGAAGCAAATATGTCCAGCGTTGGATCTATGTACTCTTTATATACAAGCCCTGCACAAACATCTCATAACGGCCGCTAATAAGATCTATACGATCTATATAATCTAGATCGTGATCTGTTCGAGGTGTGAAAAGGTTGGCTTGATCTGGCAAGTGATTTTCTGCTCTTGGCCACGTTGTCCTGACGAGCATGAAAAATCATATCTCTCCCTCCAATCCTACCGCACTGAAAGGCACCCCGGTCAAGTGTTATGGCATCCCCTCTTCCCCATCGCGGCGTTATGATTTACAGCAAGTGTCCCCTCATTTCCTGGCAGGCGTTTTCGCCTGCCTAAACGAGATGAACCCGCTCCCTTATTGTCAGAATGCCACAGGCAGACGGCAAGAACTAATACAAGCGATCTAACGTCCAAAAGCAACCCTCGTGCGGGTGACCAGTGCAGAGCCAGGAACACCCTGCATAGCAGTTGTTAGTCGGTCCCAAAGACAATACCTCCTTAAAGCTTCACAACTGGCGTATGTCTTGGCTTGACGTTTTCGGTGTTATGCGCGTCTGGTCTCCTCGCTTCGACGGAGTATTTCGGCGGAGTGCTTTTCTTTTTCTCCTCTCACTAGTCTATTGTTTTTTCGTTAATTTTCTTGCTGATTTTCGTTCGATGCCTTCCATCGACGGAGTGTTTTTCTGTTGCTCCTACGATATCACTATCGTTTCTTCAATTTTTTTCTTGCTGATTTTCGTTCGATGCCTTCCATAGATGAGAGTGATGATAGAGAGCGTAGCAACACGCCGACCTTCGCCACCTTATACCTTCACATAAGGTGTTGGACCCCCCCCCCTCCTTACGGCGTAGCAAGGCAGAGCGGTTAGCCTGCTGCACTCATGCACACATACCTACATACATACATGCATACATGCATACATACATACATACATACATACATACATACATACATACATACATACATACATACATACATACATAATACATACATACATACATACATACATACATACGTACGTCCTTCCACGCATCCACCTATCTATCCGTTCATTTATCCATCTATCCATCTATCTATCCACCTATCGATCGACCCATCCATGCATGCACGAGTTCTACGATAAACGTGGCACTTTTTGTCGGACCGGCTACCTGCGCTCCTCAATCCAGGGATCACCCACTCTCATTGTAATCCCACTTGCGCTATACTAAAGTATTGGTTGCATATCACTATTCCTAGGCCATATGAATTGCTATTATTTACTATTTTATAACTAATTTTCAAGGGCGTCAGCCGTGAGTTCGACGAATTTCAGGTCAATACTCATCTTTGCAAGCTGGGTTGTTGGTACTCGTAATATACTATATGGGTGGTTTTTATTGGGAGATGTCCTATTTTTTGTCCACTATGATGGTAAGTGTTATTCCACCGGGTTATAGTCCCTCGGGGACTGCAAGGGGGAAAATTCCCGAAAAGAAAAGTGACTATTACGGGGGACCATAGTAAATAGGACCAAATATTGTTAGTCAAAATAGGGAAATATATTGGTTTTTGTGTGTACCGTAGGTCCTATTTACTATGGTCCCCCGTAATAGTGTTGCAGCATCGGCCGTACGAAGCCGCCCGGTTCGCTGAGGCCGGGGGATATAGTCCGACGCGTGTAAGGTTAGGAGCGACACGGCACGCGCACAGCGTGGTAATACTCGAACTTCTGCACGCCCTTTCCGAATTCATGATACGATCGCACTTGTCGTGCTTTTGGTCGATATTACTGGGCCCCCAAAAGGGCCAAACGTGGCACACGATTTTGCCAAAGCTTAGTGTTTTGGGTATACGGCGAAGGTTCTCAAGTGGGAAAAAGCCTCCGAAAATCAGGTGCGCCCCTGCTGTGTCTATGGCCATGCAATGACTCACGTCTTTGACGACAGCATCGACTTTCTCGAGCTGCTCGTCGCTAACACCCTCCTCCCTCGCCGTGTCGGACTGAACGAAGACCGTCGAAAGACCCAACGACTTCGCCGCCACCAGATTCTTGAACGAGTCTTCGAACATTGCTGCAGCGACAACGCGGAGGAAGGAGAGCAGGGCGCTGAGGGGGGGAATTGAAAAAGAGAAAAAGGTAAAAAGCACACAAAAAACAAAAGAAGCTACTATAGTTTCATATGTTGTGGCCAGGAACTCGCGCAGCAAGAAAAAGACGGCTGTCGTCAACTCACCCAGGATCCAAGGACTGCACGGCATCAAATACCTACGGTCCGCTGGTCGGTGCCTATGGACTCAAGCGTCGGTCCACATACACAGGTATACACCTATCTGGCACTGCCGTAGCTAAAAAATCTACGTAAATCTCTGCCGTCAAAGAAGCATCGAGAAGACATTGGTCCCAATACACAGCTACATATCATCCCACTATGGACGGGAACGTAAGTACCGTTGCAGTACAACTGCAGTGTTAATACCCAAACGGTCCCTACTGTTCCGTCTATAGCGGTGCGTCGAACGAGTAGCTCTAAAAAAACGACCGTCGAAGCTTCTACTGCTATACCTGGTAAGCATCAAGACCTGGTAAGCATCAAGGGTGGCATGGCACGTAAAATTACCGTAGCTTCTACCGCTACACCCGGTGAGCATCAAGGATGGCATGGTACCGTTGAGCAATGTATTACCTGTGCTTCGCGGGTCGGCGCCTATGGACTCGAGCACTCCGCGAAAAGCCTCGACGTCGGGTTTACACGTGTCTCCCATCGCGGTGGCACCGAACACTCCCTTAAAGTGGTGCCGAATCCCTAACAAGGAAAGCGCCTCCTGCCAATATATTTATATATTCAGCAGAAAAAGCGCCAGAGCGTGAAAACAACTCCCCTATTAATAATACTGGAACCATACGGGGTACGCATAACAAGTCTCCGAATTCCGTATCCAATACTGGAGCCGCACGTGGGAAGGGGGAGGGGGGGGGGGTCATATCATGCACGATTGCGGTCTATCACAAGAACGTCGTACCCGCGCAATGCCGGGACGGATCACGTCGGAGTTTCACCGGCCAGGCAGATTAGGAAAGGGGGGAAGGGGGGGGTCATTCGCCAGTGAGTGGTAACGTTTAGCCTCTTTTTTCACTGTCGTTTTGTTGTTTTCGCACCTCCGCCTCCTTTTCGTTACAGTTGGTGAAGACGTACTTGTCCTGAGGAAGGCTTTCCAGCGCGGACAGCACTCCTTCAGGTGCCTCTTGAATGAACTCATCCACACCAGCTCTAAAACAGTGGGGGGAAGCGTTGCAACAACAATTTCAACAACCACAACAACACGACATATTATAGCATGACACAACATGACACGACACGACACGACACGACACGACACGACACGACATAATATGACATGGGATGGCATGGAACGACACAACACCACACCACACCACACCACACGGTATGACACATGATATGACATAACGCGATATGGCACGGCATGACATGACAAGGCAAGACAATAACGACATGATATGATGTCCAATTTCAAGGCATAACATGATAACCCGTATGATATAGCATGGTACGTCACGACCACATATGACATGACACGACGACACGACACGACACGACACGACACGTCACGACATGACATAATATGACATGGGATGGCATCGAACGACACAACACCACACCACACCACACCACACCACACCACACGGTATGACACATCATATGACATAACGCGATATGGCACGGAATGACATGACAAGACAAGACAATAATGACATGATACGATGTCCAATTTCAAGGCGTAACATGATAACCCGTATGATATAGCATGGTACGTCACGACCACATATGACATGACATCACGACACGACACGACACGACACGACACGACACGACACGACACGACACGACACGACACGACACGACACGACACGACACGACACGACACGACACGACACGACACGACACGACACGACACGACACGACACGACACGACACGACATGACATAATATGACATGGGATGGCATGGAACGACACCACACCACACCACACCACACCACACGGTATGACACATTATATGACATAACGCGATATGGCACGGAATGACATGACAAGACAAGACAATAATGACATGATACGATGTCCAATTTCAAGGCGTAACATGATAACCCGTATGGTATAGCATGGTACGTCACGACCACATATGACACGACGACACGACACGACACGACACGACACGACACGACACGACACGACACGACACGACACGACACGACACGACACGACACGACACGACACGAAAGGACATGAGAGTCATGCAACGGTAGAGGGCATACTACGGTACAATCTCTCAGCTCCCTACAACATGAGGAGCTCTCGTACCGAAACTGATCTTAACCAACAACCGGCATTGACAAAACAACACAACAACATGCGAGCAACCCCAGTAGCAATTCCGTGGGCAAGGCACAAGGAAAGGGGGAGGGGGGGGGTCGCAATTGTAACGTAAAAATTTGCTACAAGTTACGTCCCTTCACTATGTGTGGACCATGGTTGAACGTCGGTGTGTGGGGGGGGGGGGTGGGCGACGTCCAACAGCGCCCCTAAACCTCTTGGCTTTGGTAGGGGCGCGAAAACGCAACTGGGACTTAAATGTACTGTGTAGCTTACACACCGGAACGTCATGTTAGGCACTTCCAGGCAAAAACAGGATCCACAATCCAGTCTGTTCGAGGCCAGTGCCATGTCAACGAATGGGGATTGCAGCCCTTTTACGCCTCGGTCAGATCACGATCTAGATCCTACAGCTCATATAGATAATATATATCATACATATCATACAGATATCTACAGTAAAACCTGTATCTGCCGTTATGATACATAGTGCAGGATGCGTGTATATAGAGTACCGACCAAATCCAGGAAAAAAATGTTGGATGGTGCAGATCGTACGGCCCCCACCGGGTAATATGAGCTCAGACCGTACAGATCTCCCTGAAAGATTTACACCATCAATCGGTGGTCTGCTCGACGTGAGAATCCCTCGGCGAGTCTAGTTTCCAACAGCCAAACGGACCCCACGTTGTACTGTTGTTGATCATCCGACGGCAGGGCTTGCAGTTGTTGAACCAACTGCTTGTGACCGGTTGAGTTCCTCAAGCGTGGAACTATCGGATAGTGTGGTAATTTTACGAGTGTGCTCGTTTTAGGACTTAGCCCATAGAAACGTTAGTCGGATTGCGCGAATGACTGTCTTCGAAGCCATGGGTCGGGTGATATGTTGACTCATGTTAGGAGCTCAGGAGCTCAGAAACTTCTTAGAATCTGATGCACCCCCTAGCGTGGGATGACTCATTAGAGGTACACCGTAAGGCATTTGAGCACAATAATAGCAGGGCCAACATCGTCAGTTTGGGAGCCCCGTCAGTCTGACAAGCTTGGCTCCCAAAGTACACCCTTCTACCTCAGCATGACATGGCGTGGCATGACGCACCATGACGTGACGCGCCATGACGTGACGCGCCATGACGTGACGCCAGGCCCATGTATTTAAGGCATACCTTAAATAATACAAATAATACCCAAATGGCGTTTTCTGATCGAAGGTGCCTGACGGCCCGTTTCGTGCCTATCTTGCGCACGGCAAGGAAAGGCGTCTCAAAAATACAAAAAAAAGCGCTCGAAAATAACGCCGTCAGGTGGGAACTCCCAAAATTAGGGGAAGGGGGCTGTTTCCACGTCTTCTTTTGCGTGCACAGCAGTGCCACAGGTGAAGCGCGGGTCTCACCGGATGAAGGTCCAGAACTCATCTAGGTCGAACTCGTAACCGCCGCCGACCCTGTCCCGTGTCCACATCGTGTTCCAAAGTTTCCCAAGGTGTCCCAAGGTGTAAGAACGTGTCCCAAGGGGCCCCAAGGGGTCCCAACGTGTCCCACGGTGTCCCAATGCGTCCCAGTGCGTGCCAAGATGTCCCAAGGTGTCCCCGAGGTGTACAAAAGTGTCACAAGGTGTCCCAACGAGGCCCAATATATCCCAAGGTGTACCAGGATGTCCCAAGGTGCCCCGAGATGTACAAGGGTGTCCCAAGGTAGGATCAGTCATCGCCGCGACACCAACATTCACCCACCAACCCACCCACCCACCCACCCACCCACCCGGCGTCGGTAGTTGGCAGAAATACGACCATGCAACAACAGTCGGCCAGTCAGTTGCAGAATCACGCGTTGGGAAGGGCGAGGAGGGGAGGGCCGCGGAACGGCACGGTGGCAAGAACGAACACGAAGAGATTCGCCGTCTCAAAAACAAACGCAGAAGAACAGAAATGTGAAATATTGGTAGAGAGGCGTGCTACGATACAGACAGTAGGGATGGCGCTATTTGGCCGAAAGCATGAAGTCGGAGGGGCCCCCTTACTTGACCAGCTACCCAACATCGTTGGATTACCATCGACTTGTGTAAACAATGCTGTTGATGTTCACCCTCACAGCATCCGTACGAGAAACGAGCGGCCGGTGCATCGCGCAGCTTGCAAAGATGAGCATCGATCCTTAATTTATCGAATTCGCAGCTGACGTGTTTATAAGTTTTTTTTCGTTTTTAATCGTTCGTGCCACACCTCCAGTGGGCTATCGAATTGCACATCTGGTTGCACATTAGTTTATTTTTCATTAATACGATGGTATGCTTTGAAAGTGCATACGCACGCACCTCAACCCCTTCGCCGTCTGGTTGTACTTCTGGAACAGGGGCCTCCAGACCTTTTCGGGCTCCTCTATCCCGAGTTTTTCGCTCATGAAGCGCCACAGGTTCTGCCGCTGGTGATTGATGATTGGTGGGGTGATCATACAATGCATGTTATCAATCATTACAATATGCACAACTGCATGGTGAGGTAGCTGCTGGGATGGCCAATCAAGGCCGAAGTTTGTGCGTGTGTCTGGTGGTACTGCCTGAAAAATATGCTTAGACAGGCTGATCCATACCGCCTATACGTGCTGAAAGTGCGCACCATGTCGTGCAGGAACAAGGACCGCGCAGCACACCAACAAAAACACAAAACAAAACCCACCTCTCGCTCACCACGTGTGCAGGATACCCGTTGTCGAGGGGATACAGCGTCCCATCCAGGTCGAACAAAAGGGTTTCCATAACATTGGTAGGCTTGCTGGTACCTGACATACTTCTGCCACCTGCTACATCCAGCGAGCGGGCATACAGTCGCAATATGCGGGGAGGCTATGAATTCAGTAATGTACGGACCTGGTTCGTCGTATCGCCTCTTCGTTTTCGTATGATATATGGTATAGACTGTGGACACGTGTTATGGTAGGGAGTGCACCTTTTGTTTTCCGGGGCTCCTCCTCACTTGAGGGCCTCGATACTTTTTTTTTTCTTTGCTTCATCCCATTTATTATCCTCGCACTACTCTCGCCCTCCCTCCCAGTAGTAAATCAGATCCGGGGTCACATACTCTATACCCGTCTGAGGCAAAAACTGGTTTTGAGTAAACAAGGGAAGCGCAACCGGACCGCCACACCCATGGCGTAGGCATAGCAAGTTTCCATATTGATTGCGAAACAAATATCGACATTCCGACGAGTTTTGGGGCTGTAACCCCTTCGGGACTTGAGACGCAAAAAAAAATGACGAAAACAAAAACGAAAAATTACAGCATAGGCCGCATGAAGCAATCCGAGCTACTGGTGTGAGGCAAGCCGTAAGGCATGACGATGCTCGAATCGCCTCAAGCTTTTCCTAGACGCTTGGTTAGACCGCGCTCTTCGCTTTTTGGTCTGTATGCTACAATCGAGTTCCAAAAGGGTCAAGAAGCCCCGTCATCCAGAAAATAATTTTGACAAAAAAAGGTACAGTACCTCTATAGTAGCATGTGTCTGCTCGGGGTGAAAGGGACCGCGCATTGTATCCTAAGAGCTGGTTAAAATAGCGTTTGCGCATGGGCACATGGGCCACGTGAGCAGGGCTGGTAACATGCATGCATGATGTGGTCGCGGAGCAAGTCATAAACGGAGCGTTTGCCGTGTACAACGTATACACGCTGATCGAGCGGCGCAAGCTGTATCGTATCGAGCATACTTCCAAGCGTTGGTTTGGCGTTGTGTGCTAAATGCATTCGGACGGATTGCGCAGATTTCGACTGTAATGTAGGACCGAAATCGTCCTTGTAAAATAATCGAGGGGTGTCGCCGAGCTACAGCTTTTACGGAGAATGAATGTGGAACACGTACGAAAGGCATATCACACAGTTTGAAGAACTGAGAACTGTGGAAGAGTCGTGGTGCCGGGAAGGTGTGAGGGAAGGGACACAGGGGTGTCAGCCTCGCTTGGAGACAGCACCGGTTCTCATTTGTAGATTTCTTATTGTTGGCGTTGAACTTTGAGAAGCTCGAGGAGACAGGAAAAGAGGAGTGAGAGCATGGGGGTGGGGTGAGGCTCACAGAGTTCGCTTCCCCCTAGCATTGCTGCTGTGCTCTCTTCTGGACCTTTACCTATGGAACGTACAAGAAACGTTCTCCCAGAATGTTCTATATTCCCATGAGCGCTTAATGCGCTTACATCTATCTATCTTCTCCAGAGGAGGAACGTTCCATTGCCAAGAACGCTCTTGTGGTATAAGCTAGCTAGATTCTACGGGTTATCTTCTCCACTCAGAATATTCCGTTTAAGATAATCTTCATGTAGCCGATAGACCATGACTCTGCGGGCTATCTTACCGAATCTATTGCCAGCTATACTGACACTCTATTACATTAGCCCGCCCTGAATAGTCATATACGCAGACCTCAAGACGGTGGAAGGGTGATGACAAGGTTCATCCTAAAAGACCGGGAAAGGGGGTCGAAGATGCGGCCATTCGAAACGAAGACATGAGGCTATAGCTTCCCCCACACCTCGTAATGAGGCCTAGACGCCAAGGACAGGGCCATTCACGAGAAAATCGCTGGAAGAAAGACCATAACAAGATAGAGGAAGACAGAAAACCCAGAATGGGGCAACCTAAGAAGAGCAGGCAAAACTGGAAACGAAAAAGGAAACCTGAAGACTAAGCGAAGGTAGCTAAAAAAGGCAGAAAGCGAAGCGAAGACAAAAGGCAAAGACAGAAACATATTACCGGAGCGATCTATGTGGGACCCGGGGAGGGGCGAACGGGGAGTCGTTCGCTGTGCAGGGTCGGTTACTCGAAATCTCGCAAAGGGAACGTCACACACATTTATATGACCGGGAGGCAGTACGCGTAGCCGTGAGGCCAAGGCCCGAAGAAAATGGAAAATGGCACGTCAGACAAAAATAACGCGGCTGGGTTGCCTTAAGGCTCGCTAAAACCAAGAGGCTGCTAGGGCCACTTGGTCGAGCGAACAACGTGGCGCCTTGGAAGGCCCGTTTGCGCTGGGAACAATACCGGCAAACGTAGCAAGGTAACTCAACCAACAAGAACAGAAAGCCAGGGTAGCCAAAGAGGTACGCGAGTGGATCGACCCAATTCGTCCAACACAGAAAAATGTCAGCAGCGCTGGGTGAACAGAACCACATAAAAAAACTCACAAAGATATCATAACAGGCGTGGCCGACGCGTCACACACAAACAACAGATAGATAGGTGCCAGGTGACACACTCGTACGACAACATGCCCACCAACGAAGAAATACAGATAAAACCCTCGGGGAGGAGGAGCGATGAGGGCGGGAAAGCCAAGGGAGATAGATGCGGTTGATGTGTTCGTACGAGGCGGTCTACATCGGACGTGAAAACGTGTGTGTTGCAGCAATGATATGTATCGTGGATGCGATGCTACATAAAAGAATACGCCATACGACGCGAGACTCGGCTCGTCAGCTCCATGGTAGAGCTTGAGCTGAGGGTAATCGGTAGGGCCGATGCAATGCTATTGCGTGGGGGATTACGACAGTGTGTGAAAGCTGTGTGGGTGGGGAGTGTACGGTGGTGTGCGAGTTGTGTTGGTGCGGCCGCGAAGTGCCGTCAGTCGTGGTATACGTCTCGTCATCATGTTTTGTTTGGCCGTCTCATCAGCTTTACGGAAAGTCACTAGAACAGACTGGAAATCAGGGCCTCAGCAAGTACTAGAAAATAGACTGGAAGCCAGCCCCTAAAGCGGACTTAGCAATAGTCTTCGAAATACGCTTCAGATTTCTATAGCCCATTTTTATTCCCGAGAAGGAGCACGCGCGGAAGAACGCAGGGGAGAGGGGGGGGAGGGAGCCCCTCAAAGAGAGTAGGCCGAGAAAGCGAGGGCAAGGTCTCGAGCCCGTAACCCCACGGATTCCGGTCACCGAACGAGACGAAGGCGAAATTACTCTTTTTCCAGTTCCAGGTGAGGCGGCAACGAGACGAGAGGAGAACAGCCAAGAAGGATCCTATTCACTAAACTATCAACTCGTTAGGGCTGGTCGGTGTAACGTGCCGGGTTATGTTATACGGCTTACTTTGGGTAGGCAGTTGGTAAACCTTTTACCAGAGATCAAACGGACTAATACCCTCGAATGGCGTCGACGATGAGATAATGGGTTTTGGGTCGTGGGTTCGAATCTCACCATCCACCAGCAATGAACTTTTACGGCTTTCCCCATGTCGAGAACCTTGAAAAATACTCTCTCCGGTATCCCCAGGAAATGGAACCGCGCAGATATTGACACGTCCGCCCGTATATCCGGCCGATCTGCTATTCCGCCATTCCAGGGGGGGGAAAGTGCTATAAGGCCTGGTTTGGGTAGGCAATAGGTTTAACTTTTTGCCTGCCCAAACTAAGCCTTATTACAGTTACTTGCGCCGTGGCTGACCGTGTATTCATTTCAAGAGTTTTGTCCCCCTTTTCAACTTGCAACACCCCTGGGGTCCAAGCCAACCGCATCCCTAAGAGGAACGTTGTACCAGGTTTATATATATAAAACAAGAGATCATGTGTTTTGTATATACATACGGAAACGCTTGGCCAACCAGGTCTACGCACCAGTGCTACTGTTGTCTAATGATATAGCCTTGGGCTCGTGCCGGGCAGAGCGCGAGTTGAAGCAGAGTCAGCACTACGTACAGCAGCTGAAACGCTTCGATCTGTTCTCGAGGGCCGTCACACCGCTTTAATCTTCTCTCGGGGAGCTGCGATCAACGTCGATGGCCGATGAGTCCAGACTAGCTGAGATCGAGGCTCTAGCTTCGATGCCGCCTTGGCTCAAGCTGAGGCCGAGGCTCGGCGTGCTGCTGTTCCTGCTGACGCTGCAATAGTAGGTAATCTATCTTGATGCGCCTCTTTCGTGCTCAGCATGAAACTGTACAGTCAGCGAAGGAATTAACTTGTGTATGTAGGTAATCTTCAACAACAGTGCAATATCTTGATGCACCTCGTGCGAGTTCACCATGAAATTGTACAGCCAGCATGAGTCAGCAAAGGAAGGAAGAGTCATTTGTGTGTGTTCTTCACATCACACGTCGTTTCCACCCATCAACATCCGTCACAGACCCAACCCGCGGTACCAACTGAAGGGATTGCCCTTTTGGGGCCAAAGGTTTCCGACCTTTTGACAGGTTGAGCGCCTCAAGTGCGGGACTATCGATTAGCATGACAACAAACGTATTCGAAGTCATGTTTCGGGCGAGATACTCACGCTGCATCCGGGGATGAGTCACACCCGTTATCCGTGCCGATGCCTCATCCTTGCTGCTGCTGCTACTGCTGCTGCTGCTGCTACGCCATCTCTGGCCGACGAATCTCTCTGCTCTTGCGAGTTCAAAACGCTATTTTCGTAAAGTCAGCAACATCGGAAGGACTGATCTGCTGCTATACGAGCATAGTGGTCTATTAGTGATCTGCCTTGATCTGCGCACCTCCCATGATCAACGTATTGCCAGAGGTAGAGGCAAAACCAACAGCAAGAAGCGGGGAGAGTAGCCAGCCAGCGGAGGAATAGAGTTTCTCTGGCAGAGGAGAGCAACGATGTATCACCAAACTCACTCGTGCTCGCAGAGCTCGATGCATCAACGATACGATCTTGTCGACCACTTGCAAAAAGGCATAAAACCCCCGAAAAACGCGAAGGGGGCACCGGCATTTCCTACACTGAAATGCCGTATGTATGTTTTGAGACATTTTTTTGGGGGTCATGCTATTTGCGACACCGGTGTCGCATATATGGGGCGTATTTGCGACACCACGCTGCGTTGGCGGCAGACACCCCAGATTGACTCCAAACTACCTAGGGTGCGTCGGCATGGCGTAAGGCTACCATTGAAGCTATCGCTCAGCCAAAACGGGCCAGTACTCGAGGAGATATGTGGTATCTTGGGGCAACCGACCAATGTTCAGACCGTGTCGCAAATAAGCCCCATATTTGCGACACCACGCTGTGTTCTCGGCAGACAACTCAGATTGACTCCTAACTACCTAGGGTGTGTCGGCATGGCGTGAGGCTACCACTGAAGCTATCGCTCAGCCAAAACGGGCCAGTACTCGAGAAGATATGTGGTATCTTGGGACAACCGACCAATGTTCGGACCGTGTCGCAAATAAGGTATTTGCGACACGGTGTCGCAAATAAGCCCCTTATTTGCGACACCCCGCTGTGTTCTCGGCAGACAACTCAGATTGACTCCTAACTTCCAAGGGTGTGTTGCATTCGGTGCGGTACATTATGTGCAGAAGGAGGTGCACGTGCTCGATACGGAGTAGCTCAGACTCAAATTACAAATGTGGACAAACACGAAGCCGACTCGCGTTAGTCGATGGCATTTGTATTTATTTCGTGGAGCCGGACGCGGGTTGTCGTGTGTTTCAGCACCATTAAAAAGCAAAATCGGGAACCTGTGTACAACTACGTACTCCACATCTACCCCGATTTCAACTACCAAGTAGGTTGTTATGATATACGTCAGTCCTCGCGATCTCAGCAAGACCCAGACAAAACTCAGATAGGTGCACTCCGTACAAAGTAGTGTATGTTGAGACGAATGTAGGTCTATCGTCCCGGGCGGGGGAGTATAGGACTGCTCGCTTCCGCAAGCCCCAACTCCAACGGCGACTTCACAAAAAAAACACAAGCAACCGAGAACAGCTTTCGATTGGATTCAATACCAATAACAATATGGCCCTACCAATAACTATTAAGAAGGCCCTATTAATAATAGTACCAGGTGTATGACAAAACTAGACTACGGATACTGAGTATTCGTACTGCTGTTGGTGCTACAACAGGTGCGATTTTGTAGGGAAAAAACTTGTACAGCGTACATGACGCATAACTAGGTAAGCTTTAGCTACGATGCTCTTGTGCATGTGTGCGCACGTGCTCACCGGCCTACTGTCTACTCGTGCAATTAGGGCGATTTGGTAGCCGCACCTCACGCTAACAATTCCGTCGTAGTCCTGGTCTAAGCGGGGCGCGCGCGACGAACGTCGTGCGATGTCGTATATAAGGCTCATGTTCGCAACCATTCTGGACTTTTTTCGGTTGCACCAAGATATCACATATCTGCTCGAGTACTGGCCCGTTTTGGCTGAGCGGTAGCTTCAGTGGTAGCCTTACGCCATGCCGACATACCCTTGGAAGTTAGGAGTCAATCTGAGTTGTCTGCCGCGAACGCAGCGCGGTGTCGCGAATAGCTTACTTGCGACACGGTCTGAACATTTTTCGGTTGCCCCAAGATACCACATGTCTCCTCGAGTACTGGCCCGTTTTGGCTGCGCGATAGCTTCAATGGTAGCCTTGCGCCATGCCAACACACCCTAGGCAGTTAGGAGTCAATCTGAGTTGTCTGCCGGGAGAACACAGCGGGGTGTCGCAAATAAGGGGCTTATTTGCGACACCGTGTCGCAAATACTTTATTTGCGACACGCTCTCAACATTGGTCGGTTGCCCCAAGATACCACATATCTCCTCGAGTACTGGCCCGTTTTGGCCGAGCGATAGATTCAATGGTAGCCTCACGCCATGCCGACGCACCCTAGGTAGTTGGGAGTCAATCTGAGTTGTCTGCCGAGAACACAGCGTGGTGTCGCAAATAAGGGGCTTGTTTGGGACACCGTGTCGCAAATACCTTATTTGCGACACGGTCTGAACATTTTTCGGTTGCCCCAATGTACCACATATCTCCTCGAGTACTGGCCCGTTTTGGCTGAGCGCTTATAGCTTTAAGCCCCACGCCATGCCGACACACCCTAGGTAGTTAGGAATCAATCTGGGGTGTCTGCCGCCAACGCAGCGTGGTGTCGCAAATATGGGGCTTATTTGGACACCGTGTCGCAAATAACCGGTGTCGCAAATACGAGCATTACCCTTTTTTTTGGGGAGGGGCAGGAAACGGATGATCGCGCTTCCGAGCCAAGCCAGCCGCGCGCGTACGGCAGCTCAGTACAGCAATATACAGCAGGAAATTGCGACCAAGTTGCGGACTACCGCCGTACTCTTCTGTGCTGCTCTAAACGTCGCATCTGCAAACCGCAAAGTCCGACAAGCAACGTCAAGGAGAGGAGCCACGCACGTGCTGGTTCTTGTGTTGCTTGCGTGTTTGCTGTACCTCCTGTTGTGTGAATTGCAGAAAACAGAAGCGGAGCAAACCTATTATTATATAGTCTAGTCTACCGGTAGTCTAATAGTGCATAACTTAAGGAGATCGGACGTCAGCACGTATGTAGGGTTGGGGTTCCGCCCACGCTGACGGCGGAGAGAAACCCACGCGAACCCACGCACCCCGGCCACTTTGCTGTGATATCGTGTCCGTCATTTACTTGAGCACTACGCTTGTAGTACTGCTGGTGGTGTGCCCGTCTGAGAGTCTGAGATGATCGGCCGTCGAAAAAGGAATCGACATCCACTCCATACCTGCTTCCGTCGTACGAGAATATCTTCAATCAATGTCGAAAAGCCAATAAGTAGCCAGTGACACAGGCTCACGCCGGTGCAATCATGCTCATGCCGGCGTAGTGTGACCAGTTGGACAGGACACGGCACACGCACAGCCCAAGCGCAAGTTTCAACGTCGACAGAAAAAAAATGTTTAAACTCCCCGGCGCCGAAAGCGTATGGACGTGTGGAAAACCTCAAAATTCGAAGTAAAGGAACTACTGAAGAAGTACGTCGTTGTTGGACGTTGGACTCCAAACTCCAACGGTGGCATACGAGATAGTACAGTAGCAGCAGTAGCAGCAGCTGATAGATCGAGAACCTGCACGTCTTGTATGTACCAGAGGGTACCTGTGCATGCACCCACACATTGGTATGTGGAGAATGCGGAGAATGCGCCCGCCTTTTTGATGCCAATAATCTGCCTGAAACTACTGCTTGCTATTTGGTTTGCTGTACCTCAGACCTGGTACAGAGAAAGTAGAGAGGATCTACCTGAAGGATCTTCCTACTGCTGCCGTAGCAGCCGAAAGATCCTATTACTCGTACAAGTAATATTATCCCTTTATTTGCCGATATCTATAGACTAGAGTCGTTCTACGATAGCCCCCCCAATTTTTCTAGAACGAAATCGCCGGTTTTGAAACCAGCTCCTGGCCGTAACGCCTGAAATGCGGTGCCCCCTGCCACCTTTGCAAACAAGAAAATACATGTGAGCTATTTTTTTCTTAGCATGTTTGCTCGTGTCGAGTAGCCATGAAACGTTCAATCGCCGTTTTTTGGGGGGGGTTATCGTAGAATCAGTTACTCACTAGTGACCTAAAAAACGACGTTTGCCATCTCACCAAGCGTCTAGGCAGTAGGGAGGAGCGAACAGCAAGCAGTACGAGTATCATCATGTTGCTATGCTGCGCGCGTTTCATACATCTTCCGTTGCAAATCGGGCACAGCATGGATGGGTTAAAAACCAAACTTGTCCGGCGGAAGAGATTGTTCCGCAATAATACTGGTATCATCGTGCCTCGCGCGTGTCGTGTAAATCTCCTCACGATGCACTTAGGACAGATCGATTATATATCGGTACTATATACTTAGACTATACCCCAGCAGCCCAGGCTGCCTCGTATGGCTGATGCCGTAGTCGTCAATGTTGATGCTGGTCGTTTCAAGAAAAAAATCCTCTGAATCAAGTCCCAAAAGGGTTAATAGTTAAGTGTGCTTCTGCCGTTCCAGCTGCAGCGCGGCTTGGAGGGTTCTAACACCAACCCTCAATCCTCGCCTCGCTCGCTCGTTCTCCATCGACCAAGTTGTTGCCCCGATGCCCCCCCCCCCCCCCCCCCCGCCCCCGCACATACAATATGATGACAAGTAGTACACATGTTTTCGCTCGACCAGCCTGAGGCACAAGCGCTGCTGCTGCTACTGCTGCTGCCAGCCAGCTCCGCAACGTCAGCAGCCGCAGCAAGCCCCGCCTCCGCCACCGCACAACCACCACAACCACCACCACCACCACCGCTGCCACCCGCTACCACCACCACCACCACCACCACCACCACCACGAGCGTGTCTACCGCCCCCACCACCCGCATTCTCGAGGGCCTCCTCGCGAAAAACATTTTGGAAGCGGAATGAGTACTCGCCCGCTGCTTTTGACCCCCCCCTCCCGCTCGACACTTCCAAAACCACAAAATATATATTTAACGCTCGCCCCTCTCCCCCCCCCCTCTACCAAGCACGCCTCCCTTCCTTGAGTACCCATGAAGAACGCCGTTTTTGGCCTGGGGGGGGCTAGCGGCAACGACTGCATTCTCGGTATCAGCAGTGCGGCGGTGACGGTGGCGGTAGCGGTAGCGGTAGCGGTAGCGGTAGGGACCGCGGTTGTCCCTTAGAATCCGTGAAGAACCACCTTCACGGCGTGCGTTCAGGTGGGGGTGAAGCGGGAAGCGGGGTCCATTGGGAATGTGTTTAAATCGCGAATACTAGACCGCGAGTGAAAACGATGTGTCCATTTCGTGATTTCAGGACGCCGGTGAAACCGCTTTAGCCTACCAGTCGCCATGTGATATCCCGCGGGGAAGAAAGCTTGACCTGACGAGTAAATACGCTACACTAGATACCCGGTGCCTGGTACGAGGATATTATAATAGAAGGCCGTGGTTTGAACTGTTGACTGATCGCCCCCTACACTAGATATAGTATGTTAAGGCGAAAAGAAATCCCGATGCGACCAGAAATACCGGTCTTCTAGAACACCATACCAGGTATTTACTGATGACTAGGGGGTAGGTGCCTATCCCACACGATGACTGAGGGTCCAGCCTCTGTGGTGATCGAAGATATACGCATACAACAACGCCCCACCCCCGTCCGCCGCCTCCTAATAACCACTCTCGCCACCGCTCTCCCGCCCACCAACACCGTGGTCGTTATATGTTTTGTTTCAATTTTTTGACTGACCGACCCCGTACCTGGCTTGCCGCGCAGATTTGCTGGTCGACGAGGAACTCGTGGATGTTCGTCCGTTGGTCCCCCGACATCTGCACTACGTCCCCCCCCTCGGTGTCGCTCACAATGGCACCGTTACAGCTATACACAAAGAAAGGAAGAGAGAGGGGGAGAGGGGGGGAGCGAGAGGAGGGGAGAGGCAAAGAGGGAAAGGGAAATATGCATATGGAGAGGGAGGGGCGAGAGGCACGGAGAAGAGAGAGAGATAATGGGCATAATGGGCACGACAGACGGACGGACAGACAGACGGGCAGGCGGAGAAATATATACAATTTGAATGTGTTGGAGTGGGTTGAATGGAATGGGTACGATTCGATAGGAATGGATCGAGTCGGTTTCGATTGCATTGAATGAGGTGGTTGTTTGAGTCGGATTGGATTGCGCTTGGCATTCTTGGCTGTTAGCCTCGATTTAGCGTTCCGTCTCCCCTGCTCACTCCACTGCTGCCGCATAAAAACCACAAAAATCACCGACGCCCAAGCAGGCCAAGAACCTTGCTTACGCCGGCAACACGGAGCGTGCCCCGTGAGCCATGCAAACGAGACCATACGGGGGCGGAAGGGGGTAGCGGATTGGTTGGGATGGGAGGGGCCAGGGTTGGAAGAGAAGGAGGGGGAGATGGGGGGGAAAGAGGGGAGGCGACACGTGGGGAAAGGGCGGGAAAATATAGGGGGAGAGGGAGGGGGCGAAGGGCAAGAGGGGGGGACGTCGAGGGGAGCGGGGGGCGGAGGGGTGGGGGGCGGGCTTACACCTGAAGTTCTTCTTGAAGGCCTTGAGGATGCGCTTGAGGTCGAGGTCGTCAGCAAGCCCCTGGACGGTCGTGATACACTTGCGCCCGCTTCGCTGCTGGACTCGGACGTGGACTTTGGTCTGGTCGCGTCGCTCCTCCTGCGAGTCGGCGAAGGGGTCTAAGTTCGTAGGTAACGTCGAGCGAGGGAAGGGGGAAGTAGAGGGGGAATGGGGGGGGGGGAGGGGGAAGGGGAGCGGGAAGGGGGCGGGAGAGGGAGCGAGCGATGGGGGGTGCGAGGGGGGCGGGGAAGGGGGAAAAGGGAAGGCGGGGGGTGTCAAAGCGAGAAACAACGAAACTTAACTATAGCCGTCGACGTAAGGTCAACTATCGTACCAGGTACCAGGGATACGATAAAGGAAACTGGCGGCTCATCAGTATTGTCTCGCGGTTTAAAACGTAAACATAGCACGGAAATATCGGGTGCCAGTAAGCTCCTGTTGAGCTCTCAAAGACGTTAATCTATGGGCAATGCTAAGTTTTCCACGCGTTCTTCTGCGAACGCATGATGTCATATTTCTCGAGTATTATGCATACGTCTCGGGGAGTAGTTGCACACCTTAACTGAACTTTACTCCGAGGTATTATATTGGTATGTACAATACGAGGTTACCTGTACGTTCTGTTCACGTATTCCGTGGTACTTAGCATACGTACCAGGTACAACATAATCTCAGGGAGGTACGTTTATCGCACTTCAAGTTTACTCTGAGGTACTTGTTGTTGTTGTTGTTGTTCTCACATTAACTCGCATAATCAAGTCCGTGGTCACAGGACAGGCTCCAGTCACTCTGGAGCTGAGGAATACCCCAGGGAAAAACACACAACCCAAGGTGGTACACGCATATATCACAGCTGACGCAATTCATGCCTCCACCAGAAACATATAAAAGTGAAATCGGGAGTCAGTTTACGATGTGCCAGGTCCAGGCCGGTGCATACGTCTCACTACTCACGCCTGGAGAGACCAAATATTCCAATTGCCACCCAAGTAAGACTACCACTTACATATTACACGTAGTATCTATCACTACGCATACGCACGACATGCATAAGTCAATTGGAGAAACAGAAACAAAGAAAAGAAAAGAAGATAAAGGAAAGGAAAGAAAATAGAAGAAAAACGAAACAAGACGAAAAAGGCAAGCAAAGAGAAGAAAAAGACAAGAAAAGCAAGAAAAGACAAGACAAGAAAGCAAGGACAGAAGAAGAGAAAAAAAGAAAAAAGAAATAGAAGAAGACAAGAAAGAAAAATGTCATACTAGCAGACCCTAGGAACTGGCTAAGGATGGCATTGGGCTAACAGAGGGTATCACGTCCATCATCAATGGCACCTGGGAGAGAACGCAACATGGCGAAGAAGTCACTTATACGAGGTTAGCTGTGTTGTTTTACTGTTGTCAATTGCCAAGCGTACTATATATGTACATGGCACTTGGCTTTTATTTCGTCCTCGGGCGGAGCGTTGAAATAGCATACTCAGTAAACCTTGCGTTGTTTTTTGGTTGATGCAAGTCGACGGCTGATCGGCTGATGTCTCACACTTCCTCAAATTTCAAAACAGGAGGTCGTAATATCATACCTGGTATCATGCTATTCAGGTACAACCTCCCCATGCTTGCTGCCCGAGATCACCCTATCCACAGCTACTGCTACGCTCTGCATTCTGTTCACACAAGTGAGAATAAAAACGTGTGTTCTCTCTGAGTGAACAGCTATAAATATATACCTGGTACACTCTAACGCTGCCGCTACTTTTTCGTGAACCTGGATCAACCGTGGTGCACGTCTACATTGGATTCGTGTACTGTTATAGGCCGCCGCCGCTGCTGCTCCTGCCGCTGCTGCTGCTGCTGCTGCTGCTGCAGCTGGGGGGGGGCGTCGTTGAACAGGGGGATGGGGAATAAGTATGATACCGGGGTGTTAATTCTTTTGACTTTGAACCTTGCCGATGTGTACCGTGCTCGTACGTCCATTTTTCGCATTGGGTTTCATGCTGGTTTCGCATCCTCACCGGAGATATGGTGGTGTTTTTATTGCGAGCGATCGATGGAACAATACAACCTTCAGCTGGCTGTACGTCGGCAGCTGTCGTTTACATCATTCATAATAATACCATATACGAGCACGATGCAGTAATACACCAGTCGTGGTCCCGCGTTGGTGCGGTACCCTGTACTCTGCAGTGCAGGGGGGCAGTTTAGCGCGATGGAAATCGCTTGTCACGACGTCACCACCTCGTCCTACAGAGTACGGCACCATTCCGGCATAGTCCGGGATCCCATTTCGTTGCGGGTGTTGAGGTCTGGCAAGGCACCGCGCTATGAATAACCACAACTGCACCGGGTACCCCTGCCAGCCTGTTCCCCAGGGTGTTTGGAGCTTGGAGGGCCGGTCCAAGTTGGATGAGGTCGGAACGGGATCAGAAGGTGATGAGAAGGGTCATGACGGTTACACGCGCAGTGCTTGCTGGTTGCTCCGGAATATTCACAGAACTCTGCCATCCTATCGATTACACTTTTGGCTCTAGGCACGTACTCGATACGATGTAAGACTAAAGCGTAAGTAGCTGGTACTCGTTCGTACGAGGTACATACTCGTTGCGGAGCACGTTCTTGACGTCAGCGACGCGGTACCCCAGCCGGTAGTTGTGTCGGACTACTCGAAAACTTTCCGATAGACACGGCAGACACAGGAGTCGGCTTCAAGTAAGACAGAGCTTCAGCAAGAGAGCAATACCGAACTCCGGACTCTGGCAATGGATGGCATAAAAGCAGTTTAGATGTCTACTCTGACATCGTGAAAACGCCGATGTAGCCATACACTATGACATGATATGTATCGTTCCATCCGTAACTGTAAGGACCGTTTGTCCATGAATATATTATTATTAGTACTACGACAGTCCTTACATTGGCGGTGTGGCGCCCGGAGACATCAGTTGCGATTGCGATTGCGATTGCGCGGTGTGCGTACCAAAAAAAAGTCCAGTCGGAAAAGGCCCTTTTCGACTCGCTGGTCCGACTGTATTGAGAATTGACCTCACGCAGTATTTATACTCCGGAGTATATATTACTGCTGTTGCGTTATTATCAGATTTCGTTGTTGTTTATACTACTGCTGCGGTGCGTACTGCTGCACTGCTGTTGTACTGTCGTGGTGGATAGGTCGGTGGGTGGGTGGTGGGTGGCCAGTGGTGGATGCTAGGTGGGTGGCGGATTGCTCGCTCCCCGAGATGGCGGGGGGTCGTAAAAAAAAACTAACTTCCCCCCATTTCTTACCGGGTCCTCAAGACTCGAGAAACAACCAAATGCTCCTCGCGTGAAGATATACTGCCGTAAGTACTGCTGCACGGCTGCACTGCTCTAAGTGCGTTGGTCGGCGGATAGTGGGTAAGTGGTGGGTGCACTGGGTGGTGCCTGGCGGAGTTGGAACTCGACAACCAACCAAATGCTCCTCGCACTGTTGTACTGCTGTTTGTAGTGGGTTCGTCGGCGGGAAGCGGGTGGGTGGTCGGTACACTGGGTGGTGCCTGACCGGTTGGTGCATCGTTTCGTACGCGGGTTTATTGTTTCGTGCATGTGGGGGCTGGTCCTATCTCTTGTACACACAGGTTTACTGCCGTACGTACCGCTGCCCTGACATTGTTTCGTCGAAAAAAAAATCTCCGCAATACTGGCCGGCAACTGGCATACTTCGAGAGCACCACCATTAATAGTCGTTACGTCCGGTAGTGATGATAATGTATCCTTGCGCCACTCCCCTAGGCACTTCCCGGGAGGGAACCTTGTAGTTGATATTAGTACTGATGACGCACTATTAATAGTATTAATATTAATAATAGCAGACGACCCTCAACACGCGCTGCGGGTTGCGTGGTATTTTCATGGAACGAAATACCAGGTGGGTGTAATAGTTTCAGCTTTGGTATCTCTCCATATCAGTTAGACCTACTAATATGGGAAAATTTGAGCGGTTATTTCTGGCGATTTTTTCTTGTAGCTTTGAGGCTCCAGAAATAACTGCATCAGAAATAAGGGGCGTCCATTATGGCTTCTGATTTTTGGAAAGTGGTTAAATTTTGATTTGGTACGTAAGTCTTGTTTTGCCGTTTGCCTTTATTTTTGAAATCTGGCACGTACACTGTCGCCGGCGACGTTAGGTCACCACCGCCTCTGCTGTTGTCTCTGCTGCTGTGCTACTGCTGTGCTGCTGCTGTGCTGTTGGTGTGGTGTGCCTGTGGTGGTTTCGATGGTGCTGCTGCTGCTGCTGCTGTCGCGTGTGTGTGAGGACGAAGCTCTGTCTCGCACACAACAAGCGCGGCATGCTGTCGTAGGTGTGTTTGTGATTCTTTGTTGTGGGTGATGGTGACGTGTACAGCAGACAGGTATCATACCAGGTACAGTATCGGCAGTGGTGACATGCGATACTTGGTACGAGGTAGTATGCAAAAGTCAAATAATCCCAGTTCTGAGAGGTTGGAAGAGCTGTTATTTCCAAGGACGCGTATTTCCCGGTAGCGGTAATTACCCGAATTAATAGGGCTTGAGGTAATGATGTGTTTTGGAGGAAATTCCTCATGTTCCCTATCCCCGGGCTAATAACGCCTCCATATAGAATGGAAACCCCCCGGTTCTTTTAAAAGAACGCTGTAAGGCTGTGCAGCAGAGCAGCAGCCCGCTAGGCCCACAGACAATTGAGAGCTGCGCCAGACGCAGGACACAACAGCTGTGTACCGTTGTGACGGAGTGGCATACCATGGCGTGCAGGAGAGCAGCCATCGTGGATTTATCCTCGGGAGGGTCGCAGAGCTCCGACGATTTTATGATGTTGATTGATTTGTAGCTATGGCGGGCGGAGTCATGGAAGGGATATAATTAAATAATTATATGATCATGCGAGGTATCACATTCAAATGGAACTGGTGAACTCGGCGCCGATGCAGCTGGGACGTTGGGGTTTTGTTGAGACGTCCATGTTTATGTTTACATTCGCGGATAGGGTCGCGATCGCTACACACTTACGCTGCAGCGCACTGCTGTGACTGCTCCCGTCCTGCTCTGTACTTTGTATCTTTGTATATTGCTGATTTCCATCGCAACATGAAGTATATTCGTACACCAGAAATCGCTATCAGCACTGCAGAGTAGTACTGGTTTTTCAATATTCGATAGACGGCTGCAGGACAAAACCAACGAGGGCATGAACGAGTGAAATATCAACTGAAACCGATGAACATAACTCAGGCACTCGCATTCTGCCCTGCCACTTCTACTGCGTGGAGTGACAATGACTGAAAATGGCTGCCCAGAGGCCTGAAGGAATCGTATACTCGTGCGTATATAGGGCATGGACCACCCGGGGATGATAATTTGTGTCCCCCCCCAAAATGACGCCTTTTTCCTGGAATGAGAGGAAACAGGGGAAATTTTTAGGAAAAGCTGAAAAAGGCTGTTTCCCGGAAAAATTTGGGTTCCTGGTGAGGAAATACGCATCCTTGGTGGGCTCAGAAATCACCAAATTCGCTGATTACTGGCCTCGATTTTTTGTCAACCCAAAAATAGCGATGATTTCTGGTCCCATAGTGGATGGTTTTTATTTTGGCGTCGGAGATCCCTGTTAAAGAGATGAACAATCGCAGAAAATATTTCCCATAATAGTTGGTCTAAGATTACGCGGTATTGTAAAAATAGAAATACACTCCAGCTGTGAGATCGAATATTTTGTCGAAACTCATCTTTGCAAGCTGTGTGTGATACTCCGATCGCGCGTATTACCTGTTACGGGTTGTGTGGTATTATAGAATCAGAAATCGCGCTCGACAAAAGTCTAGGGGGATTAATATATCTTCAACAGCAAAAGCGCACGACCGGAGTATCATGCAACGCAACTTGCGAATATGAGATCGAATTCACATCTGACGTATGTGAAACTTTTTCTAAAAAAGGTCTATCACCGCCAGCAAAAGCGACATTTCTTGTAACGTTACGGAAGGTGACACACCTCGACCAAGGCTTGAAGTAAATATCGACCTGCCCGCTACGCGACTGATGCACTGCAGGTGGCACCCGGCAGCACGTGGCGAGCGTTTGCCGTAGACCAGTTTCTTGGGGGAGGGTGTTGTGCCACCGAACGAAAAGACAGTGTCTTAAAAGATAACAAAAAATGACGATAACAGCATCGACGGCATAAGCACCCCGGGATGGTGGGGCTAGGGGTGTGTCTGAGCTGCAACTAAAGCCGACGTGCGACACACGCGCAGCCTGGTGGTGCTCGGATTAATATTAGTTCCTACAATTATAGAAGATTGACAAGACCGCACCTATGTCGCTTACCTCGTACCTGGTACAGCAGTAGCTCTCAAAAGGGGTCGGTACCAGGACCAGTGGTACTCGTCGCATCCTATACTATTAATATATTAATAGAGACATGGAGATACCCGGTGGTGCGTGTACAGAGATATACCGGTAGGGTAGGTGGTTTTGAACTCACCAAATGAAGAGAGGTTCTGGATGTCACCCATGTTCAAAGGTAGAAGGAAAGCAATGAAGACCTTCAAACGGCTCCTTGGGACTTAAAGGGGTGATGTGCTGCTGTGCGGCTGCTGCCTTGTTGCCCTAGCTGAGAGTTTCTGAACCCTGAATTGAAAAAAATTGACAACAAAAGGTTTTGTATACGTATGAAGGCTTTAGCAAATCGGGTCGTTGACTATTTATGTGTCTGCCCGCCCTCCTGTGCCCACACAAGCTACAAGGCCGTCAACCTTACTGTGTGCTGTGTGACAGGTTTATTCGTTTGATTTGTTGTCGTTTGCTCGTGTTTGCAGTTAGCCGGTTGTTTATTCTTTGGTGTCGACCGAGTGCTGCTGTGCGCCACTGTAGCTGGCTGGCTGTTCACCGCATGCGAGGTGGCTTCATTATTGCCACGGCGGTGACTACGTTCGACACTGCTCTGTCTTTCTCTGCTTTAAGCGTTGTCCAGCAGACAAAGATGTCTACGGCCATGTCTCTGCATCCTCTGCAGGGCGAGGTAAGTCAAATGCATGAGAAGGCCACGGAGTGATGACATAATCCTTTTGGCCCGTTGGCCCTTAGTTGAGAGCTTGAGAGCTTGAGAGTTTCAGGTTGACAGCAATTGCACCGCCACGAGCTTGATAAGAAGATAAGAACTACCTTTAATAGAACTAACTTCAATTAGTTCCAGCACCCCGCACTAGTGCTAATTCCAAGTCAATTGCGCCAACCGCTTGAGCGCAGGTCTGTACTCGTAAGAAACCGTAATGCATTATTATGCTGGGTTCAGGCTCTGGATTTCTTTTTTGGGGAAGGATGTACGCTACACTAACCTCGGTATGGGTAGGACTTTTTCGTTTTCTTGCGCACAAGTTGACTTGCGGAAAACGCGAGAGCGTGAGTTGGCAACCCTCGATGAAAAATCGACGAGCAGTAGGATTGCTGAACCCTACAAGTATGCGCGATGAAAATTGGAGGCAAGAACGGGGGGGAAGGAAGAAGGAAGGGACGACACCTATGCCCATGGCTTGTCCAAAAGCTGGAAAGTAGAAGTGTGCAAAAAAAAAAAAAAAAAGTACATGGATCCCGAATTTTTTACGCGAGTAAGTTGCCAGGGTAAATGTCAGACCGGCTTCCTTGGACCAACGCCCGAATGGGTAGGGTGGACCGTAACTGGACCAAGTCCGGCGGAAGGCCATCTCCCATGGCCAGGGGTTTTGTTAGTGGGTGAGCTTGCGCAAGTCCCACACTACCCAGAAAGATGACATTCCGGGTGGCTATCTCCACCGAAACTGACCCTCAGGGGACAGGCCGTGTTGACATACACACGCATCCGTATACAACGGCAGCTTATACAACGGCAGCTTGCGCTGCCGGGGTTGTAACGAAGACCACTGATAGGGACAGCTTACGCTATACCAGGTACCTACAATGGGACCCGAAGGGTGCGCCAGCTAGCGTTGGGCTGCGAAAGCAACTGAGTTAAATTGACACACGACGCGTATGAAAATACGTGGAAGTGTGGTGAGCTAAAGCTTTATTTTTCCCCATCCGCCGGAGGATGAAAAAAAAAAAAAGGCTTCCTTGGTGCTGTTTTCTTGGTGGAGGTCCTGTACTTACTGCCTGTACACGTTTGTGTCGTCATCACTACAGCAGTATACTACCTGCGTGTAGACTGCCTGCGTGTAGTAGTCTACCGTCATGTTGCCATGTATATTTTGGTGGTGAATATAGACCTACTTACTAGGAAGTGGTGGGTAAATTAGGCGCGGCCTCAATACCTGCAGTAGTAGTCATATCTACGATGGGAGTTCCTTGTAATAATGTATTGTAATGTATTGGATGTATTGGCATTGAGCGCGTCCCAGAACCAAATGCTCCTGCGGTAGATTGGCTCCGGATTCGTTCTGTTGAAGCTACTCTCGTAAAAAAACACGCGGCGCGGCCATCCGTCTGGATTGGACAGGTCGCCGAGGGCGTTGTACCTCGATTCGAATTGAAGGTGTACCCATAGGTTCGACATCTGATAATCACTGACTGCTTCTGGTATTCCGAACGAAAAGGGTATGTATATACAAGGGCTCCGCTCCGCGGGCGGCTGATGCCGCCCGCTACGCTCGCGCAAGGCAAGGAAGAATGCAACTAAAAACATAGACCATGTAAACGGGGCAGAAAGAAGAGGCCCACAATTTGGTGCGAACAGCGATTTGATAATGCCAAGAGCTGCTTGTGCAGAGCAAATTGCCCTGTTGTGCTCAGCTGTGCTGTGTGCTTTTGTTACCGGTGTTACGTTCTGATCGGCAGTACGGGGGGGGTAATTTGCGTGGGGGAAAAAACAGGGGGCCGTGAAAGATCAAATACATAGTCTATAGAAAAAGAAAAAAGAGGAAAAGTAGTACTCCGTACACAACAACACACGCATTATACCCGGTACTGCTCTATGTTCGAAAGAAAGCACACAGCGCAGCGACACAGCACCGCAGCGAAGGGCACGGCACCGCACCGCATGGCTCCGCACGGCTCCGCACGGCGATACGCTGCGCTGCTGGGCCATATATAGCCGGATTGGGCGTGCATGTGATCCAACAGCGTAGTATCTGATGGTACGTACAAACCTGGTGTAGTAGTACCGGTATGTACTATTATATTGGCGTTTCGTATGTCGAACGAAGCTGGAGAGCAAAGAAAAGCTGAAAAGGTTCCGCAAGTAATATGGAAGTTGGAGCTCTGAGAGGCCAGGGATGGGCAATCCCTGAGAAAGACAAAATTAAGTAAGTCTATGATGGCGGAAAGATTATGTTGTTGTGTGCTCGACGCGCTTGTGGGCTTATGGGTATATTGTGGGCTTATTCTCGACGAGCTTGTGGGTTTGTGCGCTTGTGGGCTTGTGGGTATTGTGGGCTTATTCTCGACGAGCTTGTGAGCTTGTCGGTATATCGTGCGGCAGTTACTCGGGTATTATATGTGCCGCGGGAAGCGGGCTCGGATGCCTGAAACAGCGCTTCTCAGCGCTTCTCTCTTTTTTTTTTTTCTTCAAAATTCAACACCACGTACCGGTACTATTAATACTACACCAGTTATATACATACCAGGTACTACGTTGCTGAATCACAATGCACGCCCAGCTCAGCTCAGCCCAGCTACATATAGCTCAGCAGCGCAGCGCCGTGCGGTGCGGTGCCGTGCCGTGCCGTGCCGTACCGTGCCTTGCCGCCCGCTGCGATGCTGTGTCGTGCTGCGCTGTGCTTTCTTTCGAACATGCAGCAGTAGTACCAGGTATGAAACGAAGCACCAGGTACCGGTATGTATGTGTTGTGTACTCGTCTTTTTGCTTTTTCTTCAGTTGATCTCTCTCGGTCCCCATGCTTTCCCCCCCGTGCAAATTATACCCGTACCGCCGATTATAACGTGTCAACACCAACAAGCACACAGCAGAGCACAGGGGAATTAGCTCTGCACAAGCAGCTCTTGACATTATCAATTCGCTGTTCGCACCAAATCGGGGGTCTCTTCTTTCTGCCGCGTTCACATGTTTTGTTTGCATTCTTCCTTGCGCGAGCGTAGCGGCGTATATATAAAACTATATACCTAGACCTCGCCCCCCTCGGACGTCTCGCTCGGCATATCCTCCCCCCTCTCAGCCCTTCTCAGCCCGTAATTGCCGAAAAGAAAATTAGTTGCTGGGGAAAAGAACCGTCCCGAAGTTCCTTGCCTTCCTTGCTTTCCCTAGTCTCATTCTTACTTAGCTCTCATTCTCTGATCTTTACTGCTTGCTCTCTGATATTTTTATTTTGCTTTTTCAGCAACTTATTTTTTGTACTTTTACTTTTGAAGTTGGCCAATTGCTGGCTGTTGGGAGGGAATTGCCGTTGACGGCTGCAAACAATTTGAATTTGAAATTTGCCGGATCGGCAATAACAATTTAAAGTTGAAATTGGCGAAGCGGACCAAGGCTAGTGCGGGAGGAGGCTCCGCCAACAGTGGGGGTGGTGGAGGTTCAGGATCAGGCGTGTGGAAGCTGGTCGGGCAAGAACGGGACTCAGCTTCTTCTGGCAATCCTGATTGGCCGTGCCCGAGCAAGGGTTGTGACGGCTTCCTCATCGCACGAAATAGGAAAAACAGGAGTTCCCAGTACGCTGTCTGCGACACCTGCAGTGCAGGCGTGACGAGCCTTCCACGTGCCAAGCTTTTCATAACCTTAACAAGAAGCACTGCGGGGAAGCGGCGACAACCCTCGTGTGTGTGACTGGTGTGACGCGGACACCTGTGATTCACCTTCGATCGGCGTCCCTAACGAAGGAGCTGAGAGCTTGACGAAACGTGAGTTTCATTTCTTCGTGTTGTTGGAATTTGATGCTTGCTGTCAGCTACTATACTACTGATGATGTTGAGAGTTGTGTGCTGCAAGTTGTGCGCAATAGACTACCAGTATGTGGTTTTGGGTGTTGGTGAACTCAATCGAATCCTGTTTCCAATAATGATGCACATTGAAATTTACATTGTTTGACCTTGTGTGCCTGTCTGCAACGTCTGCTGTAGCATGTTTGTGCTACACCAGCGTGGTCGAACTACCACACGGTGTGGAAGCTGTGCTTGGGGACGCGTAGCCTGAACAAACTCAAGTTCGCCTTGGTGGTCACGGAGGGCAGTCCCGTCGTCGGGGTAAGCATGTTGTACTAGTTGTCTACGCAGTTGTGTGCTGCGATTTCTTTTTCATGCGTACAAACACACTTTTGCATGTACGAGTACGTGTACGGGGCAGTCCCGTCATCGGGGTATAAGCGGGAATTGTACAAGTACTCAGGTCTACGAGTAGACCTATGCAGTGACGCTGTGTGATGCGATTTCTTTTTCATACGTACAGCCAAACACACTTCATGTATGTACGACTACGAGTACGGGGCAGTCCCGTCATCGGGGTAAGCGGGGGTTGGACAAGTGGTCCATGCAGTGACGCTTTGTGCTGTGATATAAACACACGTTTTGGATGTAAGACTACGACTACGTGGTATCTATACATGTAAGACGCAATGAAAACGGGCAAGTCTCATCACGGGGGTCAGCCAGGGTTGTAAAAATGGTCCATGCAGTGATGAATAACACAGCAGCATGATACCTCAGCACCAGTCGCAGTACACACTGGAGGTTGATATATAGCAGTAAACAGAAGCTGAAGTTAACCTGGGTGATGCTGGAGAGCAGTCCCGTGATTGGGGTTAGCGAGTTGTTCATGTAGTGACGCGGTGTACTAATACTGTTACTCATTTTTCATACAACCACATGAACTCTTTGTATTAACGAGTACAAGTAGGGTGCGCAACCTCTTCAGGAATCGCAGTACACGTCGGTCGTAATAGTGTTGATAGCAGCAGTAATAGAGTAGTACCGAACAATATATACAGCAGCAGGTACTGTCTCTTACCCTTCGTTGTCGGTATTCCGCCGGTAGGCCTTATATAGCAGTATACCGGGGCTTACGCTTACCAGTTGCGACTGTGAATCCCGTTCGTTCCTGTCCCAGTGGTGGTTTCATAGGTGTTAGCAACGTTGTGGTACCAGGCAGGGCTTTGCCCATAAACGACCGCTTTCATTACAACAGCAGTGTTAAATTGTACGACTTCCTTTCAAACTTTGGAAATCGACGACAGCTACGTAGCCTTACTATTTTGAACATTCACTGAACGCAAGGTATTCCCATCCGTTGTTGTCGTTTGCAGAAGCCCTGCGAAGCAGCCGCCGAGGGCCGCCAAGTCGGCGAGGACATAAACACGAAGTGCACCGGCGACATCAAGGTCGGTGACCTCCTGAAGAAGGCAGGCGACCACTTGCTCGATATACATCCCGCATTCCATTCCCACGGTGCCACGAGGGCGTTCGACATCGAGGTACGTTCTACTCTTATCTTGCGTCCTATGTGTCACGAGTCGAGACATCCATGTCTCTTGCTCAAGACTAGGGGATGGCGTGCGGATATAGTCTATGAAGTGCGGCTCTTTTTCCGAGCACCAAGAGCAAGTACAACAATACCACAACAATTACTAACAACGAAAGGAGCTCCAATAATTTGGATGGTTACGACGTCTGCTGGAGAGAAGTACGAATACTTTTTTACACATACTTTTCGACGTCCTCCCGCCATGCTTCAACGTTTGTGGACAGATCCACAAGATCATCGACAAAAAACAAGAGTGCAAGGTGCTGGGTACCTCCGCTGAGGAGGAAGAGTCCAAGCAAGCCTGCATGCTCCTTCGGAAGCAATGTTGACAGCACGTTCTTTATAGAACGATAAGTTGTGGTTTATTATACCAGCATCGTTTTTTGAGAACTATGCCTAAATGCGTGCTCTTCGTCTTTCAGGAATACAAATGTACTTCACATGTTTGCGGTGTGTGCGTTCAAGTTCCTGCTTCCAGCATGTTTTTTTTGGCACTGCGCTCCTTTACATCTTAAGTTGTAGTTTTCCTGTCTCTATCCTTGACAAGCGCGTGCCTGGTGTTTATGCACTGCGATAATTTATTGTTGATGATCGACTTAGAGAGAGCTATTAATAAGTGTACAGGTGCTACCTGAGAGGTGGAAGGATATGCCAAGCAAGTCCTCCGACGTGTCCATCATGGACTGGGCGAATGGATCATAATAACAAACTCATAATCATAATCGTCTCTATCCTGTACCGTTGTACTATATATGGACCCCTTGGCATTTTCAAGTCGCCAGTTGCGCCATTTGTGCTTCTTTTCCGCCTTCCTACTGAATGTCCATTCCTCCTTCCGCAAGCGTAGCGGGCGGCGCCCAGCCGCCCGCGAGCGAAGCCCTTGTATACATTATACGGAGTATATATAAAATAATTCCTTGGTGTCATGTATTTGGTCAGGAGTTTTTGTTCTCGGCCGAAGTATGCGATTCGCGGAACTGGAATTCTCGGTCGATTATAGCTTGGTTCGAGCGCCGCCCTCAGGGGGCGGCTCCAACGCACCTCGCCCTGCCGTGTCCGTTCCGCACATCGACGTGAACGCGGACGGGTGCCGAGCGAGACGAGCGAGAAGTTGCAAAAATACCGCATGTCGAGGAGGAATTTTGGAAAAGTTGTTGAATCTTAATGGCTGCAACGCCTGAATGATTTACAAAATTGGCATCATTTCCAAACGGTACGTGATAATGTTTGGAATTTTGCGGTGGCATACTCTCGAGCGTTAGTTTCTTTGCTGTACTTTTTTACTAGTAGTTCGTTTTGTTTCTTGCCCGGCCTTTTTATTGCTTTTGTTTCTGCTCGTTTTGCCAGCTGGAAATTCATTTTTTTAGTGTGAGTTCACCTAAAACGTAACACAAGTAACCGACGATATCCAACAACTTCGCGACACAAATTACCGACGGCAAAACGTTTCGTGACAAAATAACTCCCAAACCATGGAATCATGATATTTTCATGTAACAGAATCTCGAAACAAAACCAAGCAGGTAGAGCCGTCTCTTCGGCCTTTGGCCCTGGCTTTAGCATGGCCGCTGACACTCCAGGCAGCCTCTGCTGTAGGCATGAACGAGTGCGGTTGATTCGCAGCGAACTATCCCGCTGTGCTCGCTTCTATGTGGCCATTGTCCACGCCATTTCATGTCACCTCCCTTCTGTTTTGAGCTCGTCGTCGTGCCGTCGAGGTACGAGGAAACCCTTACGTACTGGGTGAGAACAGCAGTATGTACGACGAGCATGAACGCCAACTGACGACATTGGCAAACACACAACATCAGGTGCAGCAGCAGTAGCCGAAGGGCGAAACTTCTAGCACATACTGCAGCAACTAGTAGCAACCAGAACCACAGCAGATAGCTCAAAGTGCAGTACGAGTGCAGTTGGCAAGTTTAGTCGTACACGCATCACTCTGTCCAATATATATAGCAGGATCTCGAGACAAAACCAAGCAGGTAGAAGAGCCGTCTCTTCGGCCTTTGGCCCTGGCTTTAGCACGGCCGCTGACACTCCAGGCAGCCTCTGCTGTAGGCATGAACGAGTGCGGTTGATTCGCAGCGAACTATCCCGCTGTGCTCGCTTCTATGTGGCCATTGTCCACGCCATTTCATGTTACCTCCCTTCTGTTTTGAGCTCGTCGTCGTGCCGTCGAGGTACGAGGAAACCCTTACGTACTGGGTGAGAACAGCAGTATGTACGACGAGCATGAACGCCAACTGACGACATTGGCAAACACACAGCATCAGGTGCAGCAGCAGTAGCCGAAGGGCGAAACTTCTAGCACATACTGCAGCAACTAGTAGCAACCAGAACCACAGCAGATAGCTCAAAGTGCAGTACGAGTGCCGTTGGCAAGTTTAGTCGTACACGCATCACTCTGTCCAATACATAACAACCGTTTTATGTTCATATTGATGAAATTTTTTTTTTACATTTCCTATAAGAATGATACGTCGTACGAGCGGACGTTCTGATTCTGGTGTGCTGCTGCCGTGAGACCATCGAGCACACCGCATGTTTTACCCAAACAAGAGCCAACAAGAGGCAGCGCACAGGGGCCCCCAACACAGAGACACGTGACAACCATGGCCAGCTGTCGATCGCGTAATTCGCCGGTAGTCAGTGCTTCGGTGGGTGTATCGGAAGTCGTTCGTAGTACTGCGGTAAATCGTCGGAAAACCACGTGGCATCGTTCTGGTTGCAGACTCGCCAGTAGACCCCCCAAAATTGATTTACCTTTTCTTTTTCTTGGCCCCATGCACCCATTTCCTTTCCTTTCTCTTTGTTTGTTTCTTTTTTCCAATTGATTTGCGTCTGTTGTGCGTATGCGTAGTGATAGATACCACGTGTAATATATACGTGGTAGTCTTTCTTGGGTGGCAAGCGGTATAGTCGGTTTTTCCAGGCGCGAGTAATGAGACGTATGCACCGGTATGGACCTGGCACATCATAGACTGACTCCCGATTTCACTTTTATATGTTTCTGGTGGAGGCATGAATTGCGTCAGCTGTGATTTATGCGTGTACCACGTTTGGTTTGTGTTTTTTATGTGACCCCGGATCTGAGTTACTACTGGGAGGGAGCGCGAGAGTGGTGCGGGGATAATAAATGGGATGAAAAAAAAATGTTGCAAAGGTATATTATTACAAGGTTCCCCTTCGGGAGGTGGACACGTGCCTCCCGGGGGCGACGCAAGTCGAATGACTACAACTGATGATGAAGTATTTATGCAGAAGGTGTATATCGGAGGGATGCGTAGTGGAAAGAATGTGGATAATATATAGTAAGATATCACAGACATTATTTGGAGGAAGAGGGTTGGGATATTGCTGACGCTCGGTGTGATAAGTTATTCGAAAGTCCACTCCGTATAACTGCGTGGCAGCAACAAATTCTACGTTTGTAGCATATGCGTAAGGCTGTGACATGAAGTGGAGATACTCTTCAACACTCGAATATGTAGTAGGTTGAGATCCAGCGACTTCCACAAGTTCTTGATTTGCTCCAGCTAAGATACTGTCGTGGAAAGTGTTGAAACCTGATCCTGGGATAACGGTGTACAAATTGGTTGTGATGTGGGCAATAATATGTGCACGGACGATGTGATGTAAAGCTGGGTTGTTGTGCACACGACGCGAGATACATCTTAATAAACATGCACCATCACCAATCTCGGGAATAATGGACCATTGACCAGAACTGTTATTATTGTTGCCGCTGTTGTTGTCTTGATCATTTTCGCTGTCTGATGGGTTTGTACTGCTGTCGCTGCTGTTAGAGGAATCATTGGTGTCAATTTGTTGTGTGTTTTCTGTGTCCAGTATTTTTCCCCGCGCGCTTATACCGATGTTTGTTGCCGATATGGTCTGTTGTGTGCACATCGTTACTTTTGCTTGAGTTGTGTTGCTACTTTGTATCTCTTTATACAGGTTTCTCTACTACTGCTGTATGGTAACCACCGTGTCAATTGTGAGGGAGAACTCACAGTAAACTTAGAGTCTATGGACTACGTGCTGCTTGCTGGTGGTGCTGCTGACGGAACTTTGCAAGACAAACGGAACTTTTTCGGGCACGTTGGCGTTGTTTGTTCCGTTCAGAAAAATATATTGTCTACACCGACAAATGATTCTTTATTATCTACATGACCTTGATTTGCTCCAGCTAAGATGCTGTCGTGGAAAGTGTTGAAACCTGATCCTGGGATAACGGTGTACAAATTGGTTGTGATGTGGGCAATAATATGTGCACGGACGATGTGATGTAAAGCTGGGTTGTTGTGCACACGACGCGAGATACATCTTAATAAACATGCACCATCACCAATCTCGGGAATAATGGACCATTGACCAGAATTGTTATTATTGTTGCCGCTGTTGTTGTCTTGATCATTTTCGCTGTCTGATGGGTTTATACTGCTGTCGCTGCTGTTAGAGGAATCATTGGTGTCAATTTGTTGTTTGTTTTCTGTGTCCAGTATTTTTCCCCGCGTGCTTATACCGATGTTTGTTGCCGATATGGTCTGTTGTGTGCACATCGTTACTTATGCTTGGGTTGTGTTGCTACTTTATATCTCTTTATACAGGTTTCGCTACTGCTGTATGGTAACCACCGTGTCAATTGTGAGGGAGAACTCACAGCAGTAATGACATAGTTCACGTCGTTGCAGCGGGTACATATACACCGCGCCCGCGTCTAGCAGTGCGGGAAAATTCTCTCTCAAATACATTTTGATGCCACCCCGATGTACGTGCGAGGACTAAAGTTCCACCGTGTGTGTAGTAGACGTATTTAAGCCTGACGATATGCCTATATTTTAGGCTCTAAACCAAATTAAGCCCTATCGTGTTTTAAATGTCTACAAAATAGGTCTATTTTATCGACCTAACGACCACGGCAGACCACGGTGAGATGTGGATTTTCCCAAAATATGCACTTGGGCACATTTTGGCCCAAGTGCATATTTGAAGCAATTTTCCGAGTATTTTCCAGCAAACAACAGCATTTCAGACGACAAAAGCTCGAGGAAACATCAGACGGATGCCTACATTTCGAGGGTGGAAATTGAACCGGGTTGAGGGCCAGTCCTGCCGTGCTGCTGTACTGACTGCCACACTGAGGCACACCGAAGGCGGCAGACGCCTGCGAGGCATCCTACATATGAAGCGAGTATGGAGTACGAAGCACTCAATGTTTTTGCCAGGCACCAGTTATTTGTTTTGGCCGTTTGTTCAAGCTCGCACAGCATGGGCAGGGGAGGGTCTTTCTCGAAGTTTCCACCCACTCATGTGCTGACTGATGACATAAATCCTCGTCTTGCCATCTGCGTCTGGAGTAGTGCAGAAATATCATGGTTTATTTCCAAGTAGTTTGATCTTTCCTCGGCTTTTCTTTTTATGCGTACTGAAAGAGACCACTATTTCGAGTTTTAGACATATGGTGTTTTTTTTATGCGTTTAAGGTCGAAATATCGAATGGCCTAGCTCTTCCAGTTGGAAGTACTTAAGACCTAACCTCGAGGCTTAAATACGTCTAGTGTGTGGTTGCCCGGGGACAGAAGCGTCTCCTACCCCGCAAAATAGAGCCAGTCTCGGCGGCTTTCCGCGGCCATAGCTCGCGCCACGGACGTCCCATGAGCCCGGCACACGGCTGATAATATACCGACGGGTAGTCTGATCGCATTGCAGAAGAAAGCACACCAAAAAACTCTGCGCCGGCGGAGTAAAAGGGACGGACTAGGCAAAAAAATCAAAATGGTACATATGCATATTACTACCAGTAAATAATATGTCAGTCTCTAGGAAATACGCACGGCACTATCAGCAGTCGTCATGGTAAAGACACTCCGGATATTATGTATTGAGGGGACGCGTCCGATTTCGACAACGTGAAAGCCCCCACGAAGAAAAGACAGCAGACACACATATCCCGCCTTCCCGAGAAAAAACAGAGAAAAAGCGCTACGCCAACCTCCCGTACGAGCAAAGCCACCCCCGCACCAATCTTAGACAACGCTGCCTCAACGAGAGATCGCCTTCCTCTTCTACGTTTTCCTCCTCGCCCGCGACCACGAAGACCAATCAATGCGACAGCCTTCACGTAACAAACAAAGCAATCTTCTTCCAAAACCTCGCCGGCTGAAATGTCCTCATGTCGACGTTCGATGCAAACCGACTTTGCATCCTGTCGACTTCGAACCTCCATTGCCACGGGGACAGCAGTGCAGTCTCGTCATTAACGCCAACGCCTCTCTTGTTTCGCCTAGAGGCGACGCAGGTTCTCAATAATACTCATTTCGGTATTCTTGTTTGATAGACGCCAACTTTTACTTGACGGCGCATTTAACATAGTTTGTTTCGCCTATCCTTGCCTTCTTTGTTGTATAATATTACGTTTTTTCTTTTTTCAAAGCATGACTTTCATAATCCCATGTTCGTATTAAACTCTTGGCATTACTTTAAAGTTCAATGCATGCCAAATCGGACAGCTACACCTTAAGTTGTCGAATTGCTGCCCTGCCCGACCCGAAGCATGGGCGCCGGCGAATGCCGGCGCCCATGCGGAGCTCTTGTACATATATATACAAGGGCTCCGCTCCGCGGGCGGCTGACGCCGCCCGCTACGCTCGCGCAAGACGAGGAAGAATGCAGCAAAAAACATGTAAAGGGGACAGAAAGAAGGAGGCCCATGCTTTGGTGCAAACAGCGATTTGATAATGCCAAGAGCTGCTTGTGCAGAGCAAGCTGCCCTGTTGTGCTCAGCTGTGCCGTGTGCTTTTGTTCCCGGTGTTACGTTTTGATCGGCAGTACGGGGGTAATTTGCATGGGGCAACAAACAGGGGCCCGTGAAAGATCAAATACATACATACATGTAGAAAAAGAAGAAAGAAGAAAAGTAGCACATCACAACAACACGTATTATACCCGGTACTGCTCTATGTTCGATAGAAGCACACAGCGCAGCACGACACAGCACCGCAGCGAAGGGCACGGCAGCGCACCCTACGGCTCCGCACGGCTCCGCACGGCGCTACGCTGCGCTGCTGGGCTATATATAGCTGATCTGAGCTGGGCGTGCATTGTGATCCAACAGCGTAGTATGTACAAACTTGGTGTAGTAGTACGGGTATGTACTGTAAGCCTCAAGGTCTTCTCGTTGGTTCGAATCCCGGTGTCATCGGGGGGAAAAAATGATCCTCATAAAAAAATAATAGATATCAATTTGACTTTGTGGTCTTCTAGTAGATAGACTGTTCGCTTATAAGCCTGGTTTTCGTTGGTTTAATCCAGGGGTCATATGAAGAAAAATGATCCTCGTAAAAAAAATGATATATGGTCTATATTGGTAAAAGAATAGTACTGGTAGATACACCACTGCTGTTGTTGTGACACATTGTGGTAGCAACTGAAAAACAAAAAAAATACAATAATTGTCATAACTGGCCCACAGCTTCAGCTTGCTCCTGTTGCCTTGTGTTGTGTGCCCTTGGGCGCATTACAAAAAAGCTCGCATGGACGTCTATTAAAATGGAAGTTCAACTCCCTCGCATGGACGTCCATTAAAATGCGAGTTCAAAAAAGCAAAGTTGCAAGTTCAACTCCCAAAAACAAATTTGGAAAAAAAGAGTAAACAAACATAAAAAAGGTTGAAAAAATGTTCAGAACCTTGAAAAACGAGTTCGAACAAATCAAATTTAAAGGAGATAGTAGAAAATGAACGAAGAAACAACTGAAAAACGAACAAAATGCAATAATAATTGACGAAATGGAAGAACCAATAAAGTGTGGAAGAAAGCAAAGAAAAGCTGGAACGGTGAAAAAATGTTGCCAAGAGGTGCTTGTGCAGAGCTAATTGCCCTGCGCTAGATGCTTGTCGATGTCACGTTCTGAACGGCAGTACGTGCGATAAGAACACGACACGTACATAATAAATGGTAAATGGTAACTGCATCATAACTGGTACTACTGCTGTATGTTCAAAAGAACGCACAGCGCCGCACGTCACAACACCGCAAAACGAAGGGCAAGACACGGCACCGCACTATGCTGCGCTGCACTGCTGAGCTATATATAGCCGGGCTGACCGGAGCTGGGGGTGCGTTGTGATCCACCAACGTAGTATGTACAAACTTCTTAGTAGTACCGGTGCGTGGGATGATACTGCGAATGAATGTTACTGGCATGTACTCCGGAGTATGAACTAATAAAAGTACCGCAAAGCACGCAGCACGGCAAAGCAACAAAACACGTCAAAGCACAGCGCTGTGCTCTGCTAAGCTAGAGCTGCAGGGCATCGCAGGGCACTGCACGGCGCTGCGTTGCTGCGAGCTCGTAGCGCTGCAGTGGGGTGCTGGGCGGTGCGGGGCTGATGAGCCACCGGAGATGCCAGGGATGCACCAACCGAGCGCTTTCAGCCCAAAGATATTTTTCCCCAGCAACTAATTTTCTTAAGGAACTTCGGGACGGTTCTTATCCCCACCAACTAGTTTTCTTTTTCGGCAATTACGGGCTGAGAAGGGCTGAGAGGGGGGAGGATATGCCGAGCGAGACCTCCGAGGGGGTCGAGAACTAAGTAATTAAGTCTATATATGCGTACACAATACACTTTTTTTGTCATCGGGTCGAGAGTTTTTTTTGCGCTGTCGGCTGCGGGGCAAGCAATGGGTCCGTCAGTACGACGCATGCCTGGATCCCGGCCGATCTCCATGGTGCGTGCTCTGAACATTCAAAGTCGCTGAGCTGGCTCTTTTGTCAACGTGTTGCGTTCCGCCTCGCCGAGGCGAGTAGGTGCGTGGAAAGCCCCGGAATGCTTTGCTCTTTATCAATAGCCCGCTCCACGCTCACTTTTTTTATCCGCCCCGCTCTCCCGCCCGCTGTACAACTGACAACATCCGTAGGACAAACGAGCGGCCGGTGTATCACGCAGCTTGCAAGGATAACATCGACCCTAAATGTATCGAACTTTCACAGCCAACATTTTTTTTCAGAAGAAAATTTTGAAAACATCAGTAAGCAGTCCAATTGTTTTTACCCTCTCTACCGCTGTCTACTACGACGCAGCTGCATACTGCCAGCTGCACTAGCAGCAGCAGCGCGTTTGTCGAACATCGTATGTATCTGTTGCACCTACTGTAGCCCTGTGACTTGTGTTGTATACCTCGCACTGAACACGTAGCACACCTCGCCTGAGGAAACTGCCGCCCTCCGTCCGTCTACCTGGGAAATTGGCACCTAGCTACTGCTTCTCGGGTTGGCGTGATCCTCGCACCTGGGAGGTATCGCGGGCAAGGCCCACAGAGCAAGGCCCATACTGCCGCCTTCGACGTTTCACCGAGCCGTGCAGGGTTCATAGAAACACATACCAATACGTTTCTGTTTTTTCTCGCTCTGCTGCCATGTTACTGTATCACACATGGCTCTCCAAGCTCTGTAATTGTGGCAGTCACGGTACAACAGCAGCCGCGCTGTGAGCTCTCTCTGTGACAGCCACAGACGGTGCCTCTGTGCATTTTTCACGATGTTTTAATGAGTGTGCGCTTCTGTTTGTAACAGGTGGGTGTGAGTGGAGTGTGTGTCGTCAGACATACCTGGTACAAAACAATGAAGAAGCTAGGAGGATTGTTTTTTCAAAAGAAGCCAATCAACCTCGCAGACACACGAAATCAGTATACTACAGCAGCACAGCAGCAGCAGTACAACGGCAGCCGTGTTTCAAGTTCTTGCCTGTGTGCCTGCAGTCCCGGTATATGTGTGGTGCAAAGCAGGAGACCGAGCCACGACAGAATATTTTCACGCCCAATGCAACGATCCAACACACATTAGTCTAGACTAACAATTTTTTGTCGGATTTCATATATATAGTCTAAGGTATTAGACTATACAAAGCGTGCAGCTGCAGCAAAAGCAGTAGCTCATGCATAGTCTATGTGGTTCACATTTTCGACTTGCAACGCCCCCTGGATATCAAGTCAAACCCATCCCGAAAGGGAACCTTGTAGTCTAGTATGATAGGTACTATATACCAGGTATGTACGTACCATGGTATGGCGGATACCGTACTTTCGTCTTTTCCAGGCATGAACGTATTTACCAACTGGATCTTGTTTATTCCCGGGAAACAACCTTTTCAGCTTTTGTTATGGTATTGCCCTGGGAGCCTGGCAAGAGCAGACGTGTGCGTATAGGGAAAAAGGGGATGATGCAATTGCTTCACGAATTTGTAGCGCGCTTAGCGCTCAGTGTGTTCGTGATGCAAGAAATAGTTGTACCTTTTGAAGAGACGCATCTTCGAGCCATGTTCTAGACCGTGGACCAGTGCTTCCCCGAATCTTCCATGTTTCTGCATATACGGCTCATCAGGGTGGGCTAGTGTTGTGATACTGCTGATAGCCTAGCAAAGGCTAGTATCCATGATATAGAGTATGGATATGGGATAAAAGGTCTTAACATGCCTTGGAAGTCGAGCGTGTATAGGAAAAAAAGGGGATGGTGTAATTGCTTCACGGGTTTGTGACGCGCTTATCGCTCAGTGCTTCCGTCATACAAACAATAATACCAAGAGCTTCTCTCAGGATACAGTAGAGAGACCTGCAAGGAGATACCTGTGTCTGTATCAGGCCGTCTAATTATATTTTCAAATAACTCTCGCCTGTTTCTTCTCATCGTAGGACGGCATTAAGACGTAAGTTTGGCGGGGACAAAACTAGTCATCTTCGGGTGGCACGTACTGCTTGAGGCATGACTCTGCAGGATTCGTTCAGGCCTTCCTGAATCCCTCTTCACCCTGCGTAGTGACCAACACCACCACGATCGACACCAACGCCAACAAACCGCCACCACCGCCCCCACTTTCCCCAACAACAACAACAACAACAACAACAACAACAACAACAACAACAACGCCACCACAATCACCACCGCCACCGCCACCAATTTCAACAGCTTTTCGTCTACTCTCCAGAGAAGCGCTTAGCGGCCTTCCGGGTCGCAGAGGACACCGGGAATACCATCGACGTCAACAGAAGCAGCAGCAGCAGCAGCAACCGCGAACCGTCTACAACCGGGCCAGACTGGCAATCCGCACAAGACCACGGCGGACAACGAAAAAAAGACGTGGGAGAGGGAGAAGGGAGAAGAGGAGGAGGAGGACGAGGGACACGCGGACACGCGATTTTCGTGGCTGGCCTAACGGATGGTCTTCTTGCGTGTGACTACATCCCAAGGCTGGCGGCTGGCCTTGACCGTGTAGGATACTCGCTCGTACAGCCCGTCCTCTCGTCCTCTTACAAAGGCGAGAAACCAACCGCGTTGTTGGTGGGGAGTCGTGTTTGTGTGTTTGTGTGTGCACTGTAGGATGTGTTTGTATGTGATTTCGGCAAGGGGGGGAAGGGCAGGGAGGAGGGGGGAGAGAGGTGGTAAACATTACATAAATAGCGATGATCTTGTACATTGTTGCGTACACTGAGACCGACAACCACCTCGTAACGCTTGCACACGACCCGTCCGGCGGACGACTAAAGAACTGTATTGTGTCATAAAGGAGTCAACCAAAGGAAAAGTAAAATGCGTACATGTAGGTGGCGGGTCGGGGGGGGGGGGGGTTGGTGCGGGGCTCGCAGGGGGGGCTCGACTAGTCGCTCGCTCATACGTCCCGTTCTTTAGTCGTCTTACAAAGGCTGGGGTGTTATTTTGTGGAGGCGTGTGTTGTCGTGTTTTTCGTGCTCGTGCTCGTGCTCGTGCGTGTGTTTGTACTGGAATATGATATCGGCGAGGAGGGGTGGGGTAGGGTAGGTGAGGGGGGGGCAGGGGAGGGGGGAGGGGGGCACCCCGGGTACTCGATCATGCAGCCGGTCCCATCGTCTTCTTACGAAGGTTGAGACGAATTTTATTTTTGTGTGTAGGCGGGTTTTTCGTGGCCGTGTGTGTTTGTACTCGATAAGAGTTGGCAAGGGGAGAAGGCGGGGGTGCTATTCGCGTGTGCAGGCCGTCGTCTTGTGGTTTACATTTACAAAGACAGAAGTCTGATTGCGCTTTCATTGGTGTGCGTTCATGGCGGAGGGAGTGGATATGGGTTGGATGGGTCGGGGAGTAAGGGGTTGGGGTAGGGTCCGGCTTTCGTACTCAATCGTGAAACCCGTTTTCGCGCTGTATTGCGAAGGTGAGAGGTTGCTCGCGATTATTGTGTGTGTGAAACATATCGATGTTCTTGTGTTGCTTGCTGCCTGCTGCCTGTGCCTCTGCCCCTCATTTCCGTCAATAAAATACCAAACTGTGCGCGTTTTGTTTTTAAGGTGCTGCTTCATGCCTGTGTTTATTTCCCTTTCTCTACCTACCCCTCTGCCGCCGCCACTGCCGCCGCCACCGCCACCTCCCCCCCGGCTGCTGCCGTCTTAACGTCTACCTCCCTTTCCCCCCTGCCACCACCACCGCTTCCACCATCCCCGCTACTGACGCCGTCTCAATGTCTACCATAATCGCCGGACGATGCGTGCGGGAGAGCGCAGGGTACGGCACAAGCAGCCTCCACAAGGATGTTGAAGAACTGGACGAGCTTCTGGCCTACCTATCCTCCGAGAGATCGACACATTCGGGGGCATTTTCGGCCCCTTCTCGCTCCTCCCACGCTGCTGCCGCCGCCGTAGCCCCTTCTGATGCGCATTCTCCTGAAGATGCCAATATCGGTGATCATCTCTTTTCTTTTTTGTTTCTTGTATCTTTTCTATTTCTTCGACGTTCCAACATTTTTTTCCTTTTTTTTCTTTTTTTCGTTTTTTTCCGTTTTTCTATTTATTTTTCAGTTTCCTAATCTTTCGTTTTTCGTCTGTCAGCATATAGTAATGTCTTGAATACCTGAGCCTGATCCCGTTCTTGATCCTTATCCTGATTCTGTGTCTGATCCTCGTCCTGGTCCTGGTTGTAGTCCTTAATCGTGTCCTTGTCCTGATCATGGTCCTGATCCTGGATCCTGATACTGATTCCAATCATGATCCGGGGTCCGATCCTGATCCCAATCCCGAGCCTGGTCCTGATCCCGGTCCTGGTCCTGATTCAGATCCTGGTTCTGATCCTGGGCCTGATCCTTATCCTCGGCCTGATCCTGATCTTGGTCCTGGCCCTGATCCTGTCCGTGATCCTGGTTCCGATCCTGACCCTGGTCCTGGATTGGTCCTGATCCTGGTCTTAATCTTGATCATGATCCTGTATATGCAGTGTGTAGCTCTGACTGCTGTAAGCTCCTCTTTATGTTTCCATGAGCCGGAGGTGATGCACTGTATCATATCAGCCGAGAGATAATGGTCTGCCCTGCGTGGTGTGGTTGTCGTGGTTGACTTGGTCATCGAGTTTTTTTTTCTTGTTGCTGCTGGTGGTGGTGGTGATGGTGGTGGTGGTGTTGCTGTTGTTATGTCGCCGTTGTTGCCCTCGTTGTCGTTGTCAATTGTATTGACGTCTTGCACGTCCGTATTGCTGTCATTTTCGGGCGGCGGAGGTGCCGGACAGCCCTCCTCCCCCCCCCCCCCCCCTAAATCGAATTCACCACCCTGCAGTCGCAAAGCGCCTTGCGTTAGGTTTGCGCGAGTTACTGCCCGGCATGACCCCCCGACACCATTTCCCACCCCTTCCCTCCTCGCAGCTGACGCCAACGCCTCCTGCGTCCAACGCGTGCTTCGTTCGTGGTCTTGCATCTCTCGCTCCCGTTCTTCCTGTTGTTTTGTTTTTTCGCCAACCCGAACACCTATACAAACATACCCTCATCCGCTTCACCACCGCCTACGACAGGGGGAAACCCTACCGATAATAGGTTAGTGGTGGAATGAGAGGGAGGGCAGGGGGAGGGAGACGATGGAGACAGGGGCGGGATTAGGGGCGAGGCGGGTTATGGGGAGGTTTGAGGGTGATCGGGTGAGGTTTGGAGGTGGGGGAGGTGGCGTGGGGTAGGGGGTGGGTCAGGGTTGAAGGTGGGGGAGGGATTACAGAGCGCATGCTTGGAAGCCAGTTATGTAACAATCACGCAGTCACGCATTTTTTTTTGTTGTTAGTTGTTGGTCATTTGACGGCCTTGAAGAACGGCGACGGCTACCGTCGGTGTCCGCGCTGATATGATAGGTTCGAAAGATTGATTTTCAAGCAAGTTGTAACCCGGAGTCGAGCGATGGACCATTTTTCTTATATTTATCTCCCCCATTTTTCCCCCTTTCTCTGCCCCTGTTTGTATCCCGGTCTGTGTCAAATACACCACCGCCACCACCGCCACCGCCATCGTCACCACAACCGCCTCCAACACCACCGCCAATAGCGACAACAACAACAGCCACGGAGGTCCTGCCTTCCTATTGATCGGACACTCTACAGGCTGTCAGGACGCCGTGTTCTACATGAAGCACGGTCAACCCCAGCTGCGCGCGGCGGTGCGCGGCGTGGTGCTTCAGGCCCCGGTCAGTGACCGCGAGTACATGGCGACCCTACCGGAGACGGAGGGTCTCATAGCCGTGGCTAGGTCGAGGGGAGGAGAGGAGCTGATGCCAGTCGATACTGACGAAGCTCCGATCACGGCTTCTAGGTTTTTGTCTTTAGCCACGAAGGTATACTATGTAACTGTTGTAAGGTCGTTGCTGTGACCGTTGCTGTGACTGTTGTTGTGACAGTTAAAGCTGATTGTTTATGATGCTATAGTTGTTGTAATTGTTGTTGTAACGATCGTTAACTTTGTACTGCACGAGTATTTTGTAGCGGTTGCCAGTTGCAAACAGTTTGCAGCCGGTGTGCACGCAGCAACTGACTACAAACTCTTGTTGCTGTTGGAGACGGTGTAGCTTTGGTATAGACTATGCTGTTACCTTTGTGACTGTCGCACCGGTTTGTAGCCGTTGTATTCGTTCTACCAATTGCGTCCGTTGTTGTCACTAGTCTAATACCGTTGCAACTCGAAGCTCAAAGTTGCTGTAACCATTGTAATATAACCGTTGTCGCTGTTGCGTGACCTACCTGTTATTGGAATCGTTGTCACGTCGTAACCGGTGCAACTATTGTACAGAAACTGTTTACAACCACCTTGGTATCTGCTGCAGTAGCCGTTGTAGTAACTGTGCTACCCACTGCTGAAACCGCCGGTTTTGTATCTGTCAGGAAGGGGACGACGACATGTTCAGCTCAGACCTGTCCCCTGATGAAAGACACGCCCGCCTGGGACACATGGCCTCCGTGCCAACGGCGGCATTCATCTCAGGAGAAGACCAGTACATGCCCCCGAATGTCGCGGGGCCTACTGCCGACATAGAACTGCTGGCGGATAAGTTTCGCGCCACTCTTCAAGCTTACCCCAAGACGAGCACCACCGATACGGCTTCCGGTACCACTACCGCTACCCTAGTGCACGTGATCGACGGGGCGGACCACGCTCTGTCCGATGAAAGACACGCGCGGGAGTTCGTCGCAGAAGTGGAAGCTTTCGTGGCCAACCTTAACCGTTAGATAAGAGCGCCGATGCGTTTCATGTAAGGTGTGGTGCTTGTCGCCTGACGGTGACAATGAAGATGACGGTAAAGGTGATGACCGTGACCGTGACGGCTATGATAACAGTTATGGTGACCGTGACAGTACTAGTGACGGCAACGTTGACAGAGACATTGGCGGTGACGGTGAAGGCGATAGCGGTGACAAGGCGTTTGCGGACCTTGATGGGTCACAGCGCCGCTGTATTTTGTGAATACAGGTAGTTCGATGCCTGTCGCCTGTCGTGTGTCGCTCGCCGACGTTGGCGGTAAATATGACAGTGACCGTGACTGTGATGCGTATGGTGGCATTTATCGCGACCGTGACTGTTGCGGTGACTGTGGGGGTAACGGTGACAGCGACAGCGACGATGACGTTGGCGTTCGCCAGCCACGATATGTTTGAGATCGTCGCGGTGTGTAACAAGTAGTTTAGTGCCTGTTGCCTGTCGCCTAGCGCTCGCCGAGGGCGGCGGTGAAGGTGGTCGAGATCGTGGCGGTAACCTTGGTAACGGTGAAGGTCATGGTGACGACGACTATGACATTGACGTTTTCCAGCCTTGTTTGATGAGAGCGCGGTGTGGAACTGGCCTTCTCCGGGGCTGAAGATGTCGCGGTGACGAGCTCCCAAATCCTGATGTCTGCAGGAGTAATTTGTGGCTGACTGAGCCGATACTTAATTGATTCGCTTCATTGTATGTAGCACGGATATGCTAGTGGCTAGACTGAACCAACACTGAATAAGCGGGTGCGCGTGGCATCGGCCCCGAGGCCTTCCGGCAAGGCTGTGGTGACCCAGTTAATCCGGTTCACCAATGTAAGGTCCAGTAAGGATACCAGTGGCCTCGGGGTCCTCTTTACGGAATCCAGAGGGGGGCCCGCTTGACCCGGTATCTCAGACTGGCAGGATCTTCGAGAGACCTGACGGGTGAGGCATCCATCCGTATGCATGCATGTTCCACGGTCTATGATACATACATGCTGCCCTGTCCTCCACGGCCGCGGTATTTATCGAAATGGTTACATTGGTGTTTCTCAGCCTTGATAGATAGAGCGCAGCAGCGAGTATTTTATGCTGGTATGTAGTTTGGTGCCTGTCGCCTGTCAACTATCGCCCCCCAAGGGAGAGGGTAAACTGGAACCGTTTCAGTGAAGATGACCGTAGTGATGACCATGACCGTGACGGTGACCGTGACGGCTGTGGTGACCATAAAGGTGACGGTTTTGTTGCCGGTGACATTGGTGTCAGCCGACCTTGTTGGGTGGGAGGCGCCGAGGTATTTAGAAATGGTTTGGTGCTTATCGCCTGTCGTCTATCGCCTGCTGAGGGCAGTGGTGAAGGTGACCGTGGCCGCGACCGTGAAGGTGACCATGAAAGCGACCTTGAAGTCGACCGTGGCGGTTATAATGACCGTGAAGGTAACGGTGACAGTGATGGCGACGGTGACGTTGGCGTTTGCCAGCCTCGTTGAATGAGAGCGCCGTGATATCTAGTAAGACATTTGGTGCCTGTCGCATGTCGTCTGTTGCTCGCCGAGGGTGGCGGTCAAGGTGGTAGTTGCCGTGACCGGTGGTGTTTATGGTGACATTTGTGGTGACCGTGACGGTTGTGGTGACCTTAAACGTGACGTTGATGGCGTCAGCGACCGTGGCGTTGGCGTTAGCCGACCTTGATGGATGAGAGCGCCGCGGTGTATAGTATACAGTTTGGTGCCTGTTGTCTGTCTACTATCTCTCGCCGTGGCAACCATTACGGTGACTGACGGTTACTGCAACCGTAACGTGACTGTGGCGGCGACGGCGACATTAGTGTTTGCCTGCCTTGTTGAATGAGAGCGCCGCTGTGTTTAGAAAAACTTTTGGTGTCTGTCGCCTGTTGCCTGTCGCCCGCCGAGCGTGTCCGTGAAGGAGAAGGTGAGAGTCGTCCCACGGTAGGGTTTACACGTTTTGGGCGAACGTTTCTGACCGGTTGAGCTCCTCAAATGTAGACCTAATAGTATGATCATTTTATTATTATGCAAGAATAGCGCATGGAAATGTTGGTCGAGTTGCGCGAACGAATGTCTTCGAAGTCATGTTTCGGGTGAGGTGTTGAGCTGCTCATGTTAAGAGCTCAGAAACTTGTTAGAATCTGCTGCACCCCTAGCGTGGGATGACTCGGGATCAAGACCGCGACCGTGGCGGTGATGATGACGTTGACTGTGAAAGCGGCCCGCCTTGTTGAATGAAAGCGTCTGGTTCGTTTAGTAAAACGTTTGCTGCCTGTCGCCTGTTGTCTGTCGCACACCGAGGGTGGCGATGAAGATCTCAGTGACCATGATGTATATGGCGTAATTTACTATGAGCGTGACGCTTGTGTTGACTGTGAAAGTGACGCCGACGGGCACGGTGACATGGGCGCTTGCCAGTGTTGATTGATGAGAGCGTTGCGGTGTAACATAGATAGTTGGGTGCCTGTCGCCTGTCGCCTATCGCCCGCCGGGGTGACCTTGGCGGTTATGATAACTGTGATCGTGGCGGTCACGGTCATGGCGACAGCAACATTGGGGTTTGCAAGTATTTTTGAACGAGCGCGCCGCGATGTTTAGTGAAACGTTTGTTGCCTGTCACCCGCCGAGGCTGGCGGTGCATTCAGCGATGGGAACATTTATGGTGACCGTGACGGTTATGGTGACCGTGAAGGCGATGGTCACGGTCACGACAATGTTGGCATCGATGTTTGCCGGCCTTGTTGGACATGATGCGATGTTCAGTAAACTACTTAGTGCCTATCGCCTGTCGTCTGTCGCCCGCCGACGGTGACAGTGAAGGTGACCGTTACGATGGCCGTGGAGATGGCCGTGGAGATGGCCGTTAGGGTGACCGTGAAGGTGGCCATGGCGGCTTTGGTGTTGACATGGTGTTCTGGTGTCCGCGTGATGCTGTGCTGCCGATGCTGTGTGCTTGAAGGGTCTGCCATGTCTCTACGATATCGGCATAAAGACGACTCTCTTAGGAACAGTGGTATTTATCACTCCGCGCACAGTATATATTTTATAACTAATCTTCAAGGACGTCAGCCGTGAGTTTGACGAATTTCAGGTCAATACTCATCTTTGCAAGCTGCGTTGTTGGTACTCGTAATATACGATATGAGTGAGTTTTATATGTACCGTTCGCGGGAGATGTCCGCATGGGACATGCACGCATGTAATGAGGGTGTTGAGGCACATCAGACAGCCAAAAGAAGCAAACACTGCACACGTCGCACATGTCAGTTATCTAGTCATGGTCTATGTCTCAGGGCACAGATCCCTGCCCTACATGATCTGCATGGTGTACAGACGATGTTGCAGGGTGGGAACTGGGTAATCTACGTAATCTAACACATGTTTCCTGGGTTGGATCTGTGCTACAGTACGCAGATCCTGCACAAACCATCCTCGATCACACCGTCGAGGGACACACACTGCAGCTAGACAGGCTGCGTAGTGCACCTATGACGCGTGCTACGATAGAGATAGCACTTTTTGGGTAAACTATTTTCTGAATGAACGGGGCTCCTCAACCCAAAATCGTCGGAAAGACTTTATTTTTGCAATATGAACGGTTCGTATACCTAGGCCATGTGTTTTGTTAGCAAATTTATGAGCCTCGGGAAAAAAAACAGTGCGCCTCTTCCACCGTAGCGTGCATCTTACCTTGTGTTGCTGTAAACAAAGGACGTCTCATTGCCACGACCCCTCGATGGAGGCCTACGACCAAGAACGAAATCGGCTATTAATAATTGACAGAATGCACAGAACACAGAACACACAGGGCAGTGTATACCCAATGGCAACAAACGCCCGGCGTGATTGTAACAAAAAAACACAGAAACCTTTGTCTATGGACGAGGAGGAGGAGGAGGACAAATAAACTGTTTACTCCAGAACGTGGCATCAGCGCATGTTCAACACCGATACCTACTACTGCTGCCTGCGCGAATTCATCATAGCGTAATGGCGGCATAGTAGTTGTCCGTCCCTACTCCCACCCGCCCAGGCGCTAACGCCCTCCGATTTCCACACGTTCACGGCCTTTCTCGCGTGCCCAGACAACGCGTTCGTTCGCTCGCTATCAGCATACGTCATATTTTCATTATTACACGTCGAATTTAGTCATCGTATCCACCCCCCCGCAACCCTACCCGCTCCTCACCCTCGCCATGACAACGAACACACATACATATATACACAAACTACATAGTACCTGACGGACGACCACGTGGTATGGTCGGTATCAGAACTATGAACGTACATTATGCGCGTATGCGTATAAATGAGAAAGGGACTACCATCACCATTACCACCATTTGGTAACTGCTGACGTGAAACCGATCAACGTTGACTGGCCGACAAGTAGTTGGGTCCTCAACCAGTCGACGATGATTGCCCAAAAAATGTTGGCGTCGTCAAACGATTGACAGAGTTTAGCCAAACAATCCTGGCGTTGTCAACCAATCGACGTTAATTGGCCAAACAGTCCTGGCGTCATCAAACGATCGACTTTGAATGGCCCGACAATCCTGGTGTTGTCTAAAGATCGACGTCGGTTGGCCAAACAATCCCTGTGTCCTCTCAAGATCGCCGTTATCGACCTCAACCCACGTTGATTGGCCAAATAACTGTGACGCCGTCAACATATCTATATATCTGCGTGGGTTAGCCGAGCAATCGTGGCTTCGTCGGCCCTGTGCTCTGTACCCTGAGGACTGCCGCCACCGCCAACATCATCGCCATCGCCATCGTGCGCTGCAGCCTACAAAGCAACAACACTGAGAGGGCAACAGCATAAAAACAAAACGACTGAAAATTAATCGAGTCGAGCCGAATCAACACGAATCGAAACGAAAAAAACCGAAGCCAAACATTGCACGAAGGAAATTGAAGAATGTCTACGAGAGTAAGACGCTCCGTGGGGAAATAACGAAAAGAGGGAAAGCAACAACAAAACAAGGCAAGCGACGCAAACAAGTAATTCGTGAAGCAATTGCAAGAGAAACAATAGCAAGAACAAAAATAGCAACAGAACCAAAAACAAGAAGAGGCAGAAAAAAATATATATATTCGTAGGACATCGCATGCACGATAACCCGATCCTGCCCCCTGCCCGGAACACCAGCCGCCGCAATTAGTTTGAAAATCCGTCAAAAAGTTAAAAATTAACTCTTGTTACTGAAAAATAATATGCTGCACAAATTCCACGTAGTTTGCCCCCCAAAAGCATGGGTAGAGTTATAAAGGGGTTAAAAACGCGGCCGGTCGTCCTCCCTTTTAGCGAGCGTGGGACTGCCACTGCCATCGCCACCGCCCCCGCCGTCCTCACTATCGAAACAGCTCGTTCCGCGTGCCAAACATCATACTATCGAACCCTTCCCTCCCGGCCCCCACACTTCTTCCCTCCTCAAAACCTCTCGCTCGCCTACCCATCCCGTCCCACTCGCCCAACCCACCCACCCCAAACCACCCACAGCGCAAAAGGCAACGCATCAATCAAGCACCCAACAGGACTGCGCCTCCAGTCTTCTATCGCCACTCTGTAGGTACTGGTGAGATATACGCACTGGGCTCTTCAACCAATACGAGCACAAAGCACCATTCAAAAACCGCAACAGTTGACCTTGATGACAGTAATCAGCTCAATCCATTTACCCGCCGACCCGCCCAACCTATTCAACCATTGCCGTCGCGACTCATACCCGTCAAAAACAAAACAAAAAAACAAACAGGCCGAGGTCGAGGTCCAACAACCCTTTTACGATTGCCAAAAATATGTCCCATGCTAATTCCAAGTAGTTTTTCCCCAAGAACGTGGGGCTAAGGTTGAGGCTTGAAGCATTCCAAAAACACAAACGAAAAACAAAAAGTACCAGGTAAAATACTGTTCAACCCCCCACGCGACCACGCGACTAAAACGAGGTCCTCTTCTTACTGTTTGGCGAGTTTGGGTAGAGGGTAACCGACGCACGCATCTGTTTTATCACGTCTGATCGACGGCCGCGCCGACCGTGAAAAAAAAAAGCAGGAAAAAAAAACAGACCATGAAAAACTAGATAACAAAATACACGTAAAAACGTTTATCGAGTGGCCTGACTAAGCAGCCGTTTTCTTCGGCTTTGCTTATATGTAAGCTTTCTCGCTGTCAGTAGTGGTTGTTGATGATGACCTGGCGGCTCGTGCTCCGGTTTTGCACCACCTGCAAGAGGCGGGTACAGCACGTTATGAGCAACATGGAGAACGGGAGTGGGGGGAGAGAATCGTTTTAATGCCGCCGCGGACCGTATCACAGAGCGGCAGTGTAGCACATCACAGCCCAACAACACAACACAACACGACGACACGACCCAACCCCACCCAACCCAGCTCAACACAACCCACCCAAAACACCCCAACCCCCAACCAACTATAATCGTCTAAACCACTAAAAAAATATAATCCCAACAGCATAAATGACATCGCTTCGTTTTTCTCGCTATACCACATAATACCAGTGCTACGGTATCTGTAGCAGTGCCCCTCTTTAGCGGCAACAACACGGCAACGCAGCAAAAACATGTCAAAACACGGAAAAAAAACGCCATAAACCACGCGCAACGACATGAATCAAGTAAAACACATCGCAGCGGGGTAAAACGCGTTACACCCGCCGGCAAATCGTTAAAAAACGTTAATATTGAGGTAACCGCGTGAGAACGTTAAAACACGTCAGAAACAAGATAAACTTACAGCAAAGCGCGGAAAAATGCGACAAAACACACAAAAAACGCGGCAAAACACCGTAAAAAAACACGCCAAAACGCGTTGACTTTGACAACTTCGAGACTTCGGAGGGAAAACGTGCCCAAACAAAAATGACTTGATTACAGCATATGCAACAAGTGAGCAGCCGGGCTGCCGGGGTTGGGGGCATGTCCGAAGAGCAACGGAAATAGGTGACACGATACGCGCGCAGCCACGCTTCGCCTGTACTGCTGAACGCTCTTTCTCGTACAAGATTGAGAAGACGGGCACTTTTCTCTTTTTAGATCGCTAGAAAACCTGGGGCCCAAAAGGATTTTGGCGCCTTGAAAACGCGGTAAACCGCAGCGGCCCTATGACACATACCTCATGCGCCACGAGGTGCTTCACCCACAGCCCGCTTACGGCGCTGTACCGCCTCTCGTCGAGGACAACCGGCCTACGGCAGCAGCTGTGTCGCTGACGCTCAAATACGCGGTAAAACACGGCGGGGCGAGATAAAACACGCCAAAACGAGCTAAAATACAGCAAAAAAGGTCTACAACACGCCAAAATGTGTTACAACGTCGTAAAAACGCGGGAAAAAGCGACGTATTTTCCCTCATACGCCACGAGGTGCTTCACCCACAGCCCCCTTACGACGCTGTACAATCTCTCGTCGAGGAAGAAGGACCTGCGGCAGGAGCTGACACTTAATAACGCGATACAGTAAATACGGCAAAACGTGGTATAACACGCCAACACGCGGGAAAACGCGCCAACATACGCCAAAACGCGTTAAAAAAAACATCAAACGCCAGAAAACAAGCTTAACTACCCCTAACCGCGTCTCAAAGACGCCGAGACGTGTTACAAAGCAGTCAAAACGCAGCAAAACCCCACGTACCTCATGCGCCACGAGGTGCTTCACCCACAGCCCCCTTACGACGCTGTATCGCCTCTCGTCAAGGAACAGGGGCCTGCCGCGGAAGCTATGCCGCTGACGTTCCCCGTGCGAGTCCACGTACGGTGAGGGGAAGAACGATGCCCGCGCCCCGTGGATCAGAAGGATGGAGCACTCCTTTATTCGCCGCAAGTAATCAGTGGCAATCAGTGTTTATTCGTTGTGGTGTTTTAGTTTGGTCGTCGGTGTTAATCGTGGGTCCGACGCGCACGGCATTAGCCACCGGTTGGCACGGAAATAGAGCCGCGGCAAAGGAGTCCACGCCACCATAGGAAGGACACAAAGAGGACACAAACACACAGCCCGATATTGGGGGAGGGGGGGACGAGGGAAGGGGGGGGTTAGGCGGGAACAGGGAACGGAGCGAAGGGAGGAGTAGAGAGGGGGTACGTTAATGAAGACCGATAAAACACTTTCAGCTGTAGGTGAATGACGGCAACCAGACGCGTCGTAACACACGGAAACCCAGGCAAAACAAATACCAAGCGCAAGATCAGCCAGGACGGAAATCCAGGGACGGGGAGGACGATCTTCCCCCCACCGCCACCCCGCCCCCGCCCCCCGCCCCCCTCCCCACGCCCACCCATCATCTAGCTCGCACCTGGAGCAAGAAAAACAGGCCGTCTCCGCAGCCGCAGAGTCGCGCGTGCAGCGTGCACCTCCCCCCCCCGCTGGCATCTAGCACATCACCGCACACGAGGCACACCGCCGGCTGGCTCACGCCCTCCCCCGCCCGCCTCGACACCTCCGCGTGCAGGTCGGTGTACGCGTGCGGTAGACGCACGAGGTCAATCTGTGCGCACAGGCAGGGGGGAGGGGGGGAGGGGGTTAGGCATGAGGTCGATCTGCGCGCACAAGGCGGGGGAGGTTGGGCTAGGGTAAGGAAAATCAACAAGTCGAAATCTCCGCGTGGTCGATTGGTGCGCACAAGGGGGACGGGTGGTGTATGGGATAGGGGAACGGGTAGCGCTAATCTCTTCAAAACCGTGTAATTCGTGTTTTTGGGAATAAACCACTTAGAACTAGCACGGGATATTTTTCGCCGCAGCACGAGGTCGATCTGTGCGCACAAGTGGGGGAGGGGGCGGTAAGGAAAGGTTTACACAGGGCTAGCCCTTTTACTACTGAAAAAATTATCCTACACTAATGTCAAGAATTTTTATCGCGAAGCACGTGGATGCAGGATACGGGTAGGGTTGAAGGTCGTAACGGTAAAGGCAGGGTTAAGGGTACGGCGCGAGGGGTAGGGGTAGGTAACGTTAGGGTACGAACAGGGGTAAGGGTACGGAAAGGGGAGGGATAGCGGCGAGAGTAAAGGTAGAGGTAAGGGGCAGGGGTAGGGGTAAGGTTAAGGTAGGAGTAAATTGCATCGCATTAATCGGCTGCGACTCAGAGAGCTACATGCGTCCGTCGCAGATCACTCGCCTTAACGGGCACCGGGAAGTCACGGAGGCGTCGCATAACAATTGCTCGACGTTGTCCCAGCGGTTCCGGCACGCCCGACGCCGCTCCTCCTCCCGGAAGCGTCTCGGCCGTCAGGCACGTCAGCCACCTTCATTGGTTTCGTTTCATTGCAAGCAACCACGGACACAAGCAAAGAAGGAACGAACAAGCAAGGAGGTAAACGGACAAGCAAGCAGGCAAGCAAGCAGGCGAGCAAACAAGCCAGCTGGTAAGCCAGCAAGCCACCAGGCAAGCTAGCAAGCCGGCAGGCAAAAGCCAGCAAGCAAAGCAGGCACGCACAAACAAAAGTACGAAAACCGCAACATGACAACAATTGGGCATCAGGTTGTTACGAGCAGTGAAGACAACATTAACATCCGCAGCATGGCCTGGCAAACGCCGCCGCCCCCACCCCCCCCCATCCATCATCCTCCCACGCGCATACGAAGAAAGCTTACGCTCACACACAACTATATTCGCATACAAAACACGAATGTGCGCATAATATGTGCATACGTATAAACAAAAACACAATCGTACCTGCGCGCCGCATCCACAAGCCCCGGCTGCGAGAGCAATGCCTCAGCAGACTCAGGAAACCCGAAAAATCGGCACAGGGGCAGGAATTCATCGTCGGAGCTTGGCAAGGATGTCCCGTCAGCACCCACCGCCATCCCCACGTCAAACACGCTCCGTGCAAACTCGCTCTCCCCTCCCCTTCCCTCTCCCCCTCCTCCGCCTCCTCGACCGAGCCCGAGGCTGTTCGTATCTTCATCTTCATCTTCCTCTGGCGTCATGCAGACGTGGACCATTAGAAGAGCTGTTCTCAGGAAAGCGATCACGTGCGCCGCCGCGGCCCGCAGGTACCGGTCACCGCTGACGCTACCGCGGCCGATTTCGCCACCACCACCACCACCAACGTCACCACCACCACCGCCACCATCCCCACCATCGGCACCACCACCACCACCACCGACGCCGATGGAGAAGGTTTGCACGCGCTCCGCCCCGGCGCGCCTGCCGCCCGGAAGAAGAGGCCGCGACGTGCCCTTGGTCCAGGGGCCCTTCAATCTTGCCGGAAACTGAGAAGGAGCACCAGCGGGGCCCGTAGCAGCCATAGCAACCATAGAAGTTTCAGCAGCACCACCAGCACCAGAATCACCACCACCACCACAACCACCACCAGTAGCAGTGAGCCCGCTTCGATTTCCAACCGCCATTGGCTTGTCACTGGCACCGCCGCCGCGGCCGCCGCCGTCGCTGCCGCCGAGCTCGGGTGGCGACAACCTTGCAGAGGGAAGCGCGGGCCGCGGGGAGGGGTCCGAACGAGCGGGCGAGCGGACGAACGCAACGTCAAGTCAGTCGACGAAGATAAGCACAGCGGCATATATACGAGTAACGTAGGTACAATCGCTTCGGTAAGTTTGAATTTACGTCGATGGCTCATGTAACGCTTCTTAAATAAAATAGGGTGCACTGTACAATGATGTGCGCCGGAATATTGCCCGCTCTCTCCTTTTGAGTGTCAAGCTTTAGGGATCAGTGTGGGATAATTTTTGCAATAGGAAGAGGGTTAACTCCTATGCAAGTGTGTCTGCTCCGCTACGTGTGCAATCTTGCACCATCTATACGCCCCTCCCCCCATCCGTTTCCTCCCCTACCCGCTTCCTCCATCTTTGTACAACAGCACCCAACCTAATTAAGCGTTCAACTCTCACCAGTCGTGGTCCAACACGAGCGCCCGCACATGCTCCACACTGGTGACCATCACAGCACTCCCTCCTCGCCCTCCCCCCCCCCTTCCCCCCCCTCCCTCGCGGCTCCCCTCTTCCTCATCCCCCTCCTCTTCGCCAAGCGCGCTGAATGCCCCCTCCCCCCCCTCCCGCATTCCGCGGGCAAACCCCGTTAACGCAGCCCTCCCTTTCTCGCCCGCGGTGCCGCGGCCTTGTGTTTTGTCGCTTGACTCTTCTGCCAACGAGTACCGGTAAGCGGACAGCACCTGCAGGACCCGAACAAGGCAGAAGGCACTGGAAGGCGGGACAGAGGTGGGCGTTGGGGGCGGGGGCGGTTTGGTGTCGATACATTACATAACGCGACACGTCGCGATATGTCGTGACAGGTCGTGACATACCCTGGTATCATACCAATCCACGACATATCGTGATATATTGTGTCGAGTCGTGCTGTACACGAGTATCGCGTCGTATCGTGGTGTGGGGTGGTGAGGGGTGGGTTGGGGTAGCGTAGGGTAAGGTGGCGCAGGGTAGGGGTTGGGAGGGGAGGGGAGGTTAGGGTGAGGGAGGGGAGGGTAGGGTAGGGTAGAGTAGGGCAGGGCAGGGGCGGGGAGGGTAGAGGGTAGAGTAGGGAAGGGTAGGGAAGGGAAGGGTAGGGTAGGGTAGGGTAGGGTAGGGTAGGGTAGGGTGGGGTGGGGTGGGGTAGGGTAGGGTAGGGTAGGGTAGGTAGGGTGAGGGAGGGTGGGGTGGGGTAGGGTAAAGTAGGGTAGGGTAGGGTAGGGTAGGGTAGGGTAGGGTAGGGTGGGGCAAGGCAAGGTAGGGTAGGATAGGGTCGAGCAGGGTAGGGTAGGGAAGAGTAGGGTGGACGTGGGTTTGGGACAGTACAGCGCGGAACGACCAGGCACGACTAGGCAAATACCCGGCGAGCGCAGCATGGAGCGGCGGGGGGGGGAGGGGTCGGAGATCACTCACCCAACACACTGCATGGCGCCCTGAACGTCCCCAGCGGGGAGCGAAACTAACGCCGTCGCAAGCATCTCCATCGCCCCCGTTAGCACCAGCGGCCTATCAAGATCCGTGCGCCTACCCTGGTCTTGCCCTCCCCTCCGCCTACTCGCTGCTCCCTTGTCTCCCTCTCCTGCCGCTGCTGCTGTTCCGGCTGTCTCCCCCGAAGGAAAGGGGCTGAGTAGTCGATGCAGCTGGTACACCTGCTGCTGCTGATACGGCATGCCGGCTGCTAGCATGTCCGCGGCCGTTGCTTCCCCCGGAGAAGCACCTTGACCTTGGCCTTGACCTGCCGCCATCCCCGCCCCCGTCCCCGCAACTTCTTCGCCGCCACCGCTGCCGCCGCCGCTGGTAGGGGAACTAATGTGAGAAACCGCGGCTGTGTTCGCGCTGAAGGAGTAAACATCCTGGCCACGCAGAGAAGCCGCCAGCTTACGACGCACCTAAAGATGAGGCAAGGCGTGGCAAGGCAACGCAAGCGAAGGCAAGGCACGATAAACCAGATTTCCGGGGGCAGCTTTTCTGTTTCCATCCCATCTGTTTACCGTTTCACCACTTTCTCCAGCTCCTCCCTTTTGGAACTCAAATCCTGGGTCCCACAGCTGGCATTCCTCCTCTCTGACCACTAAGGCGGGTGCCTGCGTTTTGAGCATATTCTTCCCTCATCGACTCGTGTTGATTTGTGCACACACTCCATATAGGTGCTTTCTGCGTCAAATTTGTACCCCCCCCTTCCCCCCTCACCCCCCCCCCCCCCCCCCCCCCACAGCACTCCGTCTCGAAAGGGATGCGTGATCAATGGTCAAATGACGAAGGCAAGCAACAATGATTGCGGCTCCCCCGCCCCCGCCCCCCCCCTCCCCGCCCTTCGCTTCTCTCACCGTATCTCCCAGCTCCGCCTGCCCCGTCGCCCTCCTCAACGCCGACACCACGAGCCGGAGACTTCGGATCCTCGAAGCATCCCCACGATCAGCCTCTTCCACCGTCGCGCCCGCCCCCGCCTCCCCTCGACCCTTCCCTTCACCACCACCGCCACCACCACCACCAACGCCAACACCAACATCAACACCAACACCACTACCACCTACAACACCACCACCTGCACCTCCAACACCACCAACACCAACAACACCAAGTGAGACGAGCGGGCTAGTTACCGCTGCCGCCGCTGTCACTGAAAAAGCGAGCGCCCGACATCCCGACAGAAATAGAACCTCCGGCGGGGCTGTGCCGCGAACCGATACGTCTTGGTCGATGTCGCGCACGTACTAAGAGGTAGGGTGCAGATGGGGGCGGGTGGGCGTGGGGTGGGTGGGGGCGAGGTGGGGTAGGTGGGGGCCAGGTGTGGCGATCGTGTGGAGTCGTACGGTATCGTTCGGTATCGCATTGTACTGCATCGTACCGTATCTTACTACACCGTACGGTATCGAATACTATCGTATCATACGGCATCGTATCGTATACAGTCGTACTCTACCGTACGGTAGGGTATTCTATCGCGTCGTGGCCTGTCGTATCACGTCGTAGTATCATATCATACCGAATCGAATCATACTGTGTCGCAAAGTATCGTAAAGCAGCACCAGTCATCGTATTAAATCGCATCGATTCGTATAGTATCGTATCACATCGTAGCATAACTCTAAAAGGTACCCTCTACCGTAGCATGGCCCCTACCCCCCTCTCGCCAAGCATGCTAACCTCCAAAAACGTTTTGATCTCAGGTTGGAGAGGACGCGGCGGCTTCTGCTGCTGGTTCTTCTGCCAGCGCTGCTGCTGCTGTTCCTCCGCCTGCTGCTGCTGCTGCTGCCACCGTCGCCGCTCTTGCTGCTCCTCCTCTCCCTCCTGCCCCCCCCCCCCCCCATCCTCCCCTTTCTCCTCCTGCTGGGCCATCACGTCACCACCACCACCACCATTAAAGGTTGCCTCAAATGTCATTGAACCCGAGCCCAAGCCCAACCCTACCCCCTGCCCCGACCCTAACCCTAACCCTTGCGGCGACGCCTCCGGTGTCCCCGACTCCGACCCTGATGCTGAGGAAGCCAACCACCGCGCTTGATCAAACGACAGCGCGGCTGCGGTTTCGAGCCAGCCTCCATAGCTGCCCCCGCCGAAGCTCCGAGGGCCTCGGCTGCTCGGCTGCATCAAACAACATTGCGAGAAACAACCAGATACGCGGGGGCGGGGGCGGGGACGCCAGGCGTGCCGAAACGGCGGGCTGGGGTTGGGTCGGAGGTATTGGGCTCAGCAACAGCAGCGAAAAAAACACTAAATGACACGAAAAACATCTGACAATAACTATTGGTAGCACCAGCAACAATGGCTCCAACACCTATACCAACAACAACAAAAACAACAAAACAACAACAACAACCACAACAACATCAACAACAACAGCAAAAACAGCAACAGCAACACTAGCAAACAACACCAACCCCAACACCACCTACAAAAACACTAACACCAACACCAACACCAACACCAACACAAACTTGCTCTCGGCTGGACTCGGCTTGTTCAAGCTCGGTTTGGTTTCATCACCTCGCCCCCCCCCATCCCTCCAACACACACCTGATCATCCTCGGACATCTCCATCGCGTCTCTCCCCTCCCCTGTCTCTTCCCCCTTCCCCTCCTCCTGCTCCTCCAACACGCCCAGACCACCACCACCACCGCCACCACCACCAACCCTGACCCCATCCCCATCCCAATCCCCGGCTACCGCAGCAGGCACCATCAGGTTACAAACCGCCTTACAAAGAGGACAATGGAACTCCCCGCTGTCACTATCAAGAGCCACGCTGCTGTAGGAGTCGGTCGACTCCATGAAGGTCTGGTGGTACTGCTCAAAACAAGCGTAGTGCAGGGCGTGTCCGCAAAACTGGGGGGAAACAAGGCGTGAGATGGTAGGGGTGGAGGCCGGGAGCGGGGGGGGGGGGCAGGGGGAGATAGGGGGCGAGAGGGGGAGAGGAGGGGATAGGGGGCGGGATGGGCAGAGGAAAGGAGGGCGGGGGGCGGGGAGGAGGGCGGGGGGCGGGGAGGAGGGCGGGGAGCAGGGAGGAGGGCAGGGGGGGGGAGAAGAGAGGGAGGTGTGAGGGGGGGCGGCGGGGGGGGGGGGGGGGGGGTAAGAGCGGCCCACAAAAAAAAAAAAAGTACCTGGTAGTGGTAGTATTAACAGCAGGTGAATGGACGAAATGGGGTGCACCCAGGTGTAATCGAAGAAAGCGGGGTACCTTAATTTTCGTAGCAGAGAGTTCAAGCGCACGCCGGCTATATTCCTCACAAATTCGCGTTCTGGCGCCTCCACCCCTTGCGCACGGTGTGTGGGCAGCACGCCAAACCTTTTTTTGGTCCTTTCGACACCCCAAAGCAGGGTAAATACGGGCGCTAAAAAAAAATCCTCTCCACAGACCACCCCATTTTTCAGTGATACACATTATTTGACATTTCCAACCATTTTTCCCCAGTGATGTCATTATAGGGGGCACTTCGACCGGTATTTCGTATGGGTTAGGGTTAGGGTTAGTTAGCATGGTTGAAAAAACACAATAATGTAAGACACTCCCTTTTTGTTCGTAAACCACCGGGGTATACCCCCTTCTCCGCTACGAAATAATAGGCCACCCTATTTCGTTCACAGTATACCCCTTTTCGCCGAACACCACGACCCGTTTTTGTTCGATGGTCCTCCCTCGCGGAGAGATGGTAGCGACACCGAAAAACTATTTCTCTACGCAACCCCGCACACAAGATCCGGCAATCGGCATCCGGAAATCGGCCATTACGGAGATCCATTGTTAACAGGGGCATATGCCTCATTATCATGTTGCTTGCGAAAAAATTCACCGGAAATTTCTCATAATTTTCGCAATATCTCGGCCAGAACATCAGATTTTTTTTTTTTTTTTTTTTGCGCCCGTGACCGTAAGGCCTGATGCGAACAATCCAAGCTATCGTTTATCGGTATCGACGAAGAACTGACAGAGTTATGACTCCATAGGCATTGGCCCCTGTTAACCCTTTTACAACTGGAAACCCGTTTTTGGGGACAAAATTACTTGGATTTAGCATAGGGAGGGGTTCGGGGGCTCTAAGGGGGTTAACAATGGATCTCCGTATTAGTTGGTTGTGTCATGCGACTGCACTTCTGCTTGCTGCCGGTCAGCCGGTGGTTGCTGACGAGCGTCCGCGCTTGAGACGAAACGGCCCGTTCGGCTGTCCTCAGTTCTTGGGCAGAGGCAAAATGATTATCTGACCTTCAGGAAATCCACTTCGAGAGACTGCACGGCATTGCCCAGCGGGTGTGCCGACGACATGGCTCGAGTGTGCTTTGAGCTGTATCGCGCGCGCGTGCGGAAACCAGCGCGCGAGAGAGAAACAGAGTGACGGCCTGACGTTTGCCCGAGCTCTTCGTCCCAGCGGCGGACCTTTGCGCGGTCCGCAGTGCAGTCGCATGACACAGCCAACTTACCGATTGCCGGATCATTTTATAAAAATATTTCAAGGACGTCAGCCGTGAGTTCGACGGATTTCAGGTCAATACTTATCTTTGCAAAAGCTGCGATGTTGGTACTTGTAATATATACTGTATGGGTGAGTTTTTATTGGGAGGGGTCCTATTTCTTGTTTTCACTATAATGGTAAGTGTTGGTGTTTTTACTTTAGGTGGGGAATTTTGAGCTAGATCCAACATCACACATCTATTTCATAAATTTATTACTGTAGGTCCCACTATACTTCTCTATCATACGTATGGTAGGCGGTTTATTTTGTGTTTTCTCCCCCCCGGCTCTAACATCTATTTTATAAATTTATTACTGTAGTTTCCACTATACTTCTCTATCATACGTATGGTGGGCGGTTTAAGTTGTTTTTTCTTCCCCCCGGCTTTAATATCGGGAGGACACCTGTGCGGGGTCGCGGAGAGATGGCGTTTCGGTGTCGTTTCCATCTATCCCCGGGTGAGGACCATCGAACCAAAAGGGGTGGTGCTGTTCGCCAAAAAGGGGTATACTCTGAACGGAAAAGGGTGGTCCACATTTTTCTAGCAGAAAAGGGAGTATTACCCCGGTAGTTTACGAACAAACTGGGGTGGTCTGTGGAGAGGACTTTTTGAGCGCCCGTATTTTTGGGGGGTCCAAGAACGAAAAAAAGTTTGGCCTGCTGACCACTAGGGTTGTGTATCAACCCAAATATGACGCGTGATTTCTTGATTTAAGGTAAATTGATACAGTATCAACTATCGCATCAACACAAGGCTAATAAGTTGATATCCTTATTATATAATACGCTAAGGTGGTCGTGACGCTTTTTTGGATTTTTGAAAATGTGTTGGTTACAACACCCCCCCAAAAAAAGCGGCGACTCTCGAGCTCCACTCGGCCTCCGGCGGCCTCGCGGTGTCGCCACTCCCATCCGCACAGCAGCACTACGACGTGCCGGCGAAAGAATGGGCGTCGGGGCCCCAACTCGGCGAGGGGGGAGCGTGAACATCGCTCTCCCAGGGACGGCTCGCTTGGTCCCCGGCGTGGCGAGGAATAGTAAACCATTTTTATGCATACTGAATTCCACACATGTCTGGTTTTGTCCCCCTCAATGCGAGTTATACAGTTTCCGTGCGCAAAACAAGGTTGAACGCCTTAGTCCTGTTGACCCTGGCATTAGCAGGGGAGTCCCCGACCTGTATCCTTCACGAGGGTACACACACCTCGTAGCAGGCGCGATCGAAGTATCACGCGCAGCTTGCAAAGATGGGTTTTGATCAAAATCCTTCTTGGTCGATCCCATCATCATCATCACACACAGCTCAAGTGTACTTTTCATATATCAACATGTCATACGATAATATCACGCCGATTCCGTCCACAACATGAAGTATCATATCAAACCCGTACGATATTCGGGTTGATACACAACCCTACTGACCACACACCGTGCCCGTGGGGCGGAGGCGCCAGGACGCAAATTGGAGGCGTCTAGGAGGCGTACGCTGGCGCGCCCCGCGACCAAAATTAGGGTACCCCATTGTGTTCAAATACAGCCGAGGTATACCCCATTTTGTCAATTTCCCTTGACAGTAACAAATAGTAGTAGTAGTAGTAGTAGTAGTAGTGGTAGTAGTAGTGGTAGTAGTAGTAGTAGTCGTAGTAGTCGTAGTAGTTGTTGTAGTGGAAGTAGTGGTAGTAGTGGTAGTAGTGGTAGTAGTGGTAGTAGTGGTAGTAGGAGTAGTAGCAGTAGTAGCAGTAGTAGCAGAAGTAGAAGTAGTAGGAGTAGAAGGAGTAGTAGGAGTAGTAGCAGTAGTAGCAGTAGTAGCAGTAGTAGCAGTAGTAGCAGTAGTAGCAGTAGTAGCAGTAATAGCAGTAGTAGCAGTAGTAGCAGTAGTAGCAGTAGTAGCAGTAGTAGCAGTAGTAGCAGTAGTAGCAGTAGTAGTAGTAGTAGTAGTAGTAGTAGTAGTAGTAGTAGTAGTAGTAGTAGTAGTAGTAGTAGTGGTAGTAGTCGTAGTAGTAGTAGTAGTAGTAGTAGTAGTAGTAGTAGTAGTAGTCGTAGTAGTCGTAGTAGTCGTAGTATTCGTAGTAGTGGTAGTAGTGGTAGTAGTGGTAGTAGGAGTAGTAGCAGTAGTAGCAGTAGTAGGACTAGTAGGAGTAGTAGGAGTAGAAGGAGTAGTAGGAGTAGTAGGAGTAGTAGCAGTAGTAGGAGTAGTAGCAGTAGTAGTAGTAGTAGTAGTAGCAGTAGTAGCAGTAGTAGCAGTAGTAGCAGTAGTAGGAGTAATAGCAGTAGTAGCAGTAGTAGCAGTAGTAGCAGTAGTAGCAGTAGTAGCAGTAGTAGCAGTAGTAGTAGTAGTAGTAGTAGTAGTAGTAGTAGTAGTAGTAGTAGTAGTAGTAGTGGCAGTAGTGGCAGTAGTGGTAGCAGTGGTAGTAGTGGTAGTAGTAGTAGTAGTAGTAGTAGTAGTAGTAGTAGTAGTAGTAGTAGTAGTACCACCTTGCTAGCGGCGGATCGTTCGTGAGTCGAAATATAGAAATCCTTCAGCAGCGAAGGGGGAGGAAAGAGACAAAAGAGACGGAGCGCAAAAACACAAGTCCGTCCCGGAGAAAGTGCCGGGCCCACGATACCTACGCACACTGGTATGTCCATGGTTAGCGTCGCACGTGCAAAAAACGCACCGCACGACTGTTTTTTTCCGTAGAGCGGAGATATGGCGAAAAATACGTATCACATACACAGAAAAGCCGCTTCAGAATGCACCCCACGCCACGCCACTCCACGCCACGCCACCCATCCCACCCCCACCCCCGCCCCCACGCCTACCTGCAAGTGAACACCCGCGCTTCCGACATCGTCGTCCGGCCGGATGTCGAGCACCATGGATCGCCGCCCGAAGCCCACGTACCCCAGGGGCTCCTTCGTTTCCTCCCGGCACACTATGCACTCTGGCGGGGGCTTCGACCGCCACCGCTTCCCTTTCGCCGACCTTCTTCGTGCCCTCGCCACCGCTGCCCCGACTGCACCCCCCCCGGCCTCAGCCCCCGCCCTAGCCCCACCCGCCGCACCCTCTCCCCCACCGATCGCTGATGCCCGCTGCTTAGATCCTGTAGTTTCTTCTTCTCCGATACCACTACCAGCGCCACCGCTACCACCGGTACCACCACCACCATCGATACCGTCGCCGAGACCGCCATCACCACCACCGTTACCGCTAACGCCGTCATCGTCCTTCTCGTCCTCCTCCGAGTTCTCCATGCCTTCCATCTGGAGGGCGAAGGCCGCTGCGCTCTCCTTCATCTTATCCATCGCGCGCTTTTTTGCAGCCTGCCTCCGCTCCTCCATCGAGGTGGCACCACCATCACCACCGCCGCCACCGCCACCGCCGCCGCCACCGCCACCGCCGCCGCCACCGCCGCCGCCACCGCCACCGCCGCCTCCACCACCACCACCACCGCTACCGCCTACATTACTGCGCCTGTAATCCGAAAAAACGCGGGGATTTTCACCACCAGCGTGCCCAGCGCTGGCGGGGGCGGGGGTCGGGCGGATTATGTTGCGGCACCTGTCGCTCATGCCGCTGAGGCGGTCGAGAAGCCATTCCAAGCCTGCGGAGATGACCTTGTCACCCTGGACCCATGGCGTTGCCTGAGAATCGCAACACAGAGAGCCCGACATCGAAAACAAGATGTGAGTGTGGTGTGTTGCTGTTGTTGACGATATTTTATTGCTTCGTCAGGTCAACTCGAGACGAGGCCGGATAAGACACGACAGGACGAGACAGCAGGACGAGACAGCAGGACAGGACAAAACATGAAACGCCACGCCAAGCCAGGCCACAAAAACAAACACCCCCCACACCCCACCCACCCCACACCGTCCCCTCCCCAACCCCCCAGTCTTACCGCACCTCCCCCACCCCCTCCACTCCAAGCCAAGGGAAGCCAAGCTACGCCAAACCAAGCCACAAAAACGACGCCCCCACCCCCCCTGTCCCGTACCCCTATACCCCTCACCCCTCCCCACCGCGCCACACTCACATTCAACTCCATCAACAGCTGGAGAACGCTCACAGGTGCCATCACCGCCGCAGCAGCCCCCGCCCCCGCCTCAATTCCCCCCCCCGCCGCCATCGGCAATGGTCCCCCTTCCGCAGCAGCAGTCGGGCGCATGATAGATGACAAGTCCAACACAACGCCCGACGAGGGGGAGGATAACGAAGCGGTCGCTCCCAACGAATCATTAACGCTGGTCATGCTATCCAACTCCCCCCATAGTTCTCTTGCGTTGGCCGTGCCAACCGCTCCTCTGGCCGCCTTATAAGCGAGAGGGGACAAGGGGGGAGTATGATGGGAGAGAAGTGGGGGGGGGGGGGGGGGGGCGAGAACGGGAGGGGGAGAGCGGGGCGCGAGGAGGGATCAGGCAGAAGGGGGGGGGGGACAGGAGCAACGAAGAAGGGAAACAAGAGGAGTGGGGAAGAGAGAAAACGTCATGGTTTCCACCTCTCGAGAGGTATCTGAAAAACAACAAACCAGGTATAACAACACGGTTGCTCGTAACCAATCAGACAACTCATTAATCAACCAATCAAAAATCAAAGTTGACACCGGCATCGACATCCACATCAAAGCCAGTCGCAACTTGAACATCAACCTCAACCTTCAACTTCAACGCCAACTGTAACTTCAAATACAACAAAAAACAATCGTAACTTCAGCTTCAACCACAACCGCAACATCGACTTCACTTCAACCTGGACAACTCTCGACAACAAACTCGAGTTTTTCAGGGGAAAACACTTAGAATAAGCGCAAGATTATTTGCGCAGTGGTGGAGCGGTTAACGTCGATAGGAGGGCGTGGGGTGTAACCAATGTACCGAGTTACCCCACCGTTGGGCTGAAGCGGGAGCTTCTGAGCTCCTACCGCGAGGAGGACAACATCTCACCCGAAAAATCATTTCGAACGCGTCCGCATGCGCAATCCGGCCAACGCTTGAGTGCGCTAGCCCTACAAAAAATATTCTCGCACACGCATCAGAATAAGCGGCAGTTGACGCGTGCTAGGGCAGAGGTAGCACTTTTCGTCCGAAATGTTTTCTGAACGACGGGGCTCCTTATAGCCCAAAAACGTCGGAAACAGGTCGTTTTTTTTTGCATGACCCCCGTCGTGCACCTAGGCCATGGTGGGATTTTTCACCCGGTGTAGATTTTATTTTTCTGTAAATTAGCTTTCGGGGGAGGTCTCAACCTCCTGAATTGACGAACCTTCAGAAAAATGGCGGTGCACGTCTACCGTAGCGGGCGTCAGTTCCTCACTCGAAGAGCTCAACCGGCCAGAAACGCCTGGCCCAAAAAGCGCAAACCCTACCGCGGGACGATTCTCATCATGTGCATGGCTCTAGTCCGTAGGCGATAGAGGGGTCCTTTTGGGAGCATTTTTTGCAGTGAGGCGGGGCCACTCGAACGAGTCACCCCCTGCTCCTTCGTGGTGTTAAACGTTGCGTGCTGTTTTATTGTGGCGATATGAAACCGCAAAGGGACGGCACGAGTTGGCCGCCCGGATCTTTGGGACGGTGAGCTGTTCGCGTTTGCGATCAGAGAGCACTTCCCGGTCGGGTAGAGGTACGGGCGTAGACCCAACCCAGCCCCTAGCCCTAACCCTAGCCCTAACCCTGACCCCCCCGACCCGGACCCAAAACGGGCCAGAAACGGGCCAGAAACGCGGCTGCGCCGCTTTTGGATATTTAAAAGTATAAGTCCGATCTGCGGGCCACCACATAGTCCTCGGCCAATGAGAGAGCGTAAAAACTACTACCCTTCAAGATCCGGCCGGCCACATTGGTAGGTCTTCTGATAGTGCCACCCTGCGCCAAACAAATATTTTTTCGTTTAGATACAGAGTCACTCGTGCGAGTGGCTCAAATCCGGTAGCGACCAACGGGGCATATCATAACGTTCCCCCCGCCGTACCCTTCGTCAGACCGTCGCACCCCTTCAACGCCGGGACGGAGAACGTCGAGTTTGGACCGACCAGGCAGACACTGCTCGTACAAGGCGCGAAGCGCCGTGAGGTGTTCCGCGAGTCGCATGGATGTTGAGCTGCATCCTACAAAGAACCGCTTGTGAGCCGGACTTCGGCAGCTTGTGCGTACTTGTTTATGGATGACAACGTCGAACTACTTGGGGGGGGGGTTCCGGTGTGGCACTGGGGTTACCAACAAAGAAAACTCACCTCATCTCCGCCGGGACCATGTTGAGGCGGCATCGGCGCCCGGACCATCGCCTCCATAATTGCCTCGCAGAACGCATCCGCATCGCTCATAACCTCCCCACCACCCCCACCACCCCAACCCCCACCCCCCCTCCCGCCCCCCCCACCAAAAACATCACCAACACCAACACCAACACCAACACCAACACCAACACCACCGGGGGCGGCGGTGCTGCCGTGCGACGGTTTAGGAGCCATGACGTGAACAGAAAGGGTGAGCAGGTGGAGCCCGCGCAAGAGCAAGCCGTCCCGAGAACGACCTGTGATGGGATGGGATAGGATGGGATACGATAGGAGGTGACGGGATGGGATGCGAAGGAATGGGGTGCCATGGGATGGGATGGGAATGACATGGGATGGGATGGGATGGGATTGAATGAGACGGGATGCGATGGAATGGCAAGGATGGGATGGGATAGGATGGGACGGACCGAGATCGGGTTGAATTGGATGGGATGCAATGCGATGGGATAGAATGGCATTGGATGGGATGGGATAGGGTGGGATAGATAGGAGGGGATAGAAAGGGGTGGGACGGAATATAATAGGATGGGATGGGATGGGATGGGACGAGACGGGATGGGATGGGATGGGATGGGATCGGATGGGATGGGAGGGATGGGATGGAAGGGATGGGATGGGACGAGATACAATGTGGTGGGATGGAATGGAAATGAGATGGGATGGGATGGGATGGGATGGGGTGGGATGGGATGGGATGGGATGGGATGGGGTTGGATACGATAGGTTGGGTGGGATGAGATGGAACGGGATGGAATATAACGGGACCGGATGGGGAGGGACGGGATCGTACTAGGAGCGAGGGAGGAAGGGCGTCTCGTCTTTGAGCGACCCACTTTCTCGAACAGCGCTTTCTCTAGGGCGAAAAATCAGCACGAACAATGGGTGTGTTGGATGCCGATGGGTAGAAAGAACGTATGAACCCTGTGGGACTTCAAGAGGGAGAAATGTCGACAAAAACTAACGATGACAGCGTCGGCCACACGAATCAGCCGGGGCTGCCAAGATAATAACACGTTCAAAGTGCAAACCAAATACCCGTACCAGTACGATACGCGTAACGCTACCTTCGTTGCTGCAAGCTGCACGCTCTTTCTATGACAGACGGATGATAATAGCATTAGTTATAGCTTTTTCGGTCGTTTTCGGTCGTTATACTCGACTCCGAAAAGAGACAACAACGTGAAGAACACACACTGGCATGGGTTCTTCGTTTGATGAACATGGACGACGTCGCAGCTAACCTGGGGACTTCCGCGCGCAGCCGAGCAGCAGGACTTGTCCGACGAGCCTGACGAGGGTCTTGTCCTTGAGCAGGTCTACGCGCAGTTTCTCGAACAACGAATGGGCCTGTTTCGTCGTTTCAGATACGAAACATACACAGCATTATTTACTATTGTAAATTATTTCCAGGTATTACATGCCAGCACGCAATGTTACGCTTTTGATCATAGCAATAGTTTGGGAAGGAAACAAAATAAAGAACAAGATAACAACAATAGCAACAAGCACACCGAGAACAACAAAAAAAAAAAAAAAAAAAAATGGAACACATGTGTTACAAGAACAAGTATAAGAATACAAACAAGACTAAACCTAGCCATAGACATAGCCCTAACCCCCATCGCCTGGGGAAATTCTCGGAAAAAATTTTTTAAGAGGACTTAATTCGGACAGTCAACCCTTTCCTCAAAGCTGGTTCCAATCGTAAACACTCCTGGTCGGAGCCGGTGTCGCACCTTGGGTGGGGGAGGGGCCAGCGGGGTGGGGCCCTTGATGGTCGGCCGACGCTCGCTCGCCTGTTGGTGGAACTGTTCAAACGCAAACACACAAAAGACCACAACAGCGCGGGGGCGGGCGGGCGGGCGGGAGGGAGGGAGGGAGGGAAGGACACGGGGACGACACAAAATGTAACTATTGGGAGGGTGGGGGCCGAGAGAAAACGACAGTAGATTACGGGTGGGGGGAAGGACGAGAGAGCGCAAAGGAGAAGACTGGCCGGGGGAGGTTAGAAGGGTAGAACGCCCCGCTGCCCAGAATATTGGTGACCTAAACGTGGCCACGTAGCCATTTCGACTACTGTTGTGCCATGAAACTGCTTTTCACTATTCTTATTAGCACCACCACAATTGCCACGACGACGAACACCACCACCACCACATGCACTACCACCAACACCACCACTCCTCTTCTTGCTTCTATTTCCACTGCCGCTACTACACTCGACGAGAGGCAAGGCAAGGGTCTCGCTCGCTCGCCTGGAGGGACTGGTGGAAGAACGTATTATCGTACTCCGCCGTGAAGACCTCCGGCTTCAGCACAAACTTCCCTGGCTCAAGCGCGTTCGTTGGCTCCCGCTTAGTGGCGATGTCTTTCAAGATACCTTCCACCAGCTTAGGACAAAACAAGAACAGGGAAAGGACAACGATTGGACAGAGAAAGGACAGAAAAAGGGCAGCGGAAGGACAGCGAAAGGACGGAAAACGAACCGAGAAAAGACAGACAGACCAGAGAACAGGCAGATAAAGGATGGAGGAAACACGGAAAGAGGACGGAGAAGGGGCAGAGAAGGGATGGAGAAAATAAGAGATAATGAGGCAACGTCACAAGGACGAGGCTTTGCGCGAGACGGGCTACCCATGCACATATTATATCGCTCAGGGCGAACCCGGCAAACAACTCGGTTCATTGGGGCTCAGGGGGGTAGAGGGAACCAACAAAATTAAGCTGATTCCCTTCCGTTTCCTCCCTCCGTCCCTCCCTCCTGCCCTCTCTCCCTCCTTCCCTCCTTCCCTCCCTCCCTCCTTCCTTCCCCCCCCTCCCGCCCCCCCCCCCGCCCCCCTCCCACACACACGTCACTCCTTCCACCCTTACCTCCTGATCGAGGGTTTCATTGTAGGACGAGGCGTAGCACGTGTCTTGGAGCTCGCTGTATGTACACGGAGCCGAGGCTAGTCGGTGTACCAGTTCTCTCCGAAGCTGCCTCGTCAACCTGCAATCCGCCACCCCTCCCCCGGCGCCGCCACCGCCACCTGCACCACTTCCAACTCCTCCAACACCACCACCGCCGTCGCCGCCAGCGCTGCTCTTAGTGTCTCCCATCTTGCCGGCCAAAACCCCCATCCTTATTGCCTCTCTTACACCTACGGAGTCCCCAGAGGCGTTATTCGAGTTTTGGGGGAGCGGGTCGGGGATGACCGGCATCTCCGTGGCGAGCAGGATCAGCAGAAGTAGGCATTCCTCCCCAAGGGCCAGTTGCTGTAGTTGTTGTTGACCAATGTTGTTGGTGACCAAGTGTCGTTGCGCCGTCGTTGTGTGTTGTCGTTGCCGTCGTCGTCGTCGTCGTCGTCGTCGTCACCGTCGTTGCCATCGTTGTTTGTTGGCATTGTCGATGTTGTCATTGCCGTAGTTCGTGTTGTGGTTGCGGTTGTCATGATCGTTGTTTTGGCCATTGCCGTTGTTGTCATTGTCGTTGTCGTTGTCGTTGTCGTTGTCGTCATCGTTGTCGTTATCATTATCGTTGTTTGTTGTTGTCGTCGTCATGGATGACGTGTGTTGCGCGTTATGTGGCGCGCGTTGTGTGTTGTGTGATGCGTGCGGCCCCGATTTTGTTCCCGTTGTGAGTATGCACAAATACATAAGATGCGAGGTTTGGGAGTAGTCGGGGCGGGGAAAAGGAGGGAGGGGTGGAGGAGGATACGGGGTGGGGGGGGGCGGGTGCGGGGTGGGGGGAGGGCGGGAGGGGCGGAACGGGTCGGGGGGGGCGGGGGCGGGGGGGGGGGGGGACGAACGAAGGGAGAACGGAGGGGGGACGGAGGGGGGCGAAGGGAAGGGCCGAGGGAGGACAGAGGGAGAAGAGGCGGTGAAGAGACGAAAGGATGGAGCGGGAAGGAGAAGGGGAGGGTAGTTTTAAAACGTCGGACACGGAGTGTTTGTCTTGGAGGCGTCACCGTGCGGGAGGGGGGGGGGCAGGGGGGCAGTAATAGGGAGATACCATCCGAGACCACCTTCGTGCCCACTAGCGTGCTAGAAATCTGGCTCCCTCTGACAACCTCAATATGTTGCACTTGGCCTGTGTCTCCCGCTATGTGTGTCGCCCTCTCAATTTCCCCCCCCCCCCTTTTCTCCTTATCTCTTGACTTCTTGCCCCGCCATAAAACTCCAACCCAAAAGAAGAGGCAAGGACGAAACGGGTTCCACGCGGCAGCGAGCTGCACGCCCGGCTTTCTCTACCGGGTTTCCTCCGTGGAATCGCGAATACAGTCGAACTATCCGCGAATTTATACTGCACATGGAGATAACCGTCGAGTCATCCATGGAATCGCCCATTCATACAACGGCTAAATCGATGGATGATTCCATGGATGGTTTCATGGATGGTTCCATGGACGGTTCCATGGATGTTTCCATACATGGTCCCATGGGTGATTCCAAATATACGCCTATGGAAAGTACCGTGGATGGACCGTTTTGAATCATCCAGGGTACATTCCGTGACCCCATCTGTAGAAAAATCCACGCTACCACCTATGAGACCATCTACCGCACATTCCGCGGAAACATCGATGGAACCATCTATCGCACTGGCGGTGGAATCGTCCGTGACATCATGCATGGAAACGTACGCGGCACTATCCGTGGGTTCATCCATCGTAAGATCCATAGATCACCTCCATATAACACTGTATCGAACAATGAACCGAAGCATCCGTGGGGCAATGCGTAGAGTCGTGCATCCACTAATCTATGGTAAAATACTGTACTTCTACGTAGGACTTCGCGCTGGTGGATATTTGACATTGGCAACAGCAGTCAACAGCTGTATACGTCGGTGGGAATCAGGAACGTCCCAACCCAACCCAACCCAACCCAACCCAACCCAACCCAACATTAGTTTGCTATCGTTGGGCGTTGGTGTGTGCGCCTCCCACAGCAGTGGTTTCAATTATCATGTTTGGGAGATCCCGGCCGTCGGGTAGGCAGGCCCTTGCAAGGAAGGTGTTGTCGCATGCTACGTGGTGGCGGGTGCAACCAAGTGTTCTGAGGCCCTTCACGTGAGCTCTACACGTCACCCATTCGAGAAAGCATTAAAAAAAAAACGCAACCAGCCCGACGAACTATCCCATGGCCTAGCTAGACAACGAAAGTACCCAGACACATCACCGGTCAGACGACTACAGGTGTACATATTAAACTGGTGCATTCCACAGTCATCAGATTTTGTGCCCCTCAAAAACGGGTCTTACAGTTTCCGTGCACAGATTGACTAACATCACCCTGTTGACCCTGGTACAAGCTAGCTCTAAGGGGGGTCGCCGACCTATATCCCCAGCAATACGAGCGATCGGAGTGTCACAGACAGCTTGCAAAGATGAGTTTCGACGAAATCTTCGATCTCACAGCTGGGGTGTACTTCGAAGTATTTAATTTTTGGGGACTCCACAGACATTGGGTAGCCCCTCAGTCGAACAACCTCGTCAGCCAGAAAACAATTGGCCCGAAAGTGCTACAGCAGCACTATACAGGGGTCCCCCAGCAAGGCGGTGGGGTGCGAGAGCAGTACGACCGCCTTGTTGAGGGAAGCCGCCCTGTTTATTCCAGGCTATTGAGTGCGATTCCCCAGCCGCGCCAAGCGATTTTGACCGCCTTATGTAGGGGTGCCGCCTCATTCAGACCGCCTTATTGGGGGAACCTTACCGACTGTACCTGGTACAGCAGTAGCCCTCAGCACGCCTCGGCTATTGCTTGACCCAACCGGCGACGGTGTCGACGGCAGCAAGGTTGCAAGAGCGTGTTTAGCAGGGCACTTCAAGTCCCACACTCTGCGGGCATTCGGGTACACACCTGAGCATCACTCACCAACAATCAGACATAGTACCCCGGTACCCTAGTGTTTATACCCTCATCAAACAAACTCTTGCATACGATGGGATCCTGGCGTGTTGCCCCTCGGTGGGGGTTGAGAACGTAGTAGCAGCGCTCGCAGCAGGAGGAGGCGGTGCCGCTCGAAGTAGGCTTCGCGGCAGAGGTAGAGGCAGAGGCCGACAACGAAGCCGAGGCTCCTCCGACATGAATACCACACGACAAAGATCGTTTTCCCTTGCTCTTGTCGGTGTTCACAGCTACTTGGTGCAGCCGTAGCTTTTTGTCATGCTGGCTGGTGCTGTTCTTCCACTATCACAGCAGGTGGGGCCGGTCACCGTCCCACGAGCAGCACCAGCGCCAGCACCACCACCACCACCATCACCAACGACGACGACAACAACAACAACAGCAACAGCAGCAGCCGCCGCAACCGCACGCCCACCACCTTCACTACCACCAACAACAAAGACATCAACACCAACACCCAACCACAAACAGAAGGCAAGACAACGAAGGGTGTGCTCGTACCTGATCCGCGTCTCGCATCGACCTCCTCCGCAGGCGCCTCCACCACATCTCCTCCGCACCATCTCCCGCTTCCCCCCCCCTTCCCCGTCCCCTGGTCCCTCCCCTCCCCCCGCCGCTTCCTCCTCCCCCACCCCCGCTACCGCTACCGCCGCCGCCGTGATGGGCAAATGGGTCCGAAAAAATATTGGTCGGAAGCGCCGAAAAACCGACCGCCCCCCCCCCCGACCCTGACCCGCCTTGTTTCGCGCCCCTGCGCTTGCCGCCGAGCGAGCTGGAACCTCCCCCAACCCCGGCTGCTGCTGCTGCTGCCGCTGTTCCTGCTGCTGCTGCTGCTCCTGCTGATGGTCCAGTTATTCCTCCTGCCCCTCCCCCCCCTCCTCCCGCTCCGCTTCCGTCTGGTTTTTCCGCTGGAAAAGATTCTGGGTGGTTGTACTCATCGAACATCCAGAAGAAGCATTGAAACCTTAGGGAGTGTGGTCACACGTTCCAGGGAGGGGTGGGGAGAGGTCGGGTGGGCTGGGCTGGGCTGGGCTGGGCTGGGGTGAGTGCGGAGGTTATTTCGTCTTTTTGTTCCCTCAGTTTTTATTTCTCGTTTATTATTTATCGGGGTATTTTTTGTTCTTTTTTCCACTGCTAGCACATACTCGTACTGTTCAGACGACTGCCGAGCGTAATGTATATGCGAGAGTAACGCTGGGGAGAAAAGATGCAAACGTGATGAATACAATCAAAGCACCGTACAAAATTGTGTTCAGTCCGCGGCAGTCTACTCATAAGACGTACTTGTGGAGCACATGGTTGACGACCTGCGACGCGCCGCACGACAGTCCCGCAAACTGCAGCAGCACGAGGTCCAGGTCGCGGAAAATTTTGCAGAAGCTCGGCTCCGCATAGTTCAGAACCTGCGATTGTAAGCAAAAATAGCGTGTACGCCGAGTGAGTGGGCGTCAACGAGGCGGTGATCAAGCGGCCAGTCATCAGGCGGTCATAAAGAAGACGGACTTTAACCCCTCGACAATTAGAAAACCACGTTGTTGTAGACAAACCGCTTGGAAATAGCGTGGGATACGTAGCGCAGTAGAAATCCGTTTGATCAACCTAGTAAAAGGAACACCTCGTTTACTGGAGGAGGCGAAAGGAAGCGCGGTCGCTTACGATCCAGGCTACGGTAGGAGCAGTAGAGCTTACCACTTATTCGAGAAAATGGTTGACGCACACTGTGCACGAGACGAAGGGGGTTTCACCCTACATTGGTGGCGTTTCATTAGGTTAGGGTTAGGGTTAGGGTATATATATATAATTCAAAGCGCATGCCAATCATTTTCTTGGACAAGTGGTAAGGCATCCTCGTAGGGGCGTCAATTTCGGGGCCTTTTTTTTTGCAGTCCTCGGCGTAATTCGCGCGAGTGACCCCCCAGTTCCTTCGCGGCCTTAGGTTTCCTGCTAACTAGGTTTTGCTAAATGAACCCGCAATGGAATGGTTAGCTACTCTGCGCCAAGCAAATCGGCTCAACTATTTTCAGTGAGGTAGTCCAGGGTCACGCGCGCGAATGGCTCGAACCCGGTAGCGACAAACGGGGATATATCATGGCATCCCCCCCACTAACTGTAGCCTTGGTCAAAGAGCGTGCAGTAGTACGAGTGCCACCATGTTGGACTCGTGCCGCATAGTTTTCCACGCGTCGCAACTCGGACAATACACGCCCTTTCCCCAGTGACTCGGGCTGCATCGTGTGCTCGAAAGATTGCGCGATACGTGACGAAACGCTACGAAACGAACCTGGTCGTTCATGCACTGCCCGTTCTTCCTCCAGAGGCCGGCCCTTATCTCCGCCCCCAGAGAGAGCACGCCGAGGGCGGTGTCCGCAATGTCAGTCACCACCTGTGACAGCGAAAACGTAGCAGCAGAACAAAAACAATGACACATAGAGCCAACAACAACGACGACAAGAACACCACCACCACCACCACCAATAACAACAACAACAGCAACAACAACAACAACAACAACAACAACAGCAACATCAACAACAACAACAACAACAACACTATACCTCGGGAAAGGCGTGGAGCGTGAGCTATGAACAGAGGGTCGGCGTCAATATAACGCGTTAGCGTCTAGGCGTTACCGTCGGCGTTGCCGTCAGCGTTACAGTCAGCGTTACCGCAAGCGTTCGTGTTGGCGCTAGCGAAATCTAGGTATCCCTCAACCGTACCGTGACTCATTCGGCAATTGGCGGCTGATAGGTAGTCAATCCAAAGTCCGTGGTATATACTCCTTCGCTCACGCACCTCGGAATGCCCGCTGACGATTCGTACGAGGAGGCTCAAGTCCCGGACACGCTCTTCACAAATGCAGGCTTCCCTGACCTTCTCCAGGCGGCGGTGGGGTTCGGGATAGGGGTGGGGGTTGGGGTCGAGTGGAGTGGAGTGAATGGGGCGGGGTTGGGTGGGGTCGGTGTGTACATGATACATGATCACCAAGCGGTGACGCCAACATAACGGGTCTAGACCTGCGCGCGCCGCCCACCCTAGTAACTGCCTCGCGCGCCTTCATCTTCCTCTAGCTTTGCAACTCGAGTGCGTAGCCATGAGGTGCTATAGCGCGCGCCGCTACCGCGGAATTCTGGCGTTAGCGTTATCGTTAGCGGTCTCCTTTGCCTTCATACTAGGATTGAGGTTGGCGTTTGTTGTTATCGGTCATCGTTAGCCTTAGGCGTTAGCGTTGGTCGTTAACGCTAATCTCTAGTGTTGGTCGTTAGCAACGATCACTAGCGTCGGTCGTCACTAGCGTTGGTCGCTAGCCTTGGTCGTTGTCATTGGTCGTTATCATTGGTCGTTACAGTTAGCCTTTAACGTTGGTCGCTACCGGGTCATTAGCGATAACCGTTAGCGTCACCGTTCTGGATTGCGATAGCACATGTGCTAGACCCTGTCTTCGGCGGTTCAGGTACGTAGCATGTTCAGGGTCAGCGATAGCGATAGCGTTGCAATAACAATGGAGTTGGCTTCAGCTTTAGCGTTCGCATTAGTGTTAGCGCTGGAGATATCATTGGTCGTTGAAGCTAGTGTTAACGGCAACGTCTGCAAAAGCATTGGCGATACCGTCAGCAAAACATTGGCGATAGCATGAGCAGCAATAGCGGCAACGTAAGAAATAGCGAAAACATTTCAACTACATAGCGTAATCCATCGTAAGCGTGCATAGCGTCGACGCCAGCGCTGGTTTTAGCATCAACGTTAGCGCTAGTATCAGCACCATAGAGCCAGTATGAGCGTTATCGTTTAGAATTATCATCAGCGTCAGCGTCGCTCCGACCGGTTCTCCTCACCATGGCGGCAAAGAAACGGTGCAGGATGGTGTGGAACGACCTCCCCGCGCGCGCAGGTCGGACCCGCAGGCAGCCCCTCGGGAACATCGGCAGTGTCTCGCGCGCCCATCCACTGCGCCTGATATTCCGCGAGCTCTTCCCCACCGCCACCGCCGAGGCCGCCGCCGTTGCCAGTTCGACCCCCGCGCTCATTCCCCGTCCGGCGCTAGCTCCACGATTACCGCCATGCGACGCGGCAAGCGCCCTGATTCTGGGGTCGTTCAAAAACGCCGACATCGCTGCGTTTGCACCTCCTCCTCCTCCGCCGCCGCCATCACTCGCAGAGCTCCCGGCTCCAGCGGCACCAACGCCGGCGCGACCAGCGGCTCCTCCGATCCCAGGTCCCCCCTCCGCCATCGCCTCTAACGCCGCGTCTACCACGGATGGCATCGCCGCCGATAACGGCGGCCGTCCGGCGCCCCCAATGCCTGCCCCGGCACCGTCTCCTCCGTCCTCCATAAACTCCGCACGGTGACTACCACCAACTTCATCACCACCGCCCCCACCATCATCTCTACGACCACCGTCACCGCTACCACCACCGCCACCGCCAACCGGTGCCGACGACATACCAGCCTCCCGATGCTGCCATGGTTGCGGCAGCGGCGGCATCGGCAAAACCCCGGCGACATCCCCACCTCCCTCCGCGGTGCCTCCCCAGTCCAACCACGAGAACGCCAAGTCGGGCGACGCCGAGTCCCCTTCCGACGGCGGCTGCGGCGGCTCTAACAGCTCGTCCTCTTCAAGCGAAAGGCGTTCGTTTTCCAAAGCGGCGTTAAACGAGCCCAGAGCCGCCAAGCTCTGCGCATCGATATTCGCCGTGGCCAGCAGCTCTGTCCTCCAGTTAACCGGCACCGGCGGTGCCGTCGTCGCTGCCTTCACTGCCCCCGGTGAAGACCGCCCTCCGCTCGCCTGGTGCCACAGAACCAGCGCGTGGAAGGTTGCCTGAAAGAGTTCCAGCGGTGACGGCGTCATTCTGTCGGTCGGGGTGTCACCGTCGGTGGTGCTGGTACCGACCGTTCCTGCTACCACTGCTGCTACTGCCGTTGCTGATGGCTGTGCCTGGTTGTCGGTCGCCGCTGTGACGCTTGCCTTCGACGTGAAAAATCCCGCAGGGATGGAGGCATTGCCTACAGGCTCTCGGAGCCACCCCAGCATGCACCTGTGCGGGTAGCGGGGGATGGGGCACGGCGAGCGGGGTGGCACGGGGGGCGTGTTAGTCTAGCTAGCACGGGCAGGAGCGTTTTACACCGCCAACACCAACACCAACACCAATACCATCACCATTAACCACTAACACAAACACTAGTACTACACTACTTATTATTAGCACGAACACAAATACAACACACAAACAAACGCACACACAAATCAGCGTCGACACCGACGTCAAAAGCAGCACCAACACCACCATCATCGTGAGCAAGACCAACACCAACACCAGCGAGAACATCAACACCAACGCTAATGCGTACACCGCCAACACCACAAGCATAACCACATTAAACCCAATACCGCCACCACTAAAAATACCAACATCAACGCCAACACCACCGCCACCGCCACCACCAACACCGTTCCATCCCATCCATCAGCATCCCATCCCATCCCATCCTATCCCGTCCCGTCCCATCCCATCCCATCCCATCGCATCCCATCCCCTCTCACCCCATCCCCTCCCCTCCCCTCCCCTCCCCTCCCCTCCCCTCCTCTCCCCTCCCCTCCCCTCCCCTCCCCTCCCCTCCCCTCCCCTCCCCTCCCCTCCCCTCCCCTCCCCTCCCCTCCCCTCCCCTCCCCTCCCCTCCCCTCCCCTCCCCTCCCCTCCCCTCCCCTCCCCTCCCCTCCCCTCCCCTCCCCTCCCCTCCCCTCCCCTCCCCTCCCCTCCCCTCCCCTCCCCTCTCCTCCCCTCCCCCCCCATCCCCTCTCATCCCCTCCCCTCCCATCCCATCCCATCCCATCCCATCCCACCCCATGGTAATACTCACTCAAACAGCGAAGTGAGGCTGATGTTGATGTTAAAGGCGTGCATCCAGTCCCGCTTCTCCCGCTCCACGTGCGTACGCTGCTGCCTTACTTGCGGAGCCATTAGCTGCGATGCAAACACAATACCGGTAACAAATAATCGTCGTCGTTTTAGCTATTCGGGTGGTCGTTCTTTCGTCTATTGTTGTCGTGTTTTATCGGGGTATTTCCACCACCACGACCATCACCACCTCCACCACCACCACCACCACCACCACCACCACCACCACCACCACCACTCCCCCCTCCATCACCACCAACACCCCCCTCCGCCCCAGCCAAAAAAAAAGCACTTCCCTCCACGCCCCCCGCCTCCCCACCCTTCACCATCACCACCCGCATACCTGTACCATGCTCAGAACTTTTATCCACTCCGTGAAGCACATCCGTAGGAAGCGTTGTGGTACTCCCTCAATATTAAGCACGCACTTCAGGTCCGCGACAATGGGGTTGTAGCGACGGTGTTCAAGAATCCCGTGAGAGGCGTCCAAAACATAGCTGCCATCTGGGAGAGGGGGGGAGCGGGGGCAGGGGGCGTGGAGGGGCGTTTAGGGGGGGGGGGGGGGTAAAGGATACATTCGGGGAGGAGGGGAGTTACAGGAGGAGTTGGAGGGCAAGGGGGAAGGGGGTACAGGAGGTATTTTACATGTACCATAGCCGATACGAACACGATCACCGTTATCATCACCGTTGTATTTGCCATCACCATTGCATGTACAGGTACCATGCCGTTAGCGTCACCATTACCTGGGGTGTTCTCTGCACTGTTTCGCTTTAGGCGTGCGGGAGCCAGGGTGGAGACCAGGCACCCGGCCAAAATCTGCAGCAGGTCGTACTTCTCCACGAGGTCCTTCACGAACGCCGAACGGTTCAGGAACTGCACGCTCAGGGTGTACAGCCTGTCACCCCCCGTACCCCCCCCCACGCCCGACCAAAGAGGCAAGAGAGCGGAGTGGCATCATCCGCACGAGAGCATCCCCCGTCCCCACCCCCAGAAACATGCAGACAGCACCAGTAGCAATACCAGTAGCAGCAGTAGCAGCAGTAGCATCGGCATCGGCGGCAGTTGCAGTAGCAGCGGTAGCAGCAGTATCAGCAGCAGCAACAAAAGCATTAGCAGTAGCAGCAGTAGCAGCAGTAGTAGCAGCAGCAACATCGGTGGCGGCAGTAGTAGCAGGGGCGACAATTGCAGCAATAGCAGCAGCAGTAGCAACAACAAAAGCGGAGGCGGCATCAGCACCAACAACGGCAACAGCAGCAACAGCAACTATATACTCCTGAACCTACACCAACCCCAACCTCCATCCACGAGAAGCTTAAGGCTTACAACGAAAACAAAATGGACGGTCGTAACGTATGTACTTGATTTCAGACCGTCTGCAAAATAGCATTTTGAATTTTTTTCCAAGAAGACACTCACGCATAGTCCGCCGTGCCCACGCCTCGAGCATAGTTAGCCGTCACCACCGGCAGGGCGCGGACATAGGCCGCCGCGATCCTGGTCTTGAAAGGCTGATCGGCCATGAGGGTCAGATAGAGGTCATGAAGCACGCTCGCCAGCTCCTTCTGGAGGTACGCGTCCGCCTTCAAGTCGTTACAGGCAGATATATAAGAGGAAAAGGCAGAGGCAAGAGATAAAGCACCATTTTATTGATATTGGACAGGTTTTTATTTGGTTTGGTAAACTACCTGCTGTGCTATATAATACCTGGTACCTGGTACTGTTCAACTGACTTATTGTACGTAGCGTCGGGGGCAAGGGAGGTGGGAGGTGTAGAGGGAGTTTGTACAGGGATTCCCAGAGGAAGACCGAATCAAGCCATATATACCGAGCCGTACAGCACCGCACCGCACCGAACCAAACCGTACAGCACCGCACCGCACCGCACCGCACCGAACGGAACGGAACGGAACGGAACCGACCCGACCCGACCCGACCCGACCCGACCCGACCCGACCCGACCCGACCCGACCCGACCCGACCCGACCCGACCCGACCCGACCCGACCCGACCCGACCCGACCCGACCCGACCCGACCCGACCCGACCCGACCCGACCCGACCCGACCCGACCCGACCCGACCCGACCCGACCCGACCCGACCCGACCCGAACCGAACCGAACCGAACCGAACCGAACCGAACCGAACCGAACCGAACCGAACCGAACCGAACCGAACCGAACCGAACCGAACCGAACCGAACCGAACCGAACCGAACCGAACCGAACCGAACCGAACCGAACCGAACCGAACCGAACCGAACCGAACCGAACCGAACCGAACCGAACCGAGCCGAACCGAACCGAACCGAGCCGAACCGAACCGAGCCGAGCCGAACCGAACCGAACCGAACCGAACCGAACCGAACCGAACCGAACCCAACAGAACCGAACCGAACAGAACAGAACCCAAAATAACCCAACAGAACCGAACCGAAGCGAACCGAACCCAACATAACCCAACAGAACAGAACCTAACTGAATCCAACAGAACCCAACGGAACAGAACCTAACAGAACCCAACAAAACCCAACGGAACCGAACCAGGCCCAACCGAACCAAACCAGACCGAACCGAACCAAACCGAACTGAACCGAACCGAATAGAACCTAACAGAACCCAACAGAACCCAACGGAACAGAACCTAAACAGAACCCAACAGAACCCAACGGAACCGAACCAGGCCCAACCGAACCAAACCAAACCGAACCGAACCGAACCGAACCGAACCGGATCAAACCGAACCGAATCAAACCGAACGGAACTAATGTACGGAATCCCACCTCCATCAGCGCCACCAGTGTAGGCACGTCGAACATCTCGCAAACCAGTCGGCAAGCACCATCCGATATCGTCGACACACCCTGCAGCCACACCACCACGCAGAACGCTCGCGACAGCATTACCTCCAATTTTCCTGTGCGGATCTGCGGCCGACCCCGGAAAAGAAGGTGAGTAGGTAGGCAGGTAAGTAGGTAGGTAGGTAGGTAGGTAGGTAGGTAGGTAGGTAGGTAGGTAGGTAGGTAGGTAGGTAGGTAGGTAGGTAGGTAGGTAGGTAGGTAGGTAGGTAGGTAGGTAGGTAGGTAGGTAGGTAGGTAGGTAGGTAGGTAGGTAGGTAGGTAGGTAGGTAGGTAGGTAGGTAGGTAGGTAGGTAGGTAGGTAGGTAGGTAGGTAGGTAGGTAGGTAGGTAGGTAGGTAGGTAGGTAGGTAGGTAGGTAGGTAGGTAGGTAGGTAGGTAGGTAGGTAGGTAGGTAGGTAGGTAGGTAGGTAGGTAGGTAGGTAGGTAGGTAGGTAGGTAGGTAGGTAGGTAGGTAGGTAGGTAGGTAGGTAGGTAGGTAGGTAGGTAGGTAGGTAGGTAGGTAGGTAGGTAGGTAGGTAGGTAGGTAGGTAGGTAGGTAGGTAGGTAGGTAGGTAGGTAGGTAGGTAGGTAGGTAGGTAGGTAGGTAGGTAGGTAGGTAGGTAGGTAGGTAGGTAGGTAGGTAGGTAGGTAGGTAGGTAGGTAGGTAGGTAGGTAGGTAGGTAGGTAGGTAGGTAGGTAGGTAGGTAGGTAGGTAGGTAGGTAGGTAGGTAGGTAGGTAGGTAGGTAGGTAGGTAGGTAGGTAGGTAGGTAGGTAGGTAGGTAGGTAGGTAGGTAGGTAGGTAGGTAGGTAGGTAGGTAGGTAGGTAGGTAGGTAGGTAGGTAGGTAGGTAGGTAGGTAGGTAGGTAGGTAGGTAGGTAGGTAGGTAGGTAGGTAGGTAGGTAGGTAGGTAGGTAGGTAGGTAGGTAGGTAGGTAGGTAGGTAGGTAGGTAGGTAGGTAGGTAGGTAGGTAGGTAGGTAGGTAGGTAGGTAGGTAGGTAGGTAGGTAGGTAGGTAGGTAGGTAGGTAGGTAGGTAGGTAGGTAGGTAGGTAGGTAGGTAGGTAGGTAGGTAGGTAGGTAGGTAGGTAGGTAGGTAGGAAGGTAGGAAGGTAGGTAGGTAGGTAGGTAGGTAGGTAGGAAGGTAGGTAGGTAGGTAGGTAGGTAGGTAGGCAGGCAGGCAGGTATGTAAGTACTGTAGGTAGGTAGGTACGTAGGTTGCGGGACGGGATGGTGGGTAATATGGGATGGGACGGGATGGGGTGGGATGGGATAGGATGGGATAAGAGCGAGGGACGGAGCGAGGGAGGGAGGGGGCCGGAGGGGTTTTCTCTTATATGTAATTTGCTGCTGCTGTTGCTTTTGCTACTACTGTTGTAGGATATCTTCATTTTATGCTGTTGTTGAAGCCGCCTCGTCGGTGCTATCGCGTGCTATACTGAATTGCGTATACCGAATGCTACAGAGTGCTCGCTCTTGATGCCGAGTGTCATTCTCTCATACAACAAAATAATTCCCCCCATCACAGCTTTAGCCGACACAATCAGAACAATACTATACCAGTACATGGAAAGAGATACCAGTAACCACTACTGCTGTAGGTGCAAAAATAACTGTTAGGGGTGTCAATGAAGTGCTCTTCCACCGCAGTGTCATGTCCGAATTTTTCAGATCGACCAGAAAAAATCTATATTGAGAAAAACGAAAAATACAAATCAGCTGTGGGATCGACCAAAAAGAGCTGTGGGATCGACCAAAAAGGATTTTGATCAAAACCCATCTTTGCAGGCTGCGCGTGATACTTCGATCGCGCGTGTTACGGGGTGTGTATACCCTCGTGAAGGATACAGGTCGGTGACTCCCCTGCTAATGCCAGGCTCAACAGGACTAAGACTTTCAACCTTGTTCTGCGCACGGAAGCTGTGTAAACCGCATTGAGGGGGACAAAAACAGACATATGTGGAATTCATTATGCATAAAACAAGTCATTATAGTGTGTGTTAACTTTTGGGGTGGGCTACGTCGTACTTGGGTCTAACGGGTTTGTACGCAAGTCATACCTCCTGCGTACCTACTCCCTGTATATGTGGCAGGCCAGCGGAGGTCCAGCCTTGGCCTGATGCTTATGTCAATGTCACCCGAAAAACGTTTTCCCTAAAACATGCTGATGAAACACTGAGCACGTGCAAAAGTTCGTGTGCTAATTCCTTGGGAGTAGAGTGGAATTAGATGCTGATATTTGCTTGTCGTGATTCATGATGGCATGGGTGACGTGTGTGGTATGAAGCAACATACACTTTACCATGAAACTTCAAACTGAGCGAGAAATTCCGAAAATGTGCCGTTTTCTGTACCTTGTTTTCCCTGGTCAGAGTTCAAGATAGCAGTGCAAAAAACTGAAAGTTAACCCCTTTAGAGCCCCCGAACCCCTCCCTATACTAAATCCGAGTAATTTTGTCCCCGAAAACGGGTTTCCAGTTGTAAAGGGGTTAACATTCCTTTGGGTTGAGGACTGCGGACTATCTATGGAATCAAACAGAACTATAATCACTTGCCGTGAGAAATCATCAAACAAAATCGATCGCGCTGGAGCTAAAATACTAAATTCCATACTACTAACGAATGCACTTAGGCTGGATATGATCTGCGACGTCCCATGAGCCATCTGATCGATGGCTCTTTTGCTATATGATACCACTCTGTTCGGAAACGTAAGGATCAGTTTATATTGATATTAACGTTATAACGGTCACTACATATTCGGATAGATCGGCACTTATACCAGGTACTACTACTAGCACAGGGTAACGCAGTCATACTTGAAAGTACACCCGGTATCATAAGAGTGTCAGGCAGCAAGCATGGCTGCTTGCTGGTGCACCTGACCAAGCAAAGAGGGTGGGATCGTCACCGGGCATGGACTGCTGCAGATATACCGTCGTCGGTCATCGACGGTCGCTGCTGACCAGCGCCTGCCGTGCGCTGCCGTCGTTGCTGGTTTGACGCGGACGTGCTGCTCTGCTACTGCTGCAAGCTGCTGGTGATTTTCGGCCTGGATGGGTCGCTGCCGCCCTCGCGTGCGTTCAGCCATCGCTACGAGCGCTCGATGTCTGCGAAACAGGGGGCTTCGAATGCCCCGCTAAGTGTGGGCTGTGGGTTATGTTGTCGGGCGTCGTTGCTCGAAACGAGAGCACAAGATACACAACACACAATCGTCATCAGCTCGGGTCAGAAGAGGGCTCGAACCTTGGCCCAAGAGCTCGTAGCTCGAACGCAAGGAAAGTTACTCACTTTGAGCTTTCGGGTTTATTGCTCATTGATTACAGGGATATTTCAGTGCTTCTGGTTGATTTGGAAAATATCAGTTTTTCATTCTTCACTTCATCTTTTTTGAGGGACGTGTGTATTGCCATTAGCACCGATATTACGCTTTCATTGGCACACCTAACTGTATCATATCAATAGCTTCATACCAATCCAATGCCTGGTACCAAATCAGGCAACCTAGTGCCGGATAAATATGTTACCATCACGTTTGACATCCGAAAGTACATGACTACATACAACCATTTCGAACCAGTGTACATCAAATTCCCGTCTTCCAGGGAGACGAAGGAAATCAGAAACTTCCACCTTTGTGGCAGGCGATATATGATTTTTTAACTTAAATTTTAAATACCAGTGTTGGCTGCCGACATACTATACGGTAAAAGAAGCAATACGTTGACCCATCAATCCATTCGCACCGAGATCAGAAGCCCGCGCCTCGTCAAAGCCTTGGCGATTTCCAGCAGCCGTTCCATCTCCGCGTCCCCCTCTTCCACCTTCGACCCCACATTTCTCACTCGTGCTCCTGCCCCCCCCCCTGCTCCTTCTCCCTTTCCTCCTCCTCCTTCTCCTTCTCCTCCTTCTCGTCCTCCTTCTCCTCCTCCTCCTCCTCCTCCTCCTTCACCACCGCTGCCGCTGCTACTACCACCACCGCTGCCGCTGCTACTACCACCACCGCTGTCGAGGTCAACGGGGACGGGTCGACCGGTGTAGGACGACAGCACCACCGCTTCTTCGGCTCTTCCAACTTCAAGGAAGGATCGTATCTGCATGGTTTGTTGGTGGCATTGGCGTTAGCGTTAATGGTGTTGGTGTTGGTGTTGGCGTTGGTGTGGGTGTTGGTGTTGGTGTTGGTAGTGTTGGTGTTGATGCTGGTAGTGGCTTTGTTGTTCAAAGAACGATCGTGTATGCAATTTAGTTGGTGTTGGTGCTGCTATTGCTGATGTTGGTGTGGGTGCGTTGGTGTTGGTAGAAATAGCTTTAGTCTTGGTAGTGGTTTTGGTGGTGATCGTAGTGGTTGCGGTCGTGGTTGCTGTTCTCGATGTTTGTTGCTGGGTAAAAGCAACCCTACCCCGTCCCCCCCGCCTCCCCCCACCCCAACCCCTTGCTTCCCCGCTCCCACCCCGTAGCCCCCCTCTTTCTCTGCTTACCTCGTGGGTTCTCTGTCCGTTGAGACCCGCCTCGGTCGCCAGCGCGTCGGAAACATCCTGGTGCCCGAGCATGTTTTGGTGCACCATCACCGAAATCGTCTGTCAGTCCATCAACGACACCGACCAAACCACCCACCCACCCACCCACCAGCCAACAAACCAATAAACCCGCCCGCCAAGACCACCCAAAGAAACAAATCGATCAATCAACCGACCAATAAACCGATCGATCAACCAACAATCCGATCGATCAACCAACCAATTAATCAACGAATCAAGCAACAAATCAACCAGACAGTCAATCAATCAATCAATCAGACAACCAACCAACCGACCAACGCAAACCCCCAAACCATCCAGTCAAGCAAGCAACCAGCCAACCAACAACGCAAACCCGCCAAGCAATCAACAAATCAAACACGAAACCAACCAGTTGAGCAATCAACCAGGCAACAAAAGAGCAACAACAAAAACACCAAATCAACCAACGATTCCGTCCGGCCGACCATTTTTGACGGCCGTTTATATGCCGCAGCAGCAGGTACGACATCAATGGCAGGAAGGGCCATAACGGGACAGGATGGATACGGAAAGAAAAGAAAAGAAGAGGTATTACAGGAAAAAAAAAGAAACGAAACGAAACGAAAACAGCAAAACGCGAGGTTGTACCAGGGGAGGGGGGATAGGGTGGGGAAGGGGTTGAGAGGGGGTTGGGGGGGGTTGGGGGGGGTTGGGGGGGCGTGGGGAGGAAAGGGGAAGGGAGGGGGGGGGGATGTCGTCGTATCATGCATGGTAGTCCGTAGGACGTAAGACAATCGCATCCCAACAACACCGGGACGCAACACGTCGAGTTTTCACCGACCAGGCAGACATTGCTTGCACCACGCGCGAAGCGCCGTGAATTGTTTGGCGAGTTGCATCATGCGCAACCTGCATCCTACGAGCTGCGTTCTATTAAGAACTTGTGACGGGGGAGTCAAACACTTCGTGCGTACTTTCTTGCCGGAGGGTTATTACGCTACTGTTGTCGGGTCGTACACTTCAACGTAGCAAACATGGGCGGCCGGGATGGTAGTGAGAGGGGGTGAAAGTGGGGGGAGGGGGGTGGGGCGGGGATAACGATGGGGGGGAGGGAGGTCGGGCGGGGGGTTGTGGTGTCAGATGTTTCAACGCAGTGCCGCGGTAGCTGTCACCTTGCCCCCCACCCCCCGTCTCGCCTTCGAAACCTCAACTCTTTTCCCATCCCCCCCTCCCTCCCTCCCTCTCCGCTCCCTTCCTCACACCCCTTACCTCCCCGTTGAACGTCGGGCAGCGGGAATATGTGGTATTTACTTCATCATTTATGTGCTCCTTTATCTCACTGCCAGGTATACGTTTTAAACATTTTCTTCCCCCCCCCCCTTCCCGTTCCGTCCCTCCGTCCCTCCCCCCCTCCCTCACGCCATATCTCCCTGCCTCCTTGCCTGCCACCCATGAACACTTCAACTTCCCAGGGGATCAATAGTTTTCTTCGATTACTCCATTTCTCACCTCCGGCTTCTTGCATTCCGTCGCCCACGGGCGGGAGAGGTCGAACGCACGTACCGCCTCTTTAACAACATCCAGCAAAAACTCCTGCACCGCTCCCACCACCTTAGAACCCGCGGAGAGCAGCCCTGGCCACCGCCGAAAAAAATACAGAAACGGGGGGAAAAAAAACGGAAATCGCAACAAAACAAAATTGGATAAAACGAAGATCGAAAACAACAGGGATCAGAGAAGGCGAAGGCAGAAAAAACACGCAGACTAAAATTAATGGAGATCGGCCAAAAACCCTGCATCGCTCCCACCAGCTTCGTCCCCGCCGAGATCAACCCTGACTGCCGCCGAGAACCACACCCCAAAACAAAACGGGAAAATGAAACGGAGATGAAAAACATGGAGCTCAGAGAACAGGCATCAAAGCCTCTGGGAACCAGATAAAGCGACAAATAAATAACAAGTTGGGTCTTATCTACCGTCCCTTATAGTATTTGAGCGGCGTACAAGTGGCATATTTCAGTGCGCATGTCGTGCACCTCCTTGTGTTGAATTTAGCGTACCCTACCTACCATACCCTACCCGCGCGGCCCGGGTTTGCTTGGTGTAGCGGACGCTATAATCGCCACTTTGTTTCGCCACATGTTCCTTCTGAGGTCTCAAAAAAATCAACAGGACACGTAGTGGGATGAGGTAGGCTACGCTAGAGTACGCGAAGTAACCAAGGCTAGGCCAAGCAGCGCTAGGCCAAAGCAGACTAGACTACATCGCTTGCATTGCACGCATAACTACATAACACTACATGTCATACCAGGTACTACATGGCCTGATACACCTACACAGACCAGGCCCAGGGAGGGGAGGGTTACTGCTACTGCTAGTGCTACTTGCTAATTCTACTACTACTACTACTACTACTGCTGCTGCTGCTGCTGCCACTACTACTACTGCTGCTGCTACTAATACTACTTCTACTTCTACTATTATTAACACTGACATTACTACTACAACAGCCAGCCAGCCAGTGTACCTCTGGGCAACTCCTGCAGCGGGTCACGGTTATCCAGCCCGTGCCTGCTACAGAAACCGCGGGAATCCCAGGCGTCCGGGTCTCCACAGTCGCAGCACCCGCCGGCCTGTTCCGGGGAACACAAACAAAACACACACATGCACAGAGGAGCCGAGGAAGGAGGCCGACGACAGGGGGCGGGAGGGGTGTACTCATTTTTTCTTTCCTTGGTAACATAAATGGACCACGCATCCCTTTCGAGACGGAGCACCGCTCCTACTCCGAACAGAGACACCTCCAACGTTTGGGCGCTCAATATGTTTTTCCATGCATCTCATGTGGGGGGGAGGGAGTTGAAGACGTGATAAGTGAATTGACACGCCAAACAAAAAGTAAACAGGCACAGAGGAGTCATGGGACGAGGCCGACGGCGACCACGACGACAAGGGGGGGGGGGGGGGGCGTGATGACCGACTCCCATAACAGACAAAAAGAGACAGGAGCTATGGAAGGCGGCCGGCAGCGAGTGGGGGCGCGTGTGGAGTGAATAGTAACACCAAAACAAAAAATGAAAAAAGATACAGGCACATAGGAGCCATGAAGGAGGTCGACAAAGAAGGGGGGGGGGCGAGTGAAGGGAATTGGCACACGGAACAAAAAAAACTGGCAAACACAAAGAGCCACGGAAGGAGGCCGACGACTGGAGGAGGGGTTCAGGACGTGTGGAGTGAATTGACGGATACAATACTACCTGTACGATCACATATCTGGGGGAAACAGAGTCACACAATACAAAACCAACGGAACATAACAACAAACAAACAGCATACGAACATGATTGGTGAGAAACAACAATAGTCTACCGTTTTACATGGTACGCGGCACCAGTACGTGGTTTGCGGTATGAGTGTGTAAAGTACGTGGTCGTAGTACGCGATTTTTGGTACGTGGTGTGTGGTATGTGTGGTACATTGTATGTGGTACGTGGTCAATAGGCGGTACGTGGTATGTATCTTGTAGGTGGTAAGTGGTACCATGTACGTGGTTCGTGGTATGTGGTACGTAGGATGCGGTATGCGCAGATGCGCAGATACATTTCAGGAGGTGTAATGTGTAATGTCTCCCGGGCAACACCGGAACACCGACAAGAACCACGTACCCAAACGGGTTCAAGGTGGATAATACAGAACACATATCCACGACCACACAAAAAAACAGAAGGTGTTTGCGAAAAACGTTCTTCGGAAAAATACTTTCCTTCCACTAAAAAACATTAACTCCCTTCCCATCATGGTTTTGGTGTCTGCGTTGGGAGAAAACAAAATCCTGAAGGCGACGCCTCCCAAATTGAGGGGGGAAGTGGGGATGTGCGGCAACAAAGGAAAAAAAAAGGAAAGAAGCACAAAAGAATAGAGAATAAAAACAGCGTACCAGCTCCGAGTAGCAACAGCAGCCAAGCAACGGCGGCGGTGGCAGAGTTCACTCAGAGTAGCCGCTGCTATCCCACCGCAGCAAGCAGCAGCACAGTTAGTGGCACTAAGCCGCAGCTGGAGGCAGCATCCGCTTCAGCAACAACAAGCAGCACCAGCACCAGCACCGGACACAACAACAGCTTCTGCTCTTGCTATTTTCAATTTTGGGATCAGCTTCGCAATCTTCTCGCCGTGTGCTGCTGCTGCTGCTGCTGCTGCTATAACGGTGTGCTGGAATTGAAATAATACACGAGTTGTCCTGTTGTCACGGTCTATGATACCAGCATAGCGCCGAGCACGAGTACGAGTAGCCGACGCATTCTCCACGACACCAAGCGGGCGAGAGCGCACCATCGTAGAAGCGGCCCGCTGGCACACCCCAACACCGCTCAGTCGCGTCATACTCTAGCTACACCTCTCGAGTCTTGAGTCTGTGCTCATGCGGTTGGTTGTTGTGCTGTGTCGATACAGCAATGCACTGAGCAAGCAGCAGGCAGCTGGTGGCGCGTGCCAGGCAAGGAAGATGCTTCGTGATAAGTGATTGGAGCTGTGTCGGACAAACGCTCGGTGCGTTGTAGGCCAATGAAACGGAGAGCCAAAAAAGTACCGCAATTTTGTAAAACCCACCTTCGCTAAAGTAATTTTGTGCCTTTTTGTTAGAAAAGATCCTACCTTCGGAGGGATTCTTGAAGTTTTTTCCTTTCGCAGAACGTTTTTCGCAAACACTCTAGAAACGATAGCATATCATGTATCAGCGTATTTGTCGCAAGTATGTGTCTCTTTTGGGTGTTTGGTGTGTGGCGTTGGTACGAAAGGTCGGATAACTAACTGGCAGCTGAGCCGGACTCGCCCGAGTGTACGCTTGGCGTGTTTTTCATGTCTCGCATGTGGACTCCTTTGGTAGGTCTTTACATAGCCACGTAATATATTAAAATGATGAAATATACACTTCAGCTGTGAGATCGACCAAAATCACTTTTTGATCAAAACTCAGCTTTGCAAGGTGCGTGTGATACGTCGATCGCGCGTGTTACGGGGTGTGTACCCTCGTGAAGGATACAGATATTGTATGATATAGTCAACCTTAGGGATATGCAGAAAAACTTATGCTTCCGCCCAACTGCCTAAGGCAGTCGTTCACTAAAAAGGAGCTCTTTAGACTAATGCTTCAAAATCGTTTCCAAAACGTCACCGAAACGTCCAACATATGTCTGCAGCTGTTAACAACGTCACCGAACAGCCCGATGCTGTCAGCAGCTTTCACGGGCAGGCTGTACGCCAGGTAGCTGTGCCCTTCGCGTGTATGGTACGCCATACGTCTGTATGCATCGGTGTTGCTGATGCCGCTGCTGGTGTTGTTATCTCTGTTGGCACTACACGAGTATCGGGATCTCCCTCTTTCTGCTGCTACATGCTGCTGACGTTGCTGTTGTGATGCTACTTAATACTGCTGCTGGTGCTGTCTCTATTGCTATTGAGGTCGTCTTCTCTCTGGTGGTGCTGGTACAAGCAGAACGTGCTGGTACAAGCAGAACGGCATACAACACTACTCATTATGGCCCTGTTTGTCATCGTAGACGCGCGTGTATGTTAAGGAATCAAAGGGTATTAGTCCGTTTGACCACTTGAAACAGCGGAATATGAGGTCGGCCGAATATACGGGCGGACGCGTCAATATCCAAGCGGTTTCATTTCCTGGGTATACCGGAGAGATAATTTTTAAAGTTCGACATTGGAAAAATAGTAAAAGTGTATTATTGGTGGATGGTGGGATTCAACCCAACGACCCATAACCCATGGCCTGTCGACCACGTCATTTGTCAAGAAATTATAAGGTATCAGTGCGTTTGATCACTTGTACAAGGTTAACCAATTGCTTACCTAAACCAAGCCTTATAACATGTACCCTTCCGTGCAGCATGCGCGTTGTCCCTGCTGCTGTATCGTTACCTATGTTGCTACCGCCGCCATCTTCTCTGTTGTTGCAGCTGCTACAGGTGCTACTTATATTTTTGCTTCCGTCATTGATGCTGAACCCTCCTCTTGCGTGTGCTGTGTGTTGCCTTCACATTAAATCGGTTCTTTCTACCCAGTGTCATCAGTAGAACACCCGATTTGTCAACCTAGAGAAATACAAATTCTGTGGTCACAGACTGTGAAACAGATAAACCAAAAACTGATCTTTACGTGTGTCCCTAAAACTGACGATCTACCTACCGGTGACTGAAAATAGGCATAGCCGTGCATACTGCCAACAGCAGCAGCTTGCAAATAGGAGTATCGACCATTCACCTGGTCGAACTCACAGTTGACGTATTTGAATAGTCTTGCAAAGCACGCACTCCTGTATATCATACCGGTATAAAATGCATTCAATTCCTGGCCTTTTGGGACATAGGGGTGAAAAACTCGCGTCACCCGGGCGCCCTTGCTTCGCTCCGATCTAAAAGCATCACCTACACGCCAAAGGGATACTTCTTGTACCAGGTACATTACTATTAATAGATTGTGGCGACGAGCTAAATATACGAGATCAACATCGAAGTATATACATCAGCAGCAAGGTCTACATCAAAGTACGTCAACAGCATCAACAGACACCTAAGACGCACACCATTGACACACACAGTTGATCTCCATCACTAACACTCAAAAGAACACTACACATGATACACACAGCACGCACAAGACACCCAACCCCCAACCCCCAACATCACACGACACACCCAACCACCAACACAAGCGCATCTGGAACGGGTACTCACACTCACTTGGGCGTGATAGAAGTAGACCTCATGGCCCTTGTGGTCGCTGCTCCGGAAGCAGTCGTTGCACAGGACGCACGTCTCGTCCGCCTGGCAGACCTTGCAGATCCAGACGATGTCGTTCTTGCGGAAGGCGTACTGGCAAACCCGCCGAGGCAACGCGGGCAGGAGGAGCTTCATGTCGGGCAACGCCATGACCGAGCAAAGCTTCTGCTGCGCCTGCTGCTGGAGCTGCTGGTGCTGCTGTTGCTGTTGCTGCAGCTGTTGCGGTGGCAGTGGAGCCGGCCCAGCACCAGCTCCACCCTTCCCCCCCTCCCCAGCGCCTACCCCGGCGCCGGACCCGCAACCCATGTTCGGCGAAGTGGAACTCCCCGGCCATCCGGCCGTACCCGAGGGAGCACCGTGGTTATTAACAGCCGCCGCCGCGTTGGGGTTGTTGCTGTCGCCGCCGCCACCGTTGCTCCCGCTGACGCCAAGACCACCTCGGACTAACATCGCATCCGCACAGATGAGCCCTGTAAGAACCGAGAATATTTGGTCGTCGGCGAGCTTGGTGCTCGTGGTGAGGCCGCGGCCGCTAGGGGGGGCGGTGCCCCCCCCTCGGTGGAACGCCCTAGCTTCGATAGCGCGCGCAACGGTGGCTCTGGCCGCGGCCGATGTAGCAGCGGCAGCAGCGGCGGCAGCAGCAACGCTGTCAGCAGCAGCAGCAGCAGCGGCAGCAGCAGCAGGAGGAGTGTCGGCTAATGAAACACCACCACCAGCAGCAGTGTTGACTGTTGATGATGAGGCGCTAGCAGCAGCAAGAGAGCTGGTTGTCATTGCAGCACCGCTAATTCCTGCTATGAGTCCTCGGTCCTCTTGCAGTAGCACCTCCGAGAGAGTGTTCCACCAGTACGGAGTGTCACTCGGAAGAGGTGGGCCCGCCGCCTGGGGCATCGCGAGGCAGGCGTCCCTCAGGGTCACAAGGGCAACGTCCATAGTAGAAGTAGCAGCAGCATCTTCGGCAGCTGCAGGGTCGGTAGCGGAGCCGAAGTCCGAAGGCGCTGCTGCTGTAGCAGATACTGAGTGTTGCGAAGGGGAAACGTTCGCAACAGCTTCAATGTCATTACTTCCTGCTTGGTCCATTTTTCAGCATTTGCTTCGTAGACCTTGATTTTTTTAACGCGGACGGCGTTCTTCGCTCCCTGGCAAAGGTCTTATTAGACGTCGCTGAAGCAGGCGCCCCTTCTCGAGTAGAACAAGACCCCTGAGCAGAGACTGTCACCTCGGCTGTTCCTCAGAAGGCGCTTATCTATTTTCCCGAAATTGCCCCTTTGGAAACACGCCTCCAGCAAGCCAACGAACTCTTGTTTTTTAAATTCAGCATTCTGCGACCACGGCGTTGCCCAGCAGAGCAGTCGACATTCCCCAGGCTATATAGACGTGACGGCGCCTAGGCCAATGGTTCGGGGGAGACCGGCACCCAGGGAAGTCGTTGCCGCCGCTTTTTTGACCGTGTCGTGGTCATGTTTGATGCACGATCTCCCAGTGACTGGCCTTGTTGTCAACTTTGCGCCAACAGCAACAAGAGCACCGCAAATGTTGACAACATGTGACAGCCTTAGGTGCCGTAGCAGCAGCAGCAACAACATTTCAAGTGCTGGAAACGGCATATTGAGCCAACTGGAAGGGAGGCAACGGCTAGAAGGAGGTCGAAGGGGGAGAAGGACGATGAGAATGGCCGCGTACAACCCGAACGATGAACTGAGGGCGATCGTGCAGAGGAAGCAGCACGAGACGAAGCAACTGCTGGCCGCGCACACAGCCACCGACGACAGGCTGCAGGCAAGTTGCAAGCGCAAAAGCGCGGGCGCAGGCGTTGACGCAAGCGCTAACGCCAACGCTAACGTAAACTCAGACGAAACTCTGCACACGCTGTTTGTTCTATACCACAACCATGTATAGGTCTGGCCGGCAAGCTGATTTGTACGACTAACAGTGTGCCGCTTGCTGTTGTATTGGCTGCCACAGCAGTGTACATACGCGTAGTCTAGACTACAAGCAGCATCATGAGCGGTGGTCCATTTGCCATTACAAACGCCGAAACAAGAACCCCACCGTCTACATCGGCGCATTCGATAGCTCTTGGAGCCAGCTTTCCAAAGCATTTTTCAGACCCGCTCAATTCGTCCAATGGAACATAGAACTAACTATAGAACTAGATACCAATTCGACGCGGCTGGCCGGTAAGGCTTCCGTGCCTGCTGGCGGGCCTTTCATAGTTGCCCACTGGAGGGCCTTTCATATTTTCGCCACTGGTCCGTATGACTCCCGTGCCTGCTGGTGGGCTTTTCGTATTGCATTCAACGTCACAGCTGACGTATTAGATGCTTGTAGAGGTGGGCAAGGTTCATCCTGCATTTGTTTTTCAAGTATGCGTCAGAGCTATCAACCTTCACGTTTTCAAATTTTGCATGAGGGTGTGTCTTAACTTTTTTCGACCTTGTTGGAACGGTTGGAATGGAACGAGGCTGCTCGTTTTCGTTCGTTCAATTCCAACCTGTTTGTGTCAGATGTAAAACTGGTCAAGCGACCCGACCAGATCATAGCACAACTGACTTTTGCGGCGGGACCGTGCAGCTCGAGTCGAGGGCAGAGGTACCGTCACGTGGGCAGCGATTGCTCCTGACACAGAGAACAACTTCACACGCAAATAGATATCAAGGCAAGCCTCACAGACGACGGTGCTAGCCGTCCGAGTGGCACCATCGGGACAGATCTAGATGTTGTGATATTGCCGCCCTGGCTTGACGAAAGCTACTGAAACTTCTACGAACATCGGTTCCACACTTTTGCCAGAATTTACATCGCCAGAGCCTCGTTCGCAACCCAGCATTTTGCCTCGTGAGCCTCCTGGTCAGGCCATTGCGGTATCGCGTAGCTCCTGCCGCGGGCGAGCCCTACGGCGTCCACATACGCTCCACCCCGCGGGTCCTAAATCATCCCATGTGCACCCATCACCCTCGTGGGCCTCAAGCCTATGAAAAACCACTCTCAGCACCAATCGGTCTCTGTAAACCTCGTTCCAAGTGGGCCGTTCGATTTTGCTGCACAAGAAAAACTATTTTGGGACATAGCTGTTCTTCCTCTTCCAAAAATTACGGTCAGGGTGGGAACGCTAGGAATCTATTCGATTTGATAATCAATCAACAACAAGCAAAATTGCTTGTCGTTTCAGATTCCAAGCGTTCCGATGCTTTTTGGGGGGAGTCAAGACTAGTTAAGACAACCCCTTACCTCTAGCAACTACGAGTGTAATATTTTTCTGTCTGGCTCAAACCTCTGCGGCAGCCTGCAGAGAGAGCAGAGTGCGGCGTGCAGAAAAGCACTACAATAATACTCCCGCCCCCTCGTGCGGCACCACCTGAAGGCCCCTGCGCAGAGCTCCCCCCCCTATGGTGTGGCCAGTATGCCTCTCTGGGTATGCTGATCCCGGAATCCGGTTCGATTTGTGTTTATTGATTGACCTCGCTCGTGCCAGATGCATTGCAGCAGCCGGCAGCCTGTCAGTGCACTACTGACTGGTAGAATTGTGGCCTCGGCCAAAACCTAACCTCGGCCGACTCTAATGGTACTCGTCGGGGCGAAGCTCCTCCGAGGATCAAATACATACGCCCGTGGCTCGCTCTGCTGCCCCAGCTGTCTCTGCCTCGGATGCTTGTGTCTGTTACAGCTCTGCTGCGTCGTCGCTGTCGTCTGCGCACGTTCCGCATGTATGTTGTGATCGCATCCGATGTGTGTATGTTTTCTTTGCACAAGAAAGGCTGCTTAAAAAGGCTGCTGCTATTTTTTTCGTCCAACATAGTACGCAGGCTGCGAGAGGGTTTCCAGTACTCTGTTGTGATATTTTGCGGCGGTCGGGGTTGGCGCCTCTGGAGTTGTTGCTGCCGCGCGAGGCGTACTCTCGTTCACACGATCACCTGGACCACCCGACACAGCTGCAGCTTCGAGTATATACCAAAGCAGCAAATCGCTTCGCACATGAAAAAATGTTCCAGCAAGTTATTGCGCATGGCCCAACATGGCCGTCTACCCATCGATCGCTGTATTTTCCAACATCTAAAAATACTCAACAATAAAAAAAAAAATGGCGGAACGCCACGCGGAGGATCTTCAAAACTTGAACAGATTTCCGACGGACATCGCCGTGTTAATTTTTACTACGCTCTACGAGTGCACTATTTGTTTTCTCTCACACACACCAACCAGCAGTGCGCAGGATAATGCTGCTGCTGTAATGCTGTTGTAATGATTTTTTGCTCAAATTTTCCAGAAAGTAAATTTCATGTGCTTGATGTGCCTGGGGGTAGATGTTTTTTTTGTTGGTCCCACGTTAGTAGCAAATACTGGACTGTTGTACGCGCGTCAAATGTGCTGAGCACTTCAGCAAGTAGCAGTTTGAAGCTGCACCCGAATGCTTATGCGCCGGGTACATGAAAGTCGGAGCTGCTCTAGCTTCGGTAAACTTTTATATTCGCAGAACACAGTAGTAGTACCAGGTAAGCTAACAACATCATCGACATAATTTATATCTGGGCCGTCCCTACACAGCAGTACCTTAATTTCCGATACACCCGCATCAATTAAGATTGCAGTGTAGCTGCATGCTCTACCGTTAGGATGCGGGCGAGCTCGCGGGGGTGCCAAATGCAAAAGCATCAGCCTCTTGCGTCGCCCTTCCTCCGAAGGGGAAACTTGTATTTTGTACATACTTCAGTACCAGGTACATGAGAACAAAGATGTCGGTTGACGGTCTAGTTTTGTCCCATCAAGGCCTCGTTAGACGTAATATATTGGTTTTGTATGAAGCGGTCCATGACGGTTGTCCGTCCAAAGTCAAAAGTGCCGTCAACCGACATCTTTGCGTAAAAAACGCCAAAATGCAGACACTTACAGGTGGACAACTTCTGAAAATTAATTTAGAAAATCCTGTGCGCCGCTCTGAATATTTGTACAGAGAGTCTAAAAAGGCACTCGCGCTGGTGGATGTTTGTAACTGTCGCCAACCCAACCCAACCTAACTGCGACAACATCATCATCATCATCATCGACCTCAACCTCAACCCACTTTCCGGCGCGATGTTGTGCAGATGCGTCTCTCCTTTGGCGCGAGCGAGAGCTGCTACGCGCTCCGCAACGCCCTCCGGAGGAACAAGGGCCAGGACGACGACCACATGACCGTGGTCGTCGCCGACATGAAACGCCGCTCCCCGACGTCCGCGGGGCTCCCCCCCGACGTCAACGCCTACAGCGACCCGGCGGCGTGGGCGTCTCAGGTGTGTTTGAGTATAGACGGGGTACACATAGCGGTATATGTATGACATAGTAGAAAATAGTGTGGACAGGGTATAGGCAGGGTATAGCGCCGCTTCTCGTCGTTCGCGGGGTTTCCTCCTAACGTTAGCACCGTCGACGCCCCGGTAGCGTGAGCATCTCAGGTGTGCATGATATCGACAGTTGGCTTCGACGACCCGGCGGCGTGGGTGTCTCAGGTGTGCGTTGGTATCGACAGGGTACTCATAGGGTATAGGTAGGGTGTAGATAGGGTGTAAATATACGTATCATAATTCGCAGGCGGACCTGATCTTTTTTTTTGTCTGCGGATCTCTACCGCCTCTGACCGCCTTTCCGCACAGTTTCTTCGTTGAGGCGTGCCCCTGCCTCGCCTGCAACGACCGGCTTCGCGGATCCGCCCGCTCAGCGCCATAGCGCCTGTGCGAGGCCTTGAAGTCATGATCTACGACGAGATCTCCGAAAAATCGTGCCCCGCGAGCGTTTTGGCGCGTAGACTTCCGACAGGGCTTATGTCTTGGCGTGCTTTTTCCCTTTCCGTCCTCTCTGACCTCTGACCCATGCGGGGCGGCAGCTACTCTACCGGCGCCGCGTTTGTGGGCGGCTGCGCAGGCAGCTGTGTGCTCGGATCTACAGTAGGATATAAACGGAACGCCCCCAAAACGTGTGCCATCCAGACGTCGTAGAGAACTGTCATGTATCAAACGTTATACCGGGATATGAGAAAGCTGTGCGCATGTATCCTACAGCAGCACGTATGGTGTGTACAGTAATCTACACGTACGTTATGTACAGCAGCAGCTTGAGGGAGCTACCGTACGCACCTACTGGCAACGTTGCTGCAGAGTTGTACGGCAGCAGCTGTGATAGCACGTTTCTACGGCGTTACGCTGTTGGCCATCGCGTCACAGAGATAGTCATAGGCCGCCTTCTCGCATTCCACAGCATGTGTACGCTTTTCGGGCAATCGGCAAGTAATCGATACGATAGCATTTTCCCGCGTGTTCCAATTCCCCCCTCTCAACTGGGACATAAAGACGCTCCCACCTGCCACACCTCACACTCCCTCCAAGCACCTTCTCGCACCGCCATACTCCATATGCTATCAGAACATACTATACTACCATAATAGTACTGGTACCTGTCACCAGCTGTGCGAGCAGCCATGTTCAATGTGGGTTGGATCTGTGTGACCAGTGTCCAAGATTGATAGGTACACGCACGCGTATCATATCACGTATGATACCAGGTATCACGTATCAGTACAGCAGCTAGTGTTCTGTTGATATCGTCGTGCTTCCGTCTCGAAGGTGTGTAGGAGGTGCGGTCGAGCCTCTCGCATTGAGTAGGCAGAACTGTACAGCATACAATGCAGGTGTCAGGGTTGTGACCAAGATTCGAGTACACTCGTTTGTTTTTTTTTGTTCGAAGTATGTCAGCTGTGAGTTCGATTATTTTCGGGTCGATGCTCATCTTTTGCAAGCTGCGTGATGCACCGGCCACTCGTTTTTTACTGTACAGCAGCAGTATCACGTTTACTACGGCGGTCACTCTTGATATTCTCCATGGGCAATGCGGGCAGCGCATAGAGCTCTCAACTCTGGGCAGTACGTCTGATCTCCATCCTTCGCCACCTGCTATTAAAGTGTAGAGCGCTTTCAACTCTTGGCATTTCATCTGACCCCGCCCTTAGTCAAGATGCTGCTAATAATTTTGGCGTCACGCAAGGCGGCGACCGGTGGCCGTCCAGGCCGCCGGCGAAGCCCCTTGTAGGTTTTATAGAAAAGAGCATGGACAGGGTATAACCAAGGTATAGCGCCGCTTCCCGCGGTCCCCCCCCCGCACCCCCCCGACGTTGGCGTCGTCGACGACCCGGTGGCGTGAGCGTCTCAGGTATGCATGGCATCGACAGGGTATAGACAGGGTGTGGACAGGGCATAGATAGGGTATGGGCAGGGTATAGACAGAGTATGGATAGGGCATGGACAGGCTATGGGTAGGCTATAGGTAGGGTATACGTCGGGTATGGATTATAGATATCATAGGGTGCTTATCCTTTTATTCTCGATTTCTTGTTTACCTCCTTCTCACTCTATTTTCGTTCTAACTCTCCCTCTTTCTCGTCCTCGTTCTCCTCCTCCTCATCTCCGTGTCCGCCTTTTGTTTTTGGCGTCATCGTCGCGCGCACGCCCCCAAAAATATGTCGTTACCGCACGATACGGCGCGGTACAATACGGTACCACACGGTGCGATACATTATGGGACAATGCGGTACGGCGCGGTGCGATACGACACCGTGCGGTGCGGTACAATATGACGTTTTACGGTGCGGTACGATACGATACGTTTCGGTACGGTACGACACGATACCGTACGTTGCGGTACGATGCGGTACGATACGGTGCGGTGCAATTCGGTACCTTATGGTGCGGTACGATACCGTACGGGTGCGGTGCGGTACAATATTACGTTTACGGTGCGGTACGATACGATATGTTTCGGTATGGTACGACTCGATACCGTATGTTGCGGTACGATGCGGTGCGATGTGGTACGGTACGGTGCGGTGCAACTCGGTACCATATGGTGCGGTACGATACCGTACGGTACGGTACTATACGGCACCGTACGACATGAAACACAACGATGCGGTACTATACGATATGGTGCGGTACAATATGATACGTTGCGGTATAATATTATACGGTACGGTTTCGGTGCGGCACGATTTGGTACGGCGGACACAGCTGCACAGTGCCGGCGCCAAGGTGTTGATGGTCAACACGGACGGGCCCGCTTGGGGGGGACGTCTCTCCGATCTCGATGATGTCGTGGTGAGCACTCGAGACCCACCGCTACACAGATAGACGGCCGGCTAAAAGAGTAGCCGAAGGCAACTATTCGTAGCTACCCACCGCTACACAGATAGACGGCCGGCTAAAAGAGTAGCCGAAGGCAACTATTCGTAGCTATACGCTGTTGCCAAGTACTGATGAGGACGAACGGGGGCTAAGAAGCGCGGTAATTACAACATCTTGGAGGATAACTTAGGGCTGCCTCTTGCTCGCCCACTGCTTTGCGAGGGATGGTGGTGGAGGCGGTGTTAGCTGGTAGTGATGGTTGTGGGCCGTTGCGTTGTGTACCCCTGTCTATGCGCTCCCCTTTGCCAGAGGGGGGGGGGACACGCGTTGTTTAAGCCTGTCTCTTGCGCACGCACACGCATTATCTTTCGGTGGTGGTGGTGGTGGTGGCTGCGGTGACGGTGGTGGTGGTGGCGGTGATCGCGTGGCGATAGTTGTGTTGCCTCTCTGGCCCTGCGTCGCTGCCTCACGCCCCCATTTTGAACGTCCTCGCGCGCTGCCACCGCTGGCTCAGTCAGCGCTCGCCATGCATCGTTAGCTTCAGCTATGAGCGCGTACGGTAGGCGTTTTTTTCTGCTTGCTTTCGCCCCTCCCGCCATCACTACCGCTGCCATTTCCGCCACCACCACCAACATTGCCGCTAACAACAACACCAGCATCATCACCAACAGCAACACTAACACCGCCACTATCACCACCACCGCCACCACCACCACCCCGCCACCAACACCGCCACCGCCCCCCCACCAACACCGCCACCACCCTTCCTCGGCATCCGCTCTTGCTTCTTCGACTGCCGTCTACTGTGTTAGTCACCCCCGCCCCGCGCGCGCCGGCCCCCCCTATCCACGGTAAAAATAGGCGCACTTTAAGAAGCTGGGAAAACCGCCACCGCCGGTGGTGATGAAGGACATCATCGTGCACCCAATGCAAATGGCGCAGGCGCTGGAGAAGGGGGCCGCAGCTACGGTGCTCATCGCGTGCGTGGTGAGATGAGGGAAGCAAATGGACGGACGCACGGACTGACAGACGGGGCAACATGGTTGTGTTTTCACACGCGACGCGTTTTGCGCGTGCTTCAGTTTTTTGTTTCTTGTTTTGCTTAATTTATTGTGCAGCTGCCAAAAATACCAGGGATTTTCACCGGTCATGATCCGAATTGCGGGTGGGGTGAGGAGGTTATCAAAACGTCGAGGGTCGAGTGGGAACGGGTCAGGAGGTGTTGAAAATTTCACGGGACGGGTCGGGTCAGGCCAGGAAGGCTTCAAATCTCGCGGGTCGGGACGGGTTTCCCTGGCTCGACCTGACCCGTGAAAACCCCTGAAAAATGCGACAGGTAAGTGCGATTTCATCAAGCGTACTAGAAAGAGCGTGCAGTTTTACAAAAATGTCACCATGCTGCCTGCACGCATGTGGTGCAGCTCCGCTCCTTACATGCGATCTTGGACCCCGCTTAAATGGTGCACGCGACGTCTGCTGCCTGGCCCGGTGAAATCCCGACGTGCTCCGTCCCGACTTTTTGGGGTTGCGAGGGTCTACGGTCATACGACAACGGCTATACGTGGAATGAGCACACACCCCTAAATCCGGCACCTCGGGCTGCTTCATGCAGCCGATATCTGTTTTCGGGGGAGTTTTATATGTGTGCTTTTCTCTCCGAAGCCCCAAAGGGGTTAGGGCCTCCCCCGCACCTGTGATATTGCATCCGTCTGCCGACCGCCGTAGGGGCCAGATTGCTTCCGCTGTTTCTTTCTACATAGCTGACCCCCCCCCCCCCCCCCCCGCCCACGCGCTCCTCAACCGCCGACCTCGAACCCCAAACCGACGGGTCTCCCTCCGCCCCATGTTGGAAGGACGAAGACGTGGATGCACAAAAATGTGCCCGTGTGGCATAGCAATAGAGTAGGACTCACGTAGTAGGAGAATGTGGAATATACAAGGACGAACAGGATGTGTTAAGAGGAGGAGATGAGGAGATTAGACGGATGTGACGTGGAGGAGTTTGGTAGTCTAGAGGGAAGCGAGAAAACGATCGCTATCCTAGGAGGTAGATGGTGGCCACAGACGGCGAAACAGGGAGGGGATAAGATAGGCAAACAGTTTTTAGGTAGTGTATGGAAAAATCGCAATAAGCGCCCAAACGTTGGAGGTGTCTCTGTTAGGAGCAGGCACGGTGCTCCGTCTCGAAAGGGATGCGTGGTCAATGGTCAAATGACTGAGGCAAGCAACAAATAGGTACACCCCCCCACACACTTAACCCGTTCAGAGTTGCATCCACGTCTTGAGGGCTAATTGCTTGGAGGTAATGTGGAGTTATGTATGCAGTTCTAACAATGTTAGCCCCGCCCGGCGCGCCTGTTTCTTCCGTCTGCCAACTGCCTCAGTTGGGCCCTGCCCTAAGAGACTTCATGGACACCGCAACAATCATGGGGACGGAGGCTATCGTTGAGGTCCACACTCCGGCCGTGAGTAGCCCCCCCGCCCCCCTCCATCTCGGAATTGTAGGGATGCGAGGTTCAATGATCGTACAACTACGGCTATCCATGAACTGAGTACCCCTCCCCCTCCCTTTCTTTGTGTGGACCTCTTGTTTCTTTGTTGTCGTTTTGCAGTCCCTTTGTTTGCAACCCTTTTTGTTTTGCCCCGTGACGCAAAAACCACCGTGGGAACGGAGATGATCGCTGAGGTCCACTCCGGCTGTGAGAAGCACCCCCCCCCTCTCCTTTTCTTGGGAACCCTTTTTTGCCACCCCCCTTTTTTTTTCGTAAGCACCCATTTTGTTTCGCCTTCCTGTTGGTTTCGCGCCAGATTGTATTGTTTCGCTGTTCCGACGCTTTTTTTCGTTTCACCGTTTCACCAAAATATCGCGTTACGCTATATACCATTTCGCCGTTTCAACGTGTTAAAACGTGTTACCGTTGTATCGTTTTATCGTTTCACGGCGATGTTGCCCGACACAGGAGTGCGAGAAGGCCCTCGAGCACGGGGCAAGCGTGATAATGGTCAACAACTGGGACCGCATCACGGGCAAGCTTTACCCGAAGCAGGCACTCGCTCTGCGCAACATGATACCGGACCAGGCAAGAACGAGATTTTCGCTTGTTTTTCAAGTAATTTTCCGCGTTTTCACGCGCCGATCAGAATAGTTGAAATACCCAAACCCCCCATGGCTCCCCCCCAAACCCTCCGCCTCCGCCTCAACCCCCCCGCCGGCTTCAAATCTCGCCCCCCGGTTGGCTCCAACCTCTGTTTTGCGGTGGAATGCCGTGTCGCCGTTCGTACCCCCAATCCCCGGTAGCCACTACCCCCCTAGTTATCTTTAACCTCTCTTTCGTTTGGTATACCACGCGCCCCCCCTGCCCCCCCGCCCCCCCCCCCCCCTCCCCCTTCCTATCCCAATCCCTCCTACCCTTTCCCACCCCACATCACCCCCACGCTATTCCCCCTCTTTCCCCCCCCCTGCCTCCTAACCGGATTGAGTGCCCCCCCTAACCCACCCCCGCCCCTACCCCTCCGTACCCCCCGCCCCCAACCCCCCTCGCCAACTCCCACCCGGCCCCGACCCCTAACCCCTCTCCCCAACCCGCGCCCGGACCCGCCCCCTCCCCCCCCCTCCCCCCCCCCCACGCGCGCAGATTCTAACGATCGCAGCGGGCGGGATCGACAGCGTGGAGAAGGCTGCCGCTCTTTCTGACGAAGGCTACGACGCGGTCGTGCTGGGAAGGAGCTTGGTCGCGGGTGGTGAAGGCGGGGGAGAGTCAGGGCCGGAGCTGATCCGTGGCATTTCTAGCCGTGTGGGGGTGCCGAGAAATATGTTGGGCTGGGGGTTGAGCCCGGGAGACTTGGATATGGACCCTAAGCGATGACCCCGGCCGTTGGGGAGGGAAGCGGGGGGGGGGTGAGATGATCTCTCTCTGTTTTGTGTTGCACACTCTGACATGTTTCTCGTTGTGCGAACCCTACGCTGCGGGGGGGTTAGGAGACTATGCGTTTAGTATTATATACCTGGTATTGTGTTTTTTTTTTCATCCTGTTATGTGATGGTATTGCGAGGTATTTTCTTCGAACCTCGTTGAAATATGAACCGACATTTGGACGTGACGTCGTCTCCTCTGATGATGTCGGCCTTGTCTTGGTCTTGGACGAGTTCCGCCAAGATCTTGACTCGCTGCTTCTTTTGTATATTGCGGCAAGGAGGTGCCTTCACAACGCCCCCCCCCCCGTATCAAAGCTAGGAGAGATCTTACAGTGGGACAAGGAAGTTTGGGTCGATCTCGTTGAGGACCCTTCGCTCACAGGGGCATTGGGAATCGGTGCTCCCGTTTGCGTTTGGGATCGGTGTTCCGATCGGTGTTCCCGAACGCGCACCACTGTGAAGACCCGTCATCGACGGCGAATGTCGTACACCGGACGTTGATTTAACGCATCTTCACGATTGCTGCATGTGTGACCGGAGATTTGGCGGAATCTGCGTACGTACGCTGTCCTCAACAAACATGCCTTTGTCTCTGTCACTGCAAGAAACCTCGGAGTGCTGGATTGCGAATTCAATCGACTTAAATCTACCAAGACGACACGGATGTCGTACATCGGACGTTGGTTAACGCATCTTCACGATTGTTGCATGTGTGACCGGAGATTTGACGGAATCTGCGCACGTACGCTGTCCTCAACAAACACGCCTTTGTCTCTACAACAAACCTCGGAGTGCTGGATTGCGAATTCAATCGAGTTAAATCTACCAAGACGACACGTATGGCAATAAGTGGATTTGTGGTGAGCTTCTTAACCCGTTTAGAGCCCCCAAATCCCCCCCATACTAAAATCAAATAAAATTGTCAAAAAAAAGGGCATCCATCCTTGCGCTCAGTGGCCGCGCCCTTCGTGTTTTCGTAGGCCGATTGCTACTGGTATACCGTAGGTACACACCCTTTCTCGAGCTCTCACGGTTGTGAGCTCCATCATAGGGTTGTATATCTTGCGATGAGGCATTTAAGCTTCATCATCACGAGGTTTGGGGGAATCTATAGCCTCATGTCTTTGTTTCGAATAGCCGTATCTTCGAACCCCTTTCCCGGTCTTTAAGGAAACTTTGTCGTCACCCTTCGACCGTCTTGAGGTCTGCATATACGACTATTCACGGCGGACTAATGTAATATGAGTGTCAGTATAGCTGGCAATAGATTCGGTAAGATAGCCCGCAGAGTTATGGTCTATCGGCTACATGAAGATTCTCTTAAACGGAATATTCTGAGTGGAGAAGATAACCCGTAGAATCTAGCTAGCTTATACCACAAGAGCGTTCTCGATAATGGAACGTTCTTCCTCTGGGCAAGATAGATAGAAGTAAGCGCGTTAATCGCTCATGGGAACATGGAACATCCAGGAGAACGTTCCTTGTACGTTCCATAGGTAAAGGTCCAGAAGAGAGCACAGCAGCAATGCTGGGGTGAAGCGAACTCTGTGAGCTTCACCCCACCCCCATGCTCTCACTCCTCCTCCTCTTTCTCCTTTCCTGTCTTCTCGAGCTCCTCATAGCTCAATGCCAATAATGAGAAATCTACAAAGAAAGAAGAACCGGTGCTGTCTCAAGGCGAAGCTGATACCCCTGCGTCCCTTCCCTCTCACCTTCCGGCACCACGACTCTTTCACATTTCCAGTTGTAAAGTGGCTAAGCTTTATTTTCCTCATCCGCCGGAGGTTGAACGAAAAACGAAAAATAAGTAGGAAGGGTAGCATTTTTTGGCGAAGACGGTTCTGGCTGATGAAGAGGGTTATCAACTGAGGGACTTCCCAATATTTTCTCAAGATATGCATGCTATGGGCTATGGCAGAGGGTGCACTTTTTTTTTCTGAGGTTGGTTGTCGCTTGGGGAGCGCTCTATCAGGCGCGCGTTGCGATTGAGGTGCATTACTTCTTTCCGGGGTTCCTCATTTTGGGAGCTTACGACCTCTCCCGAAAGCTAAGACCTCCTATTATTGACAAAAATTGAGCGATTATTTCTGGCGATTATTTTTCTCGTTTTTGAGGCTCCAGAAATAACTGCATGAGAAATAGGGGACGTCCATTGTGGCTTCTGATTTTTGGAAAGTGGTTTTATTTTGAGTTGGTAGGTCTTGTTTTCCCGTGTTGCCTTTTTTCTGAAAATCTGGCACGTGCACTGTCGCCGGCGACGTTAGGTCACCGCCGCCTCCGCTGCTGTCTCTGCTGCTGTGGTGCTGCTGTGGTGGTTTTCATGGTGGTAGTGCTGCTGCTGTCACGTTTGTGTGAGGACGAAGCTCTGTCTCGCACACAACAAGCGTAGTATGCTGTAGTACGTGTGTTTGTGACTCTTTGTTGTGGGTGATGGGTGACGTGTACAGCAGGCAGGTATCATACCAGGTGCAGAGTAGGCATTGTTGAGATATGATACTTGGTACGAGGTAGTTCCCAAAAGCCAAATACTCCCAGTTCTGAGAGGATGGAAGAGCTGTTATTTCTGGGCTCAGAAATCACCAAATCCGCTGATTTTCTGGCCTCGATTTTATTTCTGAACCCAGAAATAACGATGATTTCTGGTCCCACAATCAATGGATGATATCTTATTTTTGGCGTCGGAGATCCCTGTTGAAGAGATAAATTATCGCTGAAAATACTTCCCATAGTAGTAGGTCCAAGCTGGGAGAAAAATAAAACCGCCAGATCGGATGAAAATAATCCCCCATGGCCTAGGTACACAACGAGAAGAGTCATGCAAAAATTAAGGGGGCGTATTTTCCGACGATTTGGGGTTAATTAAGAAAGCCCCGTCATTCAAGAACCACTAAAAATACGAAAAGTGCTTCCTCTACCGCAGCACGCGTCTGTAAAAGTACCAGACAAACCGGTAGTTCCTCGCTTGAGGCTCCGCTCAACCGGCCAGAAAAGACATTTAACCCAAAAACTGCAAACAAACCCTGACGTGGGATTACTCCAGATCAGGGATCCGTCGGCCCTGAAACGCATGGATGTGGACAGGGATCTGATCTGTCCGACGCGGTGCAATAGTATCATATACCCTCGTATATAACCGACTAATATATCGCGGACAACATGGTCGTTGAGTGCGTGGTCAACAATATTGTCGTTGGCTGTACTCTCGTCGTCAGCTAAATTGCCGTTCACCGTACTGTCTTCCGAATACATCCTCGCTTCATCGTCGTCCACTCACTGCGTCCTCGACTGTATTGTCGACACATCACAATATTGTCTCAAACTTATGTTGGTGTCGACTATACTGACGTTGTGACTTTGTTGTCGTTCACATTGCTGCTGTCGGCGGCGGCGTCCGCGCAACAGATGTAACCGGCCCCACTGGTGGTGGTGATGGCGGCGGCATATCGTCAACCGACTGATTTTACTATAATACCCCCCCCACCAAAAAAACAGCGATTTTGTGTAACGAACGTTTCAGGGCTGCTCGACACAAGGAAGGATGATATTGAGAGAAAAGTATCCACATCTCTTCTTGTGTGCAAAGGTCTATCGATCGATGACGTCGGGGAGGGTGTCGAGGGACACCGTGTTTCAGGAGATACGACCGGGAGCTGGTTTTGAAACCGGCGATTTCGTTAAAGAAAAGTTGGGGGAGCTACCGTAGAACGACTCAACTGCCGTATAACACGGATAATAGCACACCCCTCACATAGCACCCCCCGCACATGAGCACAACCCGTGATATTTTGTTTCTTTCGGTTTTCGGCCGTCACTTGTCACCGGGGGTACGCTGAATACCACACCCCGCACGGAGGTGTCCCTGGAAACAGCATTATATTCCAACATTTATAACACCACCTGGCGGAAATCCATTCACCACAACACGCACCGGTATGGACACCAGCATGGAGGGAACTGCCGCGCCCCATCGAAGTGGGCCGAACGATTCTGCGGTCTGCTCCCGCGCCTCGAACGACGATTATGTCGGGTTTTTTTTTTCCGGGATCAACCTTTTTTTTACCAGTACTAGTGCTACCAGTACCACACCTGCCACTACTACTCCTACCGTGCCTCATGTCCCGACTACCGGTGCCGGTAACGGTAGTGATTTCGTGGCCCATCACGGAACTTGTCGTGTGCCGTTGTGCCGGTATCTCATAAAAATGGAGTCAGTGTGCAATGCTACCGTGTAATGTTGTTCTGGGCGTGCAACGGTTCATAGAAACGAACGTTATATTGGCAGCAGTAAGCTTCTAGCGTCGCAAGAGCCTTTGAGGTGCAATCCTCGGGAGTTTTCACCACCGTTGAATACCTACCTCCGGTAACGAGGGCATATGGAAGTCAGGGCTCCGGCGTCTGTTGCGAGAAGCGCAGCATGAGCTGGAAGCCGTGATGCGCTTACGCGCCGCAAGGTGTGCAGCCCCCCGCAGGCTCCCCTGGAGAGCCACCGAAATGAAAAAATGTGACAATATTACGTTAACAAGCTCTCAAAACGCTTGATAAAGTGCGCCTAGACACCAAAACAAAAATCTCCGCCTGACGCGTGCTACGGCAGACGTGCAACACTTTCTGTTCTGAGGCTCCCCACTCTCAGAGCTTAAGGGACCTTCCCCCCCAAAAACTGATCGGGAGAAAAAACGAAACTGCTACCGGATGAAAAATCCCATGGTCTCGAGGTATACAACAAAAATTAGGCAAAATAAATAACTTGTTTCGGACGATTTTGGGTTAAGGAGCCCGACCATTCACAAACCGTTTCAGGCGAAAAGTGCTACCTCTATATCGTACAACGTGTCGCCTAGCGAAAACAAAGAGGTACCTCAATTATGTTTCCCGCCCCTTCGGCGAGAAGAACATGCCCAAAAACAGTTTTTTCGCCGAGCCTGTTCGCCGAGGTTTTTTGCCCCTGCGGCGTAAAACGCGGGCGTGGCGCGAAACCGCGCGATCCCGGATTCAAGCGTGGGTCTGACCATCACCGGCATTGCGTGGGAATGGAAAATAAAATCGGTTTCTCACGTGTTAGCTCACCCCCTGTTACCACACCCCTTGTTGCCGGTGTCGCCCCCTATACGGTCGGCCCCCTTGCTATTACACCCCCTTGTTACCACAGCATCTGCGATCTGGCAGAGGTCTGTTCACGCTCCTTAGCAGCCATTATTACAGTTAGCGCACCCCCTAGCTGCAGGGCTCCCGTGCATGTTGATCATCACCGAGGATGCGTTAGATAGCACACCCACAACATCACACCCGGTGATAATCTTTCCAAATGTCAAAATGTCATCACCGGGGTCCGCCTTCTTCCGCGTTATACAGTATAGTGACGTCAACTGCATCATCGCCTACGTCTTGTCGTTGAAACACATTGTCAACTTATATGCTGGCGTCAAGAACACCGTCTTTGACTCACTTCAAGTTCCCGCCGTTGCGGTCGGCGGCGGCGTCCGCGCAACAGATGTAACGGGCCCCACCCGCGATGATTGCAGCAACGGAATCGTGAGCCCTATTGTCCTCAACTACACTGCCGTTAACGACACCGTCATCAAATACATCGTCATCGACTTACGTCATCAACTTATAATGAGGTTGAAAAATATCGTCAACTTGCATTAGGGTCTGCAGTGGTACTCCGAGTGGGGGATGCGTGGTTGGTCGGTGTTGGGAAGCGTGTTCCTCATGGGTTCCGGTGTCTTTGGTTTGTCTCTCCACATGGCTCGCTGGATAGACTCAAAGCTTATGCATTGTTTCCTCTACATTAAACTCTAAAAGACAGACATAACAGGGCTGCAGGGTAGCGCAGGGTAGAGCAGGGTAGGGCAGGGTAGTGAGATGTGGGGCGTCCTGCTTGTCCCATCATCGTCACCTACATTCGCCCATCTATGATGGCCTTGACGTGAGTGTGGCATCAAATATCACGTGGTTTTCACCTCAACCGTGACATGGTTTCACGTCGAATCTATAAACTATCCTTCTACCGAGGGCACTCCAATACACGTCCCGACAATACCGCCATTGACTTAAAAGATCCTGCTCTTGCTGTCGGTGGCGGCGTCCGCGCAACACATGTAACCGGCCCCACCCGTGGTGGTGATGGCGGCAGCGGCATCGTCAGCCATGTTGTGGTCGATCATAGCGCCGCCAACTTCATCGTCACCAACTACAGCGTCGTTGAAGCATACTGTCAACTTATATTGGCGTGGACTATACCGCCGTCGACTTTGCTCCCGTTCCCGTTTTTGTTGTCGGTGGTGGTGTCGTGTAATCCGTCCCACCCGTGGTAGCGTTGGCGGCAGTGGCGTTGTGAGCCAAACTGTCGTGAACTAAAATGCCGCCAACTACATCGTCATCGACTGCATCGTCGTCAACTATAACGTTGTCCACCACATTGTCAACTTATATAGCGCCGACTATACTACCGTTGAATTTGTTCCCACCAAGTATATTGCCATTGACGATAACTCCGTTGAACTTGTTCTCTTTTCTCGTTCCCGTTTCCAGCTCCCGTTGCTGCTGTCTGTGGCGGCGTCCGCGCAACAGACGCAACTAGCCCCACCCGTCATCATCATGGTAACGGCGGCAGCGGCTTCGTGAATCATATTGTGGTCAAATATAGTGCCGTCAACTACACCGGCATCAACTACATCGCCATCGACTACATCGCTATCATACGCTGTCGTCGACCATAGTGTCAACGTTTATTGACGCCGACTATACAGCCGTTGATTTTATCCCCGTTCCCGATGTTGTTGTCGGTGGCGGCGTCTGCACAACCGATGGAACCGCCCCCACCCGTGGTGGTGGTGATAGCGGCAGCGGCTGCGGCGAGCGAGCGAACCTCAGCGAGTGCGCCGCCCACATGGAGGACGCCAACACGGTCAGGGCACCAGCTTGGTGCGACGCGGCGAGGGGCAAGGGCGCGCACTGCAGGAGCGTCGTGATGCCCAGGGAGGCCTGATCGTTCGGAAAGGGGGACGGGGGAGCAGGGGGGTAGGGAACTGGGTTGGGGTAGGAACATGAGTAGGGGTAGGGGTAGGGGTCGGCGTTGGGGTCGGGGTTGGGGTTGGGGTTGGAGTAGGGGTACGTATAGATTGAAGTGGGAGCGGAGGGGTCGGGGGGTTGGGGTTGGCATAAGAGTACGCGTTGGAATAAGGGTAGGGGTTATGGTAGGGTAAGGGGTTGGGGTAGGGGTAAGGGTAAGGGTAGCAGATAGTATGAGGGTTGGTGTAAGGGCAGGGGTTGGGGTAAGGTTAGAGGTAGGGGTAGCGTAGGGCTTGGGGTATGGGTACGAGTTGGGGCAGGCGTACGGATTGTGGTAAGGAACAGGGGTGGAAATTAAGGTCGGGATGGGGGTGCGGTTGCGGCTGGGGTGGAGTAAGCGGTAGGGTTTGGAGTGGGATGGGGGTGGGATGGGGGTGGGAGGTGGGGGTTGAGTCGGGGTTGGGGTGGGGGGTAGGGATCAGGGTTTTAGGGTGAGAGGCGGTCGGGGGCGGGGGTGGGGGAAGAGTTACACAAGGTCGACGCGGGTACACCGCGAGCGAGGTGTTGGTGTAAATGCACGTAGCGAGAGAAAAAAGAAGGCGAGAGCTTGTCGGCATCGCGCATACTGTTAGGTTCCCTATGTTTTTCTGTTAATATCTTAATAATTGTTTCGTGAATTTGTATCGCTCGTACATACATGGGGGGGTTGTCATCAGGTGTTCCCTTCTGCCTTAACACGACCACGACTGGAAACACACCCAATCGGACATGTGCCATCTGTATCCTCGTCTACTCCACTTACTTCTCGCTTCTCGGGTACTCGCGATTCGCCAAGTCGCGAACCCGTGAAGCTACAAACTCACCACCTCGCCAACTCGCGACTGATACGAGGAATACACCGGACACGTCAGATACAACCAACACAACCGACGCCACCGACACAACTGACCTGAGCCGCGACGAGTCCCGCCGTCACACTCGTAGCCGCTCTCGGGGCCGGGGGCAGGGCCGCCCATAGGGCCCCACCGGCAGCTCCCCTCCTCGCGTACCAGAACATGCCCAACGCCGCCGCCGTAGTGGTCAACGCCAGGGCCCGGTGGTCAGCTTGAACGGTGGCGGAATTTTCGAAGAAATTTCTCCACAGTGGCCTTAATTCTAAGATCTGCGGCCAGTTAGTTCGAGGAGACGCACCGGGGTGGGTGGGGGGGGGGGTACTCATTTGTTGCTTGCCTTAGTCACTTGACCATTGACCACGCATCCCTTTCGAGACGGAGTATTGCACCAGGGAGGGGAGAGGCATCAACGCCAGGGCACGGTGGTCGGCCTGAACGGTCACGGAATATTCCAAGACATTTCTCGACAGTGACCTCCTGGCTAAGACTTTGCGGCCAGTCAGTTTGAGGGCGCGCTTAGGGCGTGGGCGGGGGTGGGGGTACTCGTTATATGCATACCCGTAGTCTTATGACCATCGAAGTGCACCAAGCGCGAAGCGCCGTGAGGTGTTCGGCGAGTTGCATGAAGGGTGAGCTGCATCTTACTAAGAATCACTTGTGAGTCGGACGTCTGCATTTTGCGCGTAATTTCTCGCATATGGATGGCAGCTTCAATCCATCCATATTTTTCTGGCGTTGCCGCTTCCAGAGACAGCAGTGGGGGTACATTGCAACTGCTTCGTGGGTGCCTTACCAAATGCGCACTACGTGATATCATCCCCTTTGCGCGGAGCTAAGGCTCTTCACGCCGCACAACATGACCCAACTCAACCACCATCTCGCGTACCGCCAAAACCTATAAACGAGAAGTACCACCAACGTTACCCTGGTGGTTTAGCTCACGTAGGGAGAGGCGTGTTTTACAGTGTCGTTGCCGACCGACGCCAATCCCGGCAGAGGACCCGGGGGGGGCGGGGGGGGGAGGACGGAAAAAAGGAGGTGCGGAGCAGAGGCCGGATTGGGTTTGGTTCGAGGACGGGACGAGAAGGAGAGGGCGTGCGGTGGGAGCTAGAGACGAGTTGGGGGCAGAGAGGGAACGGAGGCGAGCAGATCATGTGGGGTTAACGAGTGGAAACTGGGCTGAAGAGGTGGGGGATGCGGGGGGTTGAGAGGGGGGGCATCAAAGAGGCAGTTAGATGGAGACGGGGGGGGAAGGGGCAGCCGACTGCCGTTTCGTGGGAACCAACGAACGATGGTCCTGGCTGGTCTTGGCTTGGTTCGCACCCCCCCTCCCCAAACATACCTCCACCTCCGTTTCCCGACCCCCGCGTCTGATACAAGTAACGTCTGCCTGGTCGGCGAAAACACGACGTGCTCCGTCCAGGCACTACAGGGGTCCGAGGGTCTGCGGTGTGACAGACCATGGTCATGCATGGCAACGATTACACCCCCCTCCCTTCCCCACCCGTCCGAAAACGAGCTCATATCGGCAAAGAACAAAAACCGTGTTGTTTCTTCGCTCACGCACTTCCTCAGGCAGCCAGTCGTCCTCCGTCATCTTCGGGAAGCGGTTGTAGCACCGTCCTGCGTCGTTTCCGGCTACGAAGGCCCCGGACACCGCCGTCACGAACGCCACCGCGCAAACTCCGGTCGATGCAACCCCGAGCCTTGACGCGTGCCGCAGCAGGCCGGAGTCGAGCAGCAGCTTGCGCGCCGCCGACGCGGAGGGGGAGGTGGAACGAGGCCCGTCCAGAGCCTGGGCAGGTAAGACACACGACGACGATTATGGTGTGGCGGAGGGGGGGGGGGGGGGGGTAGAGTGGGGTAGGGTGGGGTGGGGTGGGGGCGAAGGAGGCGTGGGGGGGGGTTGAAGTTGAATTTGACTGTGAAATTGAATTTGACAAGTGTACATATGTAATTCGAAGTGGAACAAGTGTAGTAGGTTGGATTCGAAGTTGAATAAGTACACTTTGGTAGATTTGAAGTTGGATACATGGTTGAACGATGGAGTTGAATAAGTCTGATGTGCCGAATTTGAAGTTGAAAAAGTGTCATAGATTGAACAACGGAGTGGAAGAAGATGTAGTATGTTGAGTTTGAAGTTGGATACACGGACTACCACGGGAGACCGTATAAATCAGAATGTACGATAAACATAAAAACCTACATATCCCTTTACTTATATTCACTACATTCCGTCGCGATTACTATGTTCTCCCGTATTAGACTCAATAACGGACTTGAATGCGTGATATAGGTTGGGTTTGAAGTTGACTACGTCATCAATACGTTGGACTTAAAGTTGAGAAAAATACTTGAGTCGGGTTAGAAAATGAATAAGCGTAATAGATTGAAGATGGAGCTGAAGAGGTAAAAAAACTGCCAGTTTAAGTGCAGATGAAGAAGCGCAAGATATGAGCGTTCAAGCGATAGAAGCGCAAGCGGGGTGAGTTGAAGTTGAAGAGGAAGACGCGCAAATGGAAGGGAAAACAAAAACACAAAAAAAAAGACCACAAAAATACACAAGAAGCCAAACAGCGGGGTGTACCACTGTTGCAGGAATAGGCGCACTCTTATGAAAAAAGTATAACAGCAGCCGCCGACGCCAAGTCATCTGACTGAGAGCTATTTTCGAATCGCCCGTAATTAAAATGCCATCACATTTTGGTAGTATATAACTCCCCGGGACATCACAATCTCTTCTAACAGTATGTTCTGACATTAACTCAGTTACATTAACTCATAATCATAATTTAGTTCGTGGTCACAGGACAGGCTCCAATTCTTCCAATAAGGGCGGGATAATACCTCAGGATAAAAATAAACAAACCAAAGCGTCTAACGGCAAATCTATACCAGGTACCTGTAGACCAGTGTGCACGAGAAGGGAAAAGGTAGCGAACGCCGTAGCCAGGTGCGCTGCCAGTCTGTAAGGGCTTACGCGGATCTCCTTGCCCGCGGCAAGGTCGGCGGAACGGTCCTGCAAAACACGCGTCAGGACAAAGCGTAAAATAAAATAATGAGAAGGGGTGGGGCGGGTGGGGGAAGGCGGTGGGGTCGGAGGAGGATTATAAGGTTGGGGGGAATAGGGAGAGGAGGAGGAGGTAGAGGAGGAGGAGGAGGAGGGAGAGGAGGGGGCGGGAGAAGCGTTGCATACAACGGGGGATGCGGGTCGGGGGTGAGGGGGGGGGTTAATTTAGTAAGCATGTATATCATGGACTCAAGAACAAAAACAAGGACACACACAGTGCACACAATACAAACAGCACGCACAACACAGACAACTCGAACAACAAACACAACGCCCCCATCACCACCAACACCAACAACAGCCCTAACAGTAACACACAACACCCACAACACACAACACACAACACACACCTCGAGACCGCTCTTGACCATCCACCAGCCCACCAGCCCCTGGCCGCCCCCCAGGGCGAGCAGCGCCGCCACCCGACCACGAATGTGCGGCGGAATACGACCCCGAACGCTGAAATAGAGGAGTGGAACTCCGTATATCAGGCCTAGGGCACGGCCTAGCATCCGGTGTGCATACTGCTCGGGAAAAGGGGACAGGAAAGTAAACACTTGATAAGGTATACCTGGTATCTGGTACCGGTACGTTGCAAAATATCATACGGCATACCTGGTGCGTAGCAATATATGATATACCCCTGTACGAAACTAGAGTGTTCAGTAGAACACGCGGCGTCACGCTTCTGACAAGCGGTACTTATGACTTATATCCGGAACAAGGGGTGAACGCTCGAGGCCGTCTTGAGTATCCGCATCAGCTCTCTTTTAAATTCTGCCATTTCTGTCTTGTTTGACCCTAGAGCTGCCTTGCACAGGAGCGAGGTATTACAAAGTTAACTCAAGAGGAGACCTTAACTAGCCAGCATTTCTATCCCCGCGTCCCCGCGACCGCGCTTCTTTACATATACACCCACGTTTTGGGACAAAGCACTTCGGATTAGAGTCGACTTAGAACGGCAGCCGTAAAATGACGGGGGTAGGGTAGAAGCGGCAAGGCGGCAGCGGCAGCGACAGCATTAGCAGCAAGGTTTGGATAGGTTGGGGGTGGGTGGGGGGAGGGTAGGGGGTGGGGAAGGGGGGGGGTGGGGAGGGGGGGGGGTGTCAAGTATAGACGGGGGGGAGGGGGGGTAGCAGGTTATCCTTTCTGATCAACATCCCGTACCGCCTACCAGGTAGACGGTGCTGTGGCGGGGACCCTCGAACTCACCTCCCAGAAGAAGATATGCTTGAACTCGTCAAGGGTCATGCTACGGCGCTGCTGCCACTCGGGAAACGCCTTGTAGCGGTCAAACTCCGCCTCCCACTCCGCCTGCACAGCGAAAAGGAAAGTGAACGTGTAAATTAGTCAGAAGGTGTTCTTCTACCGTGGATAGGGGACAAGCCGTCTATGTTCGACTGATGAACACGTCACGACAGACAACCATGACTGCTTGACTGCCAGATGATGGCTTGGCGAGCGCCCACTTCCCGACACATTTGTGAGGCTTGGAGTGATGTGTTGTGCGGAATGTCAGAATTGTTAAAACATTCTAGATAGACACGAGTAAAGCATGGCAAAATTGGCAACAGTTTGCGGTACAGTTGAAGAAGTACGTATTACTATTGGCTAGTGGAAACCCTCGATTTGCAGTGTTCCAGCATTACGTGAAGGGATTTTGGGAAAATTCCCTTAAACTATATTTCAAATCCTAACCCTATCATCCTGACCCCAACCCTAACCCTTGGTCGACCTGTATGGAAGTTGTCCGGAAGAAAACAAGCAAAGTTTTGTTTTTTTGTTCGGAAATAAAGTCGACCATTGCGTAGTTTTTTAGGCCTTTTCCATACTAATTACTAAGTACCATACAACACGTACTTACGGGCCTCGCATATCCTACTGGATCAGGTCGGCGTGGGAACAGGGTGATTGGTGGGTCCTGCCGGCGTCAATATACCCAGAGTGAGTTTGGAGGGCTCAGGTTCAGGTAGAATTGGGTCGAGGTGGGATCAAGGCGCCAAGCGGGAGCAGAGTGGAGTTGTGCAGACTTTTAGCAGCGTGGCATAGACTACGAACCGGCTTGCAATCAGGTGTCATCGGTGACTCCCGCGGCGTTTTCTCTTGGGGAGGTCGGCGAGTGCTTCGCAGTGACCATTGCATGCCGCTGGACGCTTATGTTTACGCATGTATCAGGTGGACAACAGCAGCGGCAGCCTGAGAGTCGACATAGCGGTACGACAGCAGCACAGTTAGTAGCAGCAGTGAGCTCGTGTTTGGTACTTTGCTGCTGTCCTTTTACAATCTACAAGCACACCCCAGAGCTGTGAGACCGAGGACTTCGTCGAAATTTTTCTATCACCTGCAAGCTTGCGAGCGATATACTTTAATCACGCGTGCTACTTCCGGAAGAACTCGCAGCTCAGGCCATTTCTTATACAGTCGGATTTGTCAGTCGAAAACGGCCTTTTTCGACTGAAGCCCAAATCGAGCTTTCTCTTTTCGACTGAGAATTCCAACTGGCGGATCCAGCCGAAAAATTAGACTATTTCGACTGGATCCTCCAGTCGAAAAACTCAGTCGAAAAAGTTTTACACGTATTTTTTGAAGCGATTGCATCGTTCATCCCACCACCAAACACACACCCACACGGCCACACGGCTACACACCCATACCAAGTACCACACTGCAGTATTATACAAGGCGCTGACGCTGGCGTGGCTATCACTGCTGTTGCTTCTCGCAGCAAGTTAGCGCGGCGCATTCCTAGTTCCGCTCGCCAGCAGCGTGTATCACACGACAGCAGCAGCGCGGGGTATCGATCCCATGCTGCCAACTACGGCTGCGCCTGTAGCTTTGGCGGCTCTCGGCTGAGTGCAACTCCACGAACGTAGCTTTGGCGGCTTTCGGCTAAGCTCAAAGCCACCAACTCGCTGGGACGAGGGTTCGTCGAGCCGTTGCTCGCGGAGAAAGCGCGAAGCACAGAGCTGCCAACCGATTTCGACTTCTGTACAGCAGCAGTACTCCCTCGCACCAACCGCCTCTAGGAAGAGCACAAAAACTATAGAGTCGACGCGACTGACGATAAGCCTGTCCTGTGACCACGGACTTGATTATGCGAGTTGATGTGATAACAACAACAACAAGGACCAAAAGATTTCAGTCGAAAAAAAGTTAAGTCGAAAAGAGCCGTTTTCGACCGGCGGAATCCGACTGTATAAGAAAGGGCCTCACGCCGTGTTTTTTTTTTTCACGAAAACGGTGCTGGTACTGGTACACAAGTATCGCAGGTGTGTGTCCGCATCATGTCAGCATTCAGCATTTTTAGATGCGCCATTCCAGATTCTCGATCTCAAACAACACCACACAATTTCATTCAGCTCATTTGTCAAACGTCTCCACCTCGAAAAGCTACAATAATTGCTCCTCCGCCACCACCGAGCCACCACCAACACCACCAATCTCACCTCAGTAGAAGGCGGCAAAGACCCCTGCACCTTCCAATCCGTCATGCTCAAGCCCGACTTAGTCATTCGAGTTATCCCGCCGACCGTGACCATCACCGCTACGGCCCCAGCCGTGCCGAACAGCCATGCCGCGACAGCCGTGCTCGACTCTTCTTTCTTCGCCAAAGACTGAACCTTATTCCCGGCGGAGGCAGTAGGGGGTGGTGGTGGTGGTGGTGGTGGTGGCCGGGCGAGCTTGTCACCCCTGAGGGTAGAGCAGTGCCGTCTCGTCAGTGCTCTCGTTGCAGCAGCAGCAGAGCTAACCCTATGGCAGTTTGAGCCATGATGCGAGTATTCCACCTTTGGAACAAGCGCCTTCCTAGCTGCTGCTATTGCTGTAGTTGTGCCCTTTGCGGGAGTCAGGCGCATGGCCGAGACTTTGCTTGCGTGCCGAGCAAAGAGCATGGGTGTCATGTTAGTCCAGGAAAACGTGCCGATGGCAGCAAGCAGCAAGCAGCAGCAGTTGCAGCAGGCAGCAGGGAGCCCCGAATGAGAATTGAAGCACTGGAGTTCCATTACTTATGTAGGGATGTGTATGTTGCGGGCATGGCCCCGCTCGAGGGGAGGCGGGGGCAGGCAGCGATGTCTCACCCAGCTTTCGGCTTGCTCTTCGCAACTGCTGTTGACGCGACGAGGGAGCCGGTGCAGACGCGGATCCCGAAGACCCCCTCTGCTGTGTGGCGTGCGCTCGACAGGTGTGAACTTGGGGAGGGGGAAAAAAGCCATCTCTTGGGCTGTGGGTTGGCTGCTAGGCTCGCGATGATGTGTCGTATCCCGCCGAGCCAAGCAAGCGTGTTCCGTGTATTGACAGCATTAGGCAGCAGCAATATCATCCCGTACGCCTGATACCTGGAGTAACACCACCGTATGCTTGCATTACATACTGGATTATTGCGCTTACATCGGCCCGTGATTTGGCTCTCGTCCTTTTACCAATGGCGGCCGACGCCGGGGGTCTTCCTCCGAAACCATCCTTACTCGCGGCGGCGAGCGCTATCGTATCATACTACTGCTTTGTGCTGTACGTGCATCGTCGAGATCGTCGTGCGTCGTCGTGCAACCGGTATCTGCCTTGGAGCGAGCAAGCAAGCGGCCTTCATCACATGGTCTAGATGTCAATAGTTGACAACAATATATGGGTGCCTAAAAAACCTCGCAAAATTTGAAGACGTTGCGGGAGTGCTGCTGTGAACACTATTAATAGCTAGGACATATGATAAGGAGCTCTGCTTGCGGTGCTTTCTCTCGAGCAAAAGCCAACGCGGGCTCGGCAAGACCGCCAAGCTGCAGAAGGTAACACATATTTTAAACTTTGAAAACACGCTCACACAAAGCAGAAGAGGGGCGATGCCACGACAGCCTCAGCCTTCCCTCCGCTCACCCCTCTCGCCAACACGACGCACACCGCCAAATATACTACTCGTAGGAGGCCGGTCTTGTGGGGTGCGTCATGGCGCCGTTTGGTGTAGGGGCGCGGTTAAACCGCGGTCTCCCTACGATGTAGTGCAGGGGTGACAGCCTTATCACGAGCTTTCCCCCGCTCATCCCGCCGGCCGCAACAACCCACGACACACACCAGAGAGAGCACTCGTCGTACACCAAGTGTACGAGTAATGACGTAGCGACCAATAACAAACAATACTCATGACCTCCAGATAACCATCGCCCGCCCTCCTCCCTCCCTCCCTCTCTCATGTTACCCCGAATCCCCCCCCCCGCGTCCTCTGCCCCCCCGCGTCCTCTGCCCCCCCGCTTCTCCCCCCCTCTTCCTAGGCCGTTTGTTATCTCTGGTCTCCTCCCTAGACCCAGGAATAGGAAAAGGACAGACAGCAGCTGCTGCATCAGCAATAGTGGTACAGCACAGCAGTAGCAGCAAGGCAGCAGTGGCAGCAGCAAATTGTGGTTGGGTGGGAAACTTTACTGCGACAAGAGCACAAGAGGAGCAGGAGCTATTTTTCGACTGACTACGCACTACTCTGTGCTCGGGCAGCAGTACTGTACTGCAAGTGCGCTGCTGCGGCGGTAGTACTCTGCTGTACTCGAGCAGTACTCAAGCAGGTCTCGAGTGCAGTAGCGCTCTACTGCTACAGTAGTACTCTGCTACTGCAATATAGTACTCTAACGCAACTCTACTGCTGCAGTACTTTACTGACTGCAGCGCATTCGGACCAACAACAAACTGCAGCAGTACATACCAGCACTCACACAGCTCTAGCACCTCTGAGCAATGGCGGACAGCGAGGCTGCCACCCCGACCCAATCCGCCCCCGCCCCTGGCGACGGCGTCCCTGCTTCCCCCCACGTCCCCATCCCCCCCGCTGTCGCCGCCAGCCATCCTCCCGCCTACGTGGCGGTAGAAGGAGGCTATGCCAGCGTCGGCGGGCCGGTCTTTCCTCCGGTTGCCGCAGCGGCAACCGTCCCTACTGTGCCTACCGCTACTAGACCTACTGTGCCTACTGCTGGACCTACTGTGCCTTCTGCTGGACATGCTGTGCCTACTGCTGCGTCTACTGCTGCGTCGCAAGCTGCTGTGCCTGCTGCTGCATCGCCTGCCGCTTCTATGGCGGTACCGCCTTCTATGCCTTCTCCAAGTCAGCAGCAGCAGCACGCGGGACTGATGCCAACAACGTCACAAACCATGTCGGCTTCTGCTGGAGGAGGGGTCGGGGCAGGTGCGGTTGCTGGTGTAGGGGAGGGGGGGGCGGGGGCGGGGGTGGTAGGAAGGGTGGGAGTGGTCGGGACGGGGGTTGGGGAGGGGGCAAACGGCACGTCTGCGAGCGGGGAAGCAGGAGGAGCAGGCGGCAGCGGGAACAGCGGCAGTCCAAACGGCGCCGCAACAGGGGGAGGGTCGGGCAAGTCGGGCCTGGGCAAACGCGTGAGTGGAGGGGGGGGGAGAGGAGGACAGCGTACTCGTTTGTTACTTTGACGATGTCGTTCGACTTCTGACCGCGCGTCCCTTTCGAGGCGGAGGCGTGGCGAAAGGCGGGTTTGCGTTTCCTCACGATCACCATTCCGGTTGCCGTCACCACTACCGTTACCGTTACCGTTACCGTTCGGTTGTCGTTGCCGGTACCTTCCGCGTTATATTTACCTTTGCCGTTACCACTACCGTTATACCTGTGACCGTGCCCGTTAACGTTACCGGGGATTTTTGCTTCGGGCACCCTCTGGTCGTCGTCGTCGTCGCAGTCCAGGCCGTAGGTGTCGCTTCCGCTATCAGTACCGTTATCGTTGCGGTCAACTTTTATGTTACCGTGTTCCCAGCGGTCACCGTCATTGTCATCAGTGTCATGACCTGTACCATTGCCGGTGCGTTTTTATCCTCCCCTGCGCGTTTCACCCGTCGTCGCCGTCGCGTCCCAAGCAGCAGTTGTCGCTACCGCTATCACCACCGTTACCGCTGGGGTCACTTTTTCCGTTGTCGTTTTTGCGTTTGAGTCGTTCTACGGTAGCCCCCCCAGATTTTCTTAAACGAAATCGCCGGTTTTGAAACCAACTCCCGGGCGTATCTCCTGAAATTCGGTGCTCATTGCCACCCCGACGTCTGTTCGAGAGTCCTTTGCAAACAAGGAAATGTTTGAAGACATTGTTTTTGTAGCATTCTTCCTCATGTCGAGCAGCCCAAAAAAGAAAAACGTTTGTTATAGAAAATCGTTGGTTTTGTGGGGGGGGTTGTCGTAGAATCAGTGTTTTGTCACCGCCTCGGTTGCCGCTATTATTGCCGGTGCCGGTACCCTTACCGTATGCCGTTACCGCCACCGATGCATTTTTCTCCCTTCAGGCGTCGTCGTCGTCCCAGTCCAAGCCGCAGTCGGCGTGGATGCTCTTCATCCAAGACAGGCGCGAGAAGGTCAAGCTCGACAACCCGGACATCGCTGTCACACAGCAGCAGAAGGTCAGAAAATGACGAGTGGCTTGTGATGAGTGAAAAGTGATCAGTAAAAGAAAAGGGAGGAACGAAAAGTGCATCAGTGAGATACGATGGGTGAAAAGTGACGAATGAGAAAGGGCGGAACTCCCCCAAGGGGGGAAAGACCAAAGGCGTGCAACACCAGAAAATAAACGGAAACTGGAAGTAGCACAACACTTGAGACAACACTGAGAACAGAAATGGAACAACGATGGAAAATTGCAGTAGAACACCAATGGAATAACACCGGACTGGAATAGTGAGAGGGGACCTAACGTTTAAGTGGGTAGGAACAGATGGTAACTACATGTCTTGTGGTGCCCCCCGCCCGAAAAGCTGACCCGTCATCGCTGTCTTGGGTGTCATGTAGAGCGCGGCGCGCAGGTCCATGTAATGTAACAGTATGTAAGGGTCGTTTGGTGGTCTTATGAATACCCCAACGGTACCAACATTTACGTCCAGACGTGGTACCAAGTATACCGTTCCGTTTTGGCCGTTTTGCGACGTGCGACCGGTGTCTGTTTCGTTCCACACGGTTAGTATTGAAAATTTCGACTATACCTAGTAGTCTTTACCTGTCTGATCTGCCACATTTTGTGTCCTCATTTTGTCCCCTCGCTTCCCCCCCTCTTCCCTTTCTCCTCTCTACCGAAAACGAAAACGAAAACGAAATGGAAACGAAAACGGAATTGAAACCGAAACCGAAAAACAAGATAATGAGCGAGATCTGGAAGACTCTGTCCAGCGACGAGCGAGAGGCTTACCGGTCACGGGCGAGAGACGACCAAAAGCGGTATAAGGCGGAGCAGGCTGACAAGGTTCGTTGGTTGGTTGGTTGATGTCCGTCTGGTCTTAGGAGTGTCTGGTTGATATGCTGGTTTTGGTTGGTTTGATGTCAAGTTAGTTGAGCAGATGTTGGGTACTTGATGTGGTCGGTGGTGAGCTGGTTGATGCGTTGGCTGCCGTTAGTTGTGTTTCCTGTGAGTGTTTTACTTGGTTTGTTGTTGGTGTGTCGGTTAGTGGGGCTGACTGTTTTTTCTTGCTCTTAACCGCTTGCACGCTTGACTGTTTGAGCGCTTTTTTGGCCGCTTGGCTGCTTGACCAATTGCCGCTTGACCGCTTATCCGCTTGACCGCTCGACCGCTTGACCGCTTGCACGCGCAGCCCGCGGTAAAGAAGGAAGAGTTTTACGGGAACGACGAACGGGGGCAATCGACCGAGCTCGTTTGTCCGATAGGTGAGTCCGAGTGCCCTTGTCGCCAGAGGTAGACGCTGCAAATCGCAAGAAACCCTTTAGCATTTTATTCGATCTAAGGTGCCCATTTTTTGCCGAACGTAAATGTGATATCCGCTGGTAACACCCTTTGGCGGAGTACATACACACCAGTATATATGATGATTCTTTGTTGGGGGATTCGGTCAGGAGTTTTTTTCGTCTCGGCCTCAGTATGGGATGCTCGGAACTGGAATTTCTCGGTCAAATCGCTTCGTTCGAGCGCCTTCTTCGGGGGGCGGCTCCAACGCCCCTCGCTCTGCCTTATCCGTTCTGCACCTCGACGTGAACGCGGATGGACGCTGAGCGAGACAAGCGAGAAGTGCGCAAATTTTGTATTTTGAACGATGCTCTCGAGGTATTCTCCGGATCTTGATGTACATGGAGAGGTTGATAAAATAAAACTTGGCAAGACTTTATTTCCAAATTGGGGTCATATTTTGTCCCAAAACAAATAATACTTATATACTTACTGTAAAAAAAAAAACATGGTACCGCGGTAGGTATCATAGTAGTGCATTTAATTATTGAATTTCGGTAGGTACGTGCATGGATATAGACGCGGCAAGCGCACGCATGACGAACACGAGGAGGTAGTGATACGATTACTGCGCCAGAAAAAGCAACAAGCCATACAGCAGCATTTACGAGTGGCTGCGTCCCCGGCCTCGAGCGTGTGGTAGTTCGGGCACATCGACATAGTTTATACTCTTGCAAGTAATATAGGTACGAGTAAGAGCACCCACTCTGACTGATGCTCTATTGTACACACGCTTTTTGTCTGACTTATAGCATGGACGGGGAGGGTGTACCAAAAAGAAGGGAAGAGCTTTTCGACGTAAAAAAACAAGGGGGAAAATCGAATCGTTCATGTTGTTAAGCGGCTCCACGCGAACGTCGTAGTTGTAGCAGTAGACGGTATCTACGTACGAAACTAGTGGCATGCATTAGTCCCGGCATCACCTCGGCGGGTGATTATTTTCCCCTAGAAAACTCTATGGAGAAGTATAGGCGGTGTGGAAGGGGTGCTTTGTAGTTGCTGTGTTGCCGCTGTCTCTCCGTTTTTGTTTTGGTCGTTTGCCGCGGCCAACTGGAAAAAAAATTGGTCGTGTTGGTACGTAACTGATAATTAACTTTGTGTTGCTTCCTACTTGACGTGCTCCTTGCTGCTGTTTGCTGATTGATCATCTCTTCTAGTGAGTTATATAGAGCCGGTCGCCCCGGTGGTCCATCTAATGGTTACCTTCGTATACTACTAGCGTTGGTCCTTGAGCTCATATTACCACCGCTTCGTGAGATTTTTTACGTTATTTGCAGAACTGCAAAAATAGGTCAACTAACTACTGCTAACTACTGCTGAAAACGCCTAGCAACGTGGGTAGGTACAATTGGACGCGAATCGACGAGGGAAGAAAATGCTGAATTTTTCTCGCGGAAAAAATTAAGGCATGTATCGTACGTAGTGGGTAGGGGGTAGGAGGGCCCGTTACGTGACCCCTGATCTGAGCTATACTACTACTGGGAGGGAGGGCGAGAGTAGTGCAAGGATGGGATGGAAAAAAAACAGATACAAAATCGAGAACAACGTTTCAGACAAGCTACACCAACTAGTAATTACAGCAGTAAAATGAGAGTATTCCGATTCCAAAATCTACTTGTGACAAGTCGGAGCAGGCGCTCATTGATCTTATCTGAGTCAGTTGTGGGCAATATATGGCTGTGTTGTATGCCGGGACATATCGATTTGGCCGTTTTTATGATGTCCCGAATTGCTTTATTTTTGACGCTCTGCGTACCAACTGTATAGATTCATTCTTATTAGGTCGAGCGTTTTGTACGAATTGCGGTTGCATGGCGCATTTTAGCCCTACTCGAGTAGTATGCAAGAAAACCCGCGAAGATATCAGCGAGCTAGGTTAATAAGCGAATGAAAACGGGATTTTCAGCAAATGTTTTCGGTGTCGCATAAGCGACAAAGACGTGATTATTATAGTATCCCATGATTACTTGACCATTACGCAAGTCAAACACGCAGTGTTTCGGCCTCATTTCAGGCTTTTTCCACTGTTATTATCCTCGAGTTGTACCAGTCTTTTAGTTCCATGTATTATGACGTTTTGATTTGAACACCTCGTTTTTGTCTGAAATTTTTCTCATACCCGGGGGGGGCTGAATCCTGGATACAAATCGCTCTACCATTTGTCCGTTCATATTGCGTTTGATGGTTGTTGCCGTTCAATGACAAGTTTTTCTCTCATCCTCATTTTGAGCGCGCTTGCTCGACACGCCAACCTGATGTAGGCTTATGATCGCTTTTTTGTGCGACCTATCATGCAAATAACTGGTCGAATTGAGTTTGCAGTGCAAATGTTTGCCGAATACGGAAGTATGCGAGGAAACCCGAGTTGATCGAAGCAATTGTGAGCTTATTGGGTCAAGGCCTACCAGGCAATCACGAATAAGCCAATGGATCGGAGTTGGCACGCCGTGCCGGGAGGTATCGACCCGGGAGATCATGGTTATTATAGTTCCGGCTAGCTAGTTCCCGCGTTGTTGGAGCTGTAGGTATTATGAGGACTTCTGAACCGGGGATGGGGCCCTATCTCCCCCGTGTGCGACGGAACTGCTCCCCATCGGTTGGTGAGCCTCTATCATCCTCCCAGGGTGTGGGGCGGCGCCGTGGAGGTCGAACCAATCAGCGATTGTAGCCAACAGAGTTGGGGTTTCCACTCCATGAGGGGCGGTGACGACCCGAGAGAACTCGGTTTTATTCCACGGTTTGTCTAACTTTCAAGAGATATAGAATGACCTCCGGACCGGGGATGGGACCCTATCGTCCCCGGGTGGGCCTGGCTCCATAATATACGACCCCCAGCCAATCAGAGATCGGCCGGTAGGTGGGGTTGGGGATTATTTCCACACTGTGGGGGGAGATATCAATCCTGGTGATATCCGTGTTCGTTCCCGGGTTGCCAGAGATATGTACGTGTGTGTGGATGGATTATGATCGTGGGGTGGGACCCTATCGTCCCCAGATGACGGTTAATTTCTGTACGATCCCCGGCCAATGATCGGCAAGCGATCAGAAAAAGGCCATACCAGGAAATACATGTTTTTTTTTTATTTTCGTCTGAAACTCGAGCCTGAAATTCTCAACTGCCAAATTTTCAGTGCGGTGCTATCGCGTATTACTCATCTCTATCTACCAGATAGCAACAAGTAGCAGCATTACAATAGATAATAGCATCCGAGGAGTTGAATGGCGAAGGCAGCGACACCGTGTTTCGCGCCTAGAATACCGTCAGCAAGTCTCTCCACGATCACTATACACACACAGACAGTCGGTCTGTGAGCCTCGGATCTGGATACTATCATGCATAGTGTAGCAGAAGCTGGCTCAGTGCGCGCCTCTTAGTGGCTACGTAGATAAAATGCCGCCTGCATGGCCACCCCCTTGCTGGCCCTGGATGCTTGGTTGAGTCAAAACATGTAGAAACGCGCTCGAAACGTCTCTTCGTGGCCAGACTAGAGGGCCAGTGTGGGCTCGGAATCGGATTCACGCAAGAAACGGCAGAAGTAAGTAGTCCACTGTTAGTCTATATCGATCTCTTGGCATTACTTTACATTCTACACGCGTAGAGTATGTGTCGTGTGGTAACGGTATTGAATCGAACAAGTCGAAGTGCTGCCCTGCCCTACCCGGAGCATTGGTGCTGGCGAATGCCTGCACCCATGCGCAGCCCTTGTAAAGTTTATTATTTTAACTTTTCTCATGTTTGCGCGAAAATGTGTTGTTCCCCCGTATACGGAACGCCTGCCCGACCAATATAAATGCTCAAACAATTGCCCATATCTTGTATCTCGCGATGCACAGCTCCGATTGGCTAAAATGATTCGCGCGTGTGTTTCCCTTCCTATTGCGGTCATTTAGGTATGATTGTCGAGTAATTCAGCGTATGATTTTCATTGTTTTATCGCCAGCCGGGACTAGCCGCCTTCCGCAGGAACCAGGTCCTCGTTTGTTTGTTTTTTCCTGATGCACGCGCGCGTACTTCTCATCATGTTCATCATTTTACGAACCATCTGTTATTTTACACAAGAAAAACAGTTGTAATTCCTCGAACTCGTTTTTTTTTGGGCCTCATATCGCGCGCTCATACTAAAAATGTTACCTGGTACCATTTTACAAAATACACTACAGTATTATGTATTTTTCGTGCTTACTGTTTTTTTTCGCCCCCACTTACACGCACTCACGCACACGTACACGTACACGCTCAGGCCGAATCGGACGGATTATCAAGCTGGATCAAGACGTCCAGAGCGTGACGAAGGAGGCCACGGCGCTCATCGGAAAGGCCATGGTGAGACGGACGCTTGCTGCGATGCGGTATATCTTCATCCTTCGCCCGCCGTCTATCAATCAGCGTCCTCATCCGTTCGTCATCCTAATCCATCAATTATCATCCTCATCAATCACCCGCTACCCATCAACTTACACCGTCATGTGGAAGATTGCACTCAATAAATCTAAGGGGTGTAGAACGTTGTTGAATATGGAAGGCGTATTTGGTGCGGGACACATATTAGATAGCGCGACCATCGGTGACGTTGAACTCGCACTCAGGAGAGAACAAGGGCACGACGAGTTAATAGAGAAACGCAGTATATGGCAGCGTGCAGATGGCTGTTTGGTAACCGACTGGCGGAAATCACCCATCACCCAGCGCCCGTTGTTCACTATTCACCGTCCATAAATCATCAACTAGCATCCGTCATCCATCAGCAGTCATCCAATGATCCCAAGTCGATCAATAATCGTCCCTCACCAATCGTGAAGCCGTTATGCCATGTATTTTTCAATCCATGTCTCCACGGTTCCATCAATCCGTCAACTCGAGGGTCCGAAATTACCGAAATTACCTATTTTTTCAATAAACAAAGCGAACCTTCCGCGCGATTCCTGCGTGTGCTCCTTCGGAGCTGAGATCCGTTAACTCGAGTTTCCGAAACTACCGAAAAAATTATATTTTCCGAATTTACTTTTATATTTTTCCGAATTTACCGATTTTCCATTTTTTTTCAATTTTTCCGCGCGATTTCTGTGTTTGCTCCACAGGAATTGTTCACGACCCTCGTGGCGAAGGAAGCATTTTCGGTATCCCAAAGTCAAAACAGAAGGCTACTGAAGCTGCAGGATATCACGGACATCATGCACAACCAGGCAAGTTTCTGGTTTTTCTGCGAGGAGTTGTGTTGGACGGATGGGGGGGAAACGAGGGAGAGAGGGGTTGGGGGAGGGCGGCGGCGGTGTACTCATGATCATGCACGGCCGTAGTCTTGAGACTTTTCGAGTAGCTGTACTGGATAGCACAAAGAGGGGAAACCCGGGGGCGGTTTGCTTTTGATTTTGCTTTGCCTCGCCTTGTTTTGCGATATGTTTCTTTAGTTTTAATTTTCGTCATGTTTGTGCCTGTCCTTCCTTTGTCTTTCTCCCCTCCCTCCCCGTTGCGGCGGATTGTCTTTGTCAAGCAGGACCAGTTCTACTGGATCAAGGACGACTTTCCGCTGCCCACGCGGTGATGACAACAGCTCCGACAGTGGGCGTTTCTCTCTGGCGGTAGTGCGGGGGATAGGGTTATAGGGGTGGGGATGGTGTTAGGAAGGGGGGGGGGGGGGGTGGGGGCGTTGGAAGGAAAGCCAACATTAATTAGGTTGTGTGGGTGCGTTAGTCGGAGGCGCCGGGCGGACGACGGAGTTTACATGCGAGGGTCGTTCGACTATTTTGTTGCCTTTTTTTTGTTGAGAAAGAGGAAAATAAAGAGAGAAGTACAGAGAGGAAGAGGTGAGAGGGAGGGGGGGGGGGGTCGTTTTGTCTCATGGGAGTCATATTTCGAGCCCAGCAAGGGTGGAATTAAGTCTGTGTGCTTTGGGTCGCGGTGGAGGGCAGAATACGCGCGCGCCCTTTTCCCTCCTTCCTTTCCTTGGGGCAGCGAACGGGCGCGTCTACCCTGGTTTGCTGCGTGAGTTCTGAGAGGCGTGCGCGGCGGGGAGGGAGGGTTAGTTTGTCGTGGTAACTGGTTTGCTGTTTCCCGGTCTTTGCGGGGAGATGAGAGGAAGCGCGGGGGGGGAGGGTGTACTCATTACATGCATGCCCTTAGCCTTAAGACCGTTGACCCTCGCATCCCTGCATTGCCGGGGTGGAGCACGTCGGGTTTTCACCGACCAGACAGACATCGGGGAAGGGGGGTGGGGTAATAGCTGGTTAGCTTTGTCGGCTTGCTTTGGTGCATGCTTGCTTGCTTGCCTGCTTGCTTGCTTGCCTGCTTGCTTCACTCGCTTTCTGGCTTGCTTGCTTGCCTGTTCGCTTTTCTCGCCGCTCGTTTTTAAGGGCGACTATGACCGAAATGATAGTTGTGGGTGGGGGCTTGGGCTTGGGGGCGAATGTTGGCGGGTAGCTGAGAAAAAAAGGAGCAGGAGCTATTGGACTTAGTTAGGCGGGGAAGCCTTCATGTTACAGCTGCTTTGTATAGAGTTCCCGTTGCTGGTAGTAGCTGTAGGAAGATTGTGGGGAGTAAAGCTAGCACTAGGCGTCCCTTTCGTTACTCATGGAAAGTGCAAAGTTCTAGCCACTGCTGTGATGGAGAACGACACCTTTACCAGCCCCTTGGCACGCTAAACATACCAGATTTGAGTGTGACAAAACTGAAAACTACCTGGCAGGAAGTACTACCTTGATGCAGAACGTTTTGTTTGTGTTGTTTTGTGCTTTTTTTTTTCCGAATAGCTAGAAGGCGTCGACCCAACCCAACCCCTCCCCTAATCCTTACCGCGCTGTGACACTTGCAAGCTATTGTTTTGACGGTCTACAGTTTGACGAGTTCGATTGGTGAGTTCTTCGGAGTTGGTGCGCTGTGTACTAACTTTTGCCGATTTTCCCGGTTCCACGGAGATCGAGATGGGTAATAATCTTCTCCGATCCTCGACTTTTTTTAATGAGAGGTCGAAGGTCGAGGATCGATAACTACATCTTGATCATATATATTATCGATACGAACGCCATCTTCCATATTTTTACTCTCCACCAGAGTAAAACCAAGTAATAATACACATCACCGGTGACCAGTGGTGCACTTTTTTCGTGCACGCCATCGCCGCATCGGAGAGCACATGCTTCTAAAACATTTTGGTACCATTTCGTGTTACGTGGCGCTCTATTTTTCTTATTTTTGTCATCAGTTTTAAATTCCGAACCCATCTCATCTCGCATGATTGTCGACGCTCGGCAATCTGCTGGAGATCACCGTGTGTACAAGGGTCCTTTTTTCTTCCCCCCGGGACTTACCTTGATTTTCGGCTTTGTTGGAAGCCCCGATTCGCGGTATTTTAGTGTGCTGTTTCACATCGTGCTGCATTTTAGAGCTAGCTGTGAGTTGGAACGACTTAAGCCATCAACTGTAGTGCTTAGTCGGACTAACAAACTGTTGTCGTTTCCCGGAGGTGCCGACTTTCCGAGTTATTGGGTCTCCATACGTGACGGAATCGTCGGTTAGTGCAGGATACAACTTTTTTTGTTTTCATGGACGGGGCCAATCGGCCGTGGGGGTCTAGCTTGGCTCGCTTCGCTCTCGCTTGACCGAAGTCGGCAAAGCAGGCTAGCCATCAGCTGGCTTCGCCAGCAAACTTGCCGACTAAATAAAGCAAAATCCAATTAGTTGGCTGACGGAACCCTACCGAATAGCTATTGATCGTGAAGTGTCCTGCCGATTCACAACTACTATTTTTTCCTCCAAAGTTGTCATTCTGCCTGTTTTGAGGGGCGATCTCGCTAGCGCTTTTCGCCGGAGTCGCATCAATCGCTTTATCGTCATCTATCTGGGATGATGACGACAACCTCGCAAGACACACTGCCGCCTGTGAAAGAGACACAGTGAAGGTTATGTGCAATGATCTACAGCAACAACACCAGAACTCCGATATACCTTCTAGAAGAGGACGACCAGCCGGAACGCCCCTATACATCCATCCCATGAATGAATAGACTTGACTAGACTTTAAACCTAAGAAACCCTGGGATGAACCCAGGAGGCCTCCTGGCGACCAAAGGCACTACCTAGCTTAGGAATCATCGAGCCTACGGTACGCTAATAATAATAGTGAGAATGCAACCCGCGCATGTCATCATGCTCAGAAGCGGACGATCTACCCGCCAGTCGGGCCATGTGGCTATCTGTGATCATCAGGGGATACCTCGGGTGCATCCCCGGGGTTCATATATTATGGAGTAATAATATTGATTTTGCGACGGATTTAAGTGATTGCTGATGATACTACTCATTGATCAAGAGCATCGCACAGAAATTACAGCTCACAGCGTTACTGTCTAAAGGCGTGGATGACCATTCACACCAGAGCCAGCATGCCTGCAGCACCCGGCCATGGTGATCGTCCACGTGACGTACTGTATCCAGCCGAGTGAGTGTGCTATACAAAGTATGCTAAGCATACGTGCCTAGAGCTGGATTTGCTTCTGGTTACTCACAAGGTTGCTTGGATGCTGTATCTCTTTCGTTTGCTTCTTTCTGCCGGTCTGATGCCTCCTGAACAAAGGGGCGGATGCGTTTTCGTTCCGGCAGAGGCGATAGCGCCTGGCAGATATGACTGACGAAAGGGCACGTGCTACAGTTCATAACGCAACGGGGATACCATAATACCGTAACTGACACAACATAGCACATCCCGGTGATAACATTTTGGGATTTAAAATATTAGACTATCACCGGGTGTGGCATCCTGTGGTGGGTGTGAATTCTTGTGTACCCCGGGTGATAAAGTGCAGCTCGCAGGGGGCCCAAGTGGGGTGTGATAAACCAACGGGTGTGATAGGACGTCCGAACACCCACACAAGGTGTGTCTGGGGGTGTGATAAATGAGGGGGTGTGATAAATGAGGGGGGGTGATAAAAAGGGGGTGTGATAGCACGGCCGAACACCCACAGGGTGTGTTTGGGGGTGTGATAAAAGCGGATGTGATGACAGTTGAACCGCTGCTGCCGCAGATTTGAAGGGGTGTGGTACGCCTGCGCGAACACTTGCAGCTGCCCCGCACTCCTGCTCTAGGTACCTAACTGTGATACCGGGTTGTGGTAAAACAAAGGGGCCCAAAACCTAGGCGACGAAACTCCTTAGCACATGACCTCGGCAATGACTCAACCCCCTCAACGCCGAAGAAAGCTTCAGACAAAATACGGGCATGGATTATAGAAAAAAAAAATATATATATATATATACCTGAATCGAAGGTACCTCGCCCGATATGACACGAGGCGGTGGCTGCGCCATCCGTCCTGCCCCCACACAAAAGTGGGCTGCTGCTACCTACCTCGCTATCGGTACGACCAAAAAAGAGTTATGCAGAGACACCACGACCAAAAATCGAAGCCACAAACCACAAATCTACACTACGATAACACCGGGGGGTGTGTTATCTTATGTACCCCGGGTGATAAATCGATGGTTTGTCAGAAACGCCCGAAATTATCACCGGGGTGTCGTATCCTGTGTGGGGGGTGATTTCTTATGTACTGGTGATATCTTGTGTCAGTTACGGTATAACCAAGAGGAGGTACTATTCTAGAAACGTGAGATTTTTGTACATCTTGTACGATTAACCAGAGAAGGTTTGCTCGCCGCCGACTCAACCACAATCAGACACATGCGGAGCCACAGAAGCTGAAACTTCGTGAGGGCCAGTAAGGTGATTTAATATGGCCATTGTGTGGAGGACAGGTTTTGGGAAAGATAGGTAGGATGATCGTCACACACGTTCGATCGAAAGATGGTCCAGCGGGAGGTATAATCCATCCGAAGATATTCCAATCACTCCGGCGTATTCGGTGCATAACGGAACCGATCTGCCGATGAGATCACCTAGCGCGCTCCTTGGCACTCTCACGCCCTTTATCTATAGAGTGAAGGAAGGCTCTCTCCTTGCCTCACGTCGCATATAAGAAGAGTGCCCCTGACAGGGGGGAAAAGCTGCCATGTCGATTGGGATCCTCTCCAGAGTAGGGGCTTCATATACATGTATGCCCCTCTAGGAAAAACCCTGTAAACTGAGGAATTGCGCAAAGGGTTTATTGTGCACGCAGAGAAGCGGCTACCCACACCTCCACACCTGTCCTTAAACTCAGCAGGGGCCCGGGGCTAGCGCCGTTGTTCGTCCGGCTAGACAGGTGGACCCAGATGCAAGAAACTGATGCTATACAGAGTACAGAGACAGAGTGATAACGTCTTGTGACCTTCCCAGGTCTCGCAAACAGGCTTCCATATCAAAATATATGAGGGCATCCAAGGATGGGCCCCGACGCCACAAGTTCTTCAGCGTTCTGCTCGTGGATTTTCTTTGTTTTTTTACGCTTTCTGCCACGGAAGACTCGTAGTTAGCGAGGGCGGTCATGGAATAGTTCAGTAACAAGCTCTCGATCGTCATTCACTGGGCGATGTGGAGGTGGTGCGAAACAGTACAACCTTCGTTTACTGAAAGATGTACTGTAACGAAGCGCCAACTATAAGCGGTGGAGTGCTGTTCTCCAAAAATATTAATTTTACGAAAACATGTACCCTGGCACCAGATATTCGTCTAACATTTATTCAGGGCCTCCACTGCCACCGAGCACGCAATTGGCAAGCACCAAGAGGTGAGGGGAGGGAATCGGTTTGGGGTGGGAGTTGAAACAACGACAACGCAAACAACAAAAAGTTATCACTTTGTTCTTCACGAGTAGTTAATCTCTCACCTAATAATCAATCGCCTTTGAAACACGGCGAAAACCAACGCACAAACCTGGTACTGCTGTAGTACAGTTTGTCTCTGGCTAAGCCAAATCGCATAAAAACGTGCAAACGGCAGGGAGCCTCTGGCAGGGCCCTCCAGGGGCAAAAACGCCAGGAAAAGAAGAAAGGAGGTACCATAGCGCCGAGGGGAACAACGTTAAGTGTCCCCCCCTTTCACTTCCCCTGTCCATATTCTGTCTCTTTGGTTCATTTATTTCTTCCTTCTGCTCCAACGCAACATGGAACATATCGTGCAAACGATACGGCGAACAGATACAGTGATGCAACAATGAAAACGCCGTCTTTGCTTCTCTCCCTTTTCCTATCTCTGTCGCAGATCTAAGGTCGACGATCCTTCCCTCCCGTCTGATCTAACGAGCCCCCCCAAAAGCGCTATACCCAGCGCTCCGCCCGTCACGACAGAAAAAGAAAACAGGAAAAAACAGCCAAGAAGCGAAAAAAAATAACACTAAAAGAGAAAAATGAGCAAAACAAACATGAACAAGAAAAACGAAAAACGAAAGGAAAAAACATCAAGCGGAAAGACAGAAGACGCAAACAATGCATGTCCCTGGAGGGGGGGGGGATCGATCCCAATGCGGGGGCGGTTTTTGCTTGGTTCGTTGATTGGGTTGTCCCTAACTGCTCTCTCTCCCCCCCCCATCCCCATTTTGATTTTGTTGTTGAGCCGATACTGTAACAGTTTTGCCTGGTAACCCTTTGACACTGCAAAAACATTGCCACTCTAATACCAAGGACTTTTGTCACCAAACAAGCGGATGCAGCTACAAAGGGGTTAAGAGTTACCGGCGGGTTTCGTTTCCTTCCTCGCCATATGCATGCCTCGGGTCTTGACATTTCCGTCGGCGTTTGGGTCGTCGCCCCCCCTCGCTCGTCCTCGTCCGTTTGCTCACTGTTGAATTCAACGACCGCGTTAACTCAACGTGAGCTTCAGTGTCAACTTTAGCCTAAACTTCAATGTCACTATGGATGTTGACTCAATTTGAACGTTCAACGTTTAACGTTATTTTCAACATCAACGTTCGTCGTGAACGTCATATTGAACTTCAACGATCATCCTTCACGTTAACTTCAACTCCAATGATCGTCGTCAACCTTAACGATTTGTTCTTCCTTGCCATATCCATGTCGCGGATTTTCGAACAGTTCCGCAGGCGTTTGGGTCGTCGCCGCCCCTAGGTTAATATCGTATCTCGCCCGTTCGCTCCCTGTTGACTTCGACCCTCGCCGTTAACGCTACATTCAACTTCAACATTGAATGTATAGTCGACGTCAACTTCGATTTCGTCCATGCCGTTCAACTTCCAGCCCCAACGGTCGTCGTTAACTCAGCTTCAAGTTCCCCGATCGCCGTTAACGATAACTTAACTTCAACGACACAACTTGAAGTTGCCGTTAAGTTAACTTCAACCCAAAATTTCTTGAACCTCAACTGCAACGACCGTTGTTAACATTTGCTTCAACTTTCAGGTTCGTCGTTAACCTCAACTTCAACGATAACCTCGAATTTAACGTTCATTGTTAAATTCAACTTAAGCGTTAACTTCAACGTTCGGGGTTAAACGCCGGCCTCAACGTGCGTCGCTAACGTTAACTTCCACGGCAATGCCGGCTTTAACGTTCACAGTTTTTTTTTTAGGTCAAACTTCAACGTTCAACTTGAACTTGAACGTTAACTTCACATTCAACGGCAACTTAAAAAATAACGCCCATCGTCAACTTCAAAGCCCGTCGATAAACTCAAGTTTAACGTCGAAGCTGACGTCGTGGACGTTAACGCCGTCGCTTATTCCTCCGGTCGTCGGCGAACAGCGACGCCGCAAGAATCTGGCGCGCCAACAGGGAGCCAACGTAAGAAACGACACGCGGAGCGATGGGGGTAGGGAGGAGGGGGGAGGGAAGGAAAGACAAGGAAGGGGAGGGGGGCCATCAAACAAACGAATACACAAAGAACACTTGCAACTAACAAACGGAAGAAGACCTCAAAATAGAGAAATAAAACACGTGATCAGCAAACAAACCTGACCAAAGCACATGAACAAAAAAAGGATACAATCACGTCTAACGCGTAAAGCAACCTCGTTTTTGTATTCGTACCCCATGCCCAACCCCGCCAATCCATCCCTTTCATATCGACCTCTAATTACTCGCCTTGCATTGATCCACAAACTCAGCGAGGCTGGCTTGGTCGTGGAGGTCTTCGTTGTTGTGCGCAAGGAGAAGCTCGTACGCCACCTGCAATTTTTGAGATACAGCCGATTCATAGGCGGTGAGTTCACGTGAGATCAACAACAAAACAACAATGACAAACATTCCGACATCCACACCACCCACTACCCCCCCATCCCCTTCCCCCCCCCCTTCCCCCCCCTCCCTCCCCCCCCGTTCCATTCCCTCATCACCACCCACTCGCCCACCACATACGATGGGAGGCGGGCCACTTCAGGCGCGTCAAGGCCTTCATTCGGCGAAACATACTAGCTACTAGTTTTAGGTGTCGGACGGCGGTCAGCCAATGAGTCAAACCGCGCTCTTTTATTCATAGCATATTTGCCACCCCCACCCCCTCCACCCGCAACCCAACCACCTGCCTACTCAGCTTCCCTCCCCCCCAACCCGTCTACCCACCCCCATCCACCCACCTCAACAGCGCTAGCCTGGTCCCCCGTGGCGTGCTGAATGACATCGGTGATGAGCCGCCTCTGTTCCTTCCTGCCCAGCACCTTCTCTTGCCCCAAGGTCCTCAACGTCTGTAATCAAATAAACCACATTTTCCCGCGACGAGATGCTTCCTCAGAATGAATTGCGTGCAAAGTTTATATAGCATACCATACTACAGCCCACGTCTTTCGAGGGTGTGCTTGTAATTTTTTTGGCGTTTCCATCTTCAAAAAAAACTATTTTGTTTTCGTCACGAACGTTGACATCGACTTCCTTCATGTTAGTGAAACTTTTCAAAGTCGCGATTCGTGACAAGTATCACGATTAGCTAAAATAGAACGTTTCAATGTCACGTTACTTTTTAGCGTTAGGACTGACCCTACAGAAACATCACCAACATCACAACAGACCATGGACGAAACTAACATCACCAGCATCACGACACACCATTGGCATCACTAATATCAAACATCACGGTGTCACGAAAAACTACGACCAATCACAATAAAGCACAGCAGCAAATAACGAACCAATACCACACCGTATCAAACCACATCATCAAACCACACCAAACGCCCACCTGCATGGTCTTCTTGGTGAGGTTCTCCGTCAGGGGCAGCCCTCGGCCGAGCCTCCACTCCCCCCTCGTCTCCCCCTCGCCAACATCCAGACTCTTGTCATCACTGTCATCGTCGTCGTCATCGTCGTCATCGTCATCCTCATCGTCCCCGATGATGAGCATGCTGTGGGGCTGAGCCCTGTCAAAACATGGGTGTAGGCGTGAATACACACTACCGTATTAATATCAACACACATATCAACCTCGCAGACAAAATCCAAGTACTTTGGGAAAACGTGGGCGTAAATGTGTACATGCCTTCTTCATCAGCACAAGGTGCACTCCTTTTTCTTTTGGTATCCTGTTCTCCCGCGGCCGACGGTTTTTGCTTGCGCTTTCAGCTGTGGGGCAATCAAGGGGTAAGTCGGTACATTATAACCCATGTCGGCATGCCGGCCGAGCTCAGCGGCGCGTGCTCTGAGCATTTAAAGTCCCTGAGCAGGCTCTTTCGTCACGGGGTTGCAGTCCGCCTCGCTGAGCCGAGTAGCACCATCGAAAAACCCGTTTGTTTTCTATTTCAAATAGACCGCTCCGCGTTGATATTTGCGCTCCGCTTTGATATTTGCGTGGCCCGTTCCGCTCTCCCGCCCGCTATACAACATCACCAGTCCATTTTTTCTACCTTGTCTGCTGTCTGATATCGCAGAAGCAACAGCAGCAGCATCACTCCTTTGCGACAGCCGCGGACGGTGCTTCTGTGTGTATGTGTACGCTTCTGTGCGTATATGTGCGTGGAGTGTGCTGTCATAGGTCATAGAGCCACAAAATGATCAAGAAACAGCGGTGGATATTGTTTTTCGAAAGCAGTCGCTCAGCCTCGCAGCCACAAAATAAGCTTTCACACAGCAACAGCAGCAGCGGTACAGCGGCAGACGTGCTCCAAGCTCTCGCCTTTGTGCCAGTCACGGTGTATGTGTTTGGTTGGTGCACAGCAGCAGGAGGAGATCGAACCACGGCAGTAATTTCACGGCCAATGCAACAATCAAACACACATCGTCGGACCTCATACCAGGTATACGAAGCAGACAGCAGAATAAAAAATCAGTAGCGCATACATATCACTGGAACGCCTATGTTCCTTTTCGACGTGCGGTGCCCCCGGGGTATCAAGCCAACCCCACCCCGAAGGAGAAACTTGTATAATAAAAATATTGCGGACCAAGCCTACAAAAGGGGGAGGGGGGGGGGGGGTATACTCAATTTGTGCATGGCCGTAGTCGTATGACTATAGACCCTCGCATCCCTACTACGCCGGAACAGAGGAAAGTCGTATTTTTCACCAACCAGGCCGACATTGCTTGCACCAAGCGCGAAGCCCCGTGAGGTGTTCGGCGAGTCGCATGAAGGGTGAACTGCATCCTCCCAAGAACCACTCGCAAGACGGACTTCGGCACCTTTTTGCCTACTCTCTTGGATACGGATGGCAGCGCCAATCACTTACTTTGTTTTCTGGTGTGGCCACTCCAGAGACAGCAAAGGGTTTTCCTATGTAACTGCCTCGTGGGTGCCTTGCCATACAGTAGGGGGAATCATTTGTGGGGGCATTTTTTCGGAGAGGCTTTCGGCCACTCGTGCGAGTGACTCCCCTGTTCCGTTTCGGTCTTAAGCTTTCGCGCTATTTTACTCGGCTACATGAATCCGTAATGGAATGGTAAGCTACGCTGCGCCAAAACAGTCGCCTCAACTACTTTTGGTCCGTGAGGTAGAGAGTCACTCGTGCGACTGACTTAAACGCAGTGGCGAAAATGGGGTTACCGAAGCTTCGGTCTGCGAAAAGAAAAAAATCCCAGCACGTCACACCTACAACCGAGGGTGCAGTTCCAACTTCTGGCGTAAGCAGCACGATAGCACGACATAGCACATAGCATACCTTCCCGTTGCACTGGGTCCCCGTAGGCTGAACGAAGCCTCGCCTGGTAGCTGCGAGCGCAGCGACTCCAGCATCTCGTCGAGCTTACCATCCATATTGATGCCGTTGAAAGATTGGTCCGATAGGTTGATAATGCGGGACATGCCATCCGTGCCCTTAAAAAACAAAACAGGGAGGGGAGGGGGGGGGGGGGTCAATAGGACGAGAGGGGGGGAGGGGAGGACGAGTGGGCGGGTGAGGAAGGCGAAGGGGGGAGGTAGAGGAGAGGTTGGGACAGCGGCAGGGAAAGGGCAGGGCAGGGACGAGGGAGGACGTGCGAGAGAAGGGAAGAGGTAGGTGGGGGGTGTCAGGGGTAATGAGTGGGGGGGCGGAGGAGGAGGGGGGGGGGGGGGGGGGGGGGGGGCAGGAAGAGGGGAAGAAGGTCGAGGGGGGGGAGAAGGAGAAGCGGGGAGAGGGGACGGCAAAATTGTCATGAGAAGTTTACTCGTGAATTCCTTCACTACCGCAAATAATACAGGGTACAAGTAGCATGACTCATAATCGATCCGTCGGTAGAACCAACCCCGTCGGTAGTCAACCCATTCAGCACCGTACCCAAGTTTTGGGGGACAGCCTACGTATAACTAGAAGGGTCCTGACGTCAAGGCTCACCTCTCCCATTTGAAGTCCGCCCAGGCCCATTGCCGCCCGCAGCTCCTTGCCCGACTGGGGGGGTGGAGGAAGGCTAGCGTGGTGGTGGACCATCAACCACCTGCCGGACGGGCGAACGGACGAACGAACGAACATATGAACACACTAATGAAACTACCAGCAAGGGGGGGCACCCTTCACCGTACCGTACACGCGCATACGATAGCTGTCGTCAAGGAACGACAGGGCCTCAGTACAACCTAAGGCAAGGCAAGGCAAGGCAAGGCAAGGCAAGGCAAGGCAAGGCAAGGCACGGAAGTCTTACACACAATACAAAAAAAATGCTTCAGCGACGGCGGCCGCGGTGTGCTTCATTATTGTTCCCTCACGGATATCACTTGCGCCAACATACACCTCCCCCCCCCTCCCCCATGCAACAACTGAGTACGCCTCACCCCTCCCCCCCCCTCACCCCTGCCGCTCTCACCTCCCGCCTGCCTTCCGGTAGATATTGGTCACGTTCAAGTGTCGGGGCTTCTTCTTCTTCTTAGCACTACCCCCGCCACTCCCGCCTCCCCCAAGCTGCGCCGACACAGCCTCCTCCATAGCCGAAGCCTGCTTGACGGCATCGCGGGAAGCTATCTCCGCCTTCATGGAGGAGAGCCAGGAGGCGGCGGTGTCATGGGGACCGCCGCCCGATCCCCCCGTTGTGACTTCCTCTTTGCACTGCACCACCGCGGTGGTTCCCCTCACCCTTATCTTGACGTCGGTCGGCTGGATATGTTAGATCGTTTGTATATAAAGTAAAAAAATACAGAAAGAAAGAACACGCGGGCGCGCGAGCAGGAGGGCGGAGGGGCGAGGGAGGCGGGTAAGAGGGGCAAAACCATCCACCATATGTATGGTACAGCAGCATAGTGGGAACTACAGTAATACATATATAAAATAGATATGATGTTGGATCTAGCTCAAAATTCCCCACCTAGAGTCAAAATACCAACACCAACCACTACAAGTTAGTGGAGAAAAACAAAATATATATTATAAAAAATGAAAATGTTATAATAGGACCCTTCCCATTAAGTGAAAAAAATAACCCACATAGTACATTACAAGTACCAACAACGCAGCTTGCAAAGATGAGTATAGACCTTAATTCGTCGAACTCACAGCTGACGTCCTCAAATATATATATATAAAAAAGAGGGGTAGGGGGGGGTACTCGTATCATGCATGGCCGTAGTCGTGTCACCTTAGACCATAGACCCCCGAATCCCTACAATGCCGGGATGGGGCACGCCGGGTTTTCACCGACAAGGCAGACATACTGACACCCTTTGCGGGGGTGGGGATACAACACGATGAATAATGCTTCCGCTTCCGAGCAAGGGGGCAAGTTGATCGGCCAACACGAGGCCTCGTCGACAATAAGGAAGTTTCCGTTGTTTCGCGTGGCTGAGTTGGCGGGACGATACGACGAATTATGAAGTTGGGTATCGAAAGCAGCCAACTAATTTATTTTAGCCGACTAAAGGCTGAAAAGCGAAGAGAGCCCAAAAAGCCCCCGGTTGGGCCCTGGGGGATCGCCGCTGGTAAGAGTCTCTTGCCTTGATGATGCTGGTAGAAAAGCGGCCGTCGCCCGAGGAGAAGAGGGACCGCCACGACCGCGAAACGGCTTGGTGCCCCGTGACTGGTCCATCCCCCGGATGCACGCACATCACGTCATTGCTAGGCATCCACAGCGACGCCATGCGATCCGGGTCCTGCCTCGCACAAAAAAAAACGAAAAACGATGAAACACACACAAAAAAAAAGTTCTATGAGCAGCCAGAAGTGGGAGCTCCAGAAAAGAGGCAGAAATATTCAACGGCTTCGGTAAATAACACTCAAAGGTTCAGGGCAAATAAAGTTTAGCGTTGAACTAAGTTGTATGAATAGCTATTTGACGTACCTTGGCAGTGAAGGCCGCGTAAAACGCAGAGTTTGTCGACAGTACCGAGGACGTCTCGTCCATATGAATCCTGAAACCGTGCAGACAGAGAGAAAAGCAGACAGCCAGACAAAACAACACAATGATCATACATGTGCGCGGATTGCGGGGTCAAGGGATTGCACGGCGGCACGCCTGTCCGTTGAACACAGCACAGTTGGGTGGGGGATGCGCGTACAGCCTCCACTGAACACAAAACGAAGAGGTGAGGTGTGCGCGTACGGCCCCAATCCTAACCCTAACCCTGATCCTTCCGCTGGACGAGAACAAGGTAGTGTACGTCACCGCTACTATAACCCTAGCCCTAACCCTGGTCCTGACCCTTAATTTTCAAACACACGAAATGAGGGAAGTGCCAAAATCACCCTACCCTCAACCCAGACCCTGACCTTCCCCAGGGCACGAGAAAGCTAGTGCACGACAGTTCCTAACCTTAACTCTAACCCTAACCCTTGTCCTAACTAATATTTCAACACAACACGAAAGTAGGGAGTGTGCGCAAATTACCCTGACCCCGACCCTTCAACACGACACGAATGGGGGGGGGGGGGGTGCAGACAACCCTATCCCCAATCCTTGGTCCCGAAAACCCTGGCCTTCATTGCTGCTGCTGTTGACGTGCTGCTGTCGATGTACTGCTGTTAATGTCTCGTTGTCATGTACTGCTGTTGACAACTAGCTGTTGATGTAATATTGGTGTACTGCTGTTAAACTGCGGTTGTTGTAATACCACTGTGGACTGGTATACTCCTGCATTGCCATAAAGCTGCTGCTAGTGAAGATAATACTGATAATGGCGTACTGCTTTTGCACTCCTTCGCGCACATATTATAGCCCCAATACAATATAAAGTAACATTGGTCGCCCCGGTGGCGTATCAGGTTATCCTCGAGCCTGGTATAGGTCAGTTTCGTGAGTTCGAGCCCCGCCGAGTGCATACTCGTATAAATTCGTTGGGACTTTTTCTTGTGGACAAATTGACTTGCGGAAAGCGCGAGAGCGTGAGTTAGCAACATTCGATGAACAATCGACGAGCAGTGGGATCGCTGAACCCTATGCGCGATAAAAATTGAAGGCAAGAACCGGGGAGGAGAAGGGATGACACCTGTGGCCACGGCTTGTCCAGAAGCTGGAAAGTGAAAGTGTGCTAAAAAAAAATAAAATTAAAATAAAGTAGGTAGGCACCAGGTAAATATCAGTTGGTAGATATGCAGTAAACGTGACACGGCACACCAAAAAGGCGAAACACATAACATTCGCGCCCTCTCTTTCTCTCGCGTACCTGTAGAGCTCGTCTCTGTACAGGGCGGCGCCCTTGTAGTCCTCTTTCTTCACCGCCTTCTCCAACCGCTTCTCCAATGCCTGCACCTCCTCCTCGAACTCCCACTCCTCTTCCTCCTGCGCGTCCCACACCCCCCCGCCGACGCTACCAACGCCAACATCAACGCCAACACCGTCGCCACCGCCGCTGCTGTTGTTACTACTGCTGTCGACGTCGCCGCCACTGCTGCTGCTACCAGTCATCATTATGGTAGTGGTGGTGGTGATAACCGATCCCCTCTGTCCCGTTCTCGCGCGACTACCGCTTCCTCCTCTTTCGCCACCGCCAAACCCACCGCCTACGCTGGCTCTAATAAGGCCTCCACCAAAGCTGCCGCCGAGCATGGGGCCGACGACAACCCCTCCTCCCCGACCGGCGCTTAATTCATCGTTAAGCCCGCATGTCGACGAGGTCAGCGTGAGCGAAGACCGTGCCCATCGCGGGTCTAGGATCGTCATACTGCCGCTGCTGCCGCTACCGCTGGTGCTGGTCCTGCTGGTGCTGGTCCTGCTGGTGCTGGAGGTGGCCCTGCTGCTGCTGCTGCCGCTACTGCTGGTCCGGCTGATACAGCCCCTGGAGCGGGCCGAGGCTCGTGGCAGGGAAGCTGCTGCGGGGGTGTTGACCACAAAAGCGTGCGCCTTCGCTAATGTGGAGGTCGTGGTCGTCGTGGCGGCTAGGGCGGCGCAGAGGAAGCCGTAATAGTAGTACGAGGAGGAGGAGGCGTGTTGGGAGGGCCACGTTCTCCTTCTCCGTGCTACATTGACCCCAGCGGCAGATGTTGTTGCTGTTGTTGGTGGTGGTGCTTGCGGTGCCGTTGCCCGATGCCCCTGAGTTAGAGTCATCACCATTGCTGCGTCAAGATGGTATACTGCGTTTAGCCAGCTCCTGCTGCTCCTGCTGCTGCTACTGCTGATGCTGCTGTGTCTTCAACCTTTGTGATGATCTATACGAATGCCGTATTGAACCTCCCTCACGTCGCTCAAGCGGTCTTGCGTGGTTGCAGCTGGCGGTAAGGAGGCCGGTTGGTCGATCGACCGCAAGAATGTTCTCCTACTCGCGTACCAAGACAGGGGGTAGATCTTGCCCCTCTCCAATGAGGAGGAGATAGAAGCAACCTCAGCCTCGTCGTGCTATATGAGCTGCCACGGGCTGCTACCACGTACACGTACAACGACGACTCACCAAACGTCTCGAAAGATAAAGCCCTCAATGCCCCAGCCACCCCGAGCGCTCCTTCACTTCCTCTTCCCTGCGCTAGCTTGTAAACCGAGCAACGACGGAACGCCGGTAAGCACCCTACCCCGAGCCGAAGCAGTGTAGTGCGGGCCTGGTGCTAAGCGGGCTGGGGGCTGGCTGAGGGTCCCTATTCGCTGGTTTCCAGGTTTCATGAAAAAGAAGGTGGCGGCACAAAACACGCCACCAGCGGGGATATACGTTGAACTCCCCCTCCTCGGTGAACCTCAAGCACAAGCTCCCCAGCTGTGGGAGCCAAGGAACATCAACACAACGCGAAGGTAAGATGGATGCGACTTTAAACCCTTCACCAGTATATAAGTAACCCGTGCGCCGTTTCTCTGGGTACATCGACGCTGGAGAAGAGCTCGACAAGGCTCGCTAGCGTGGCAAATCCGACAATCCGGCCTGAACGTGTGAGAGGCTTGGTATCCCCAGTGATACGGAGCACTTCCCCCCCAGCAAGAGCATATAATATGCAGTATATGCAGAGTAGAGAGTGGAGTTTCGTATCGTACTAAGATCAAACGAGATGACATTTGCGTAGATCGAGTATAGCCTCGCTGTTGATTCATGTAGCCTCTTCTGTCTCGTATTCCTCTCGGATGACCTCTGTGTGACAAACCCCTTATCTTGCCCATCTCAGATCTTCTCCAATGTCCACATATACGATGTCTCCCATATCGCTTTCGACGCACACATTTTGTCGAGACATGTCGTACGCCCTGCACCCTTAAGGCTTCTGTTCTCCTCTCGCTAGATTCTACTGCATTCTGGTACCTGGTAGGCTTTAGGCGCCAATATATAATTCGTGGAACACTATCTATGTACTGCTGTACTTCGTGTACGTGTTATACACACAGCAGCGGTGCCGCAGCTTGAGCCGCAGCTTGAGTTGTGTTGTCACCTACTTACGATCGTACACCTCTTTATTACGTATCGTGTACTGGTGCCAGGTACGTACGGTACAGCCATGAACGAACGTGCTTGCGGAGACGGAGCATGCGATTCCCTAAATAGCTAAATAGCCGATCGAATCGGTAGTGCCATCGTGAATCGTGACTGCTGGCTGTTGTTGTCTGCTGGCTGCTCACTGCTGACCTCACTGGGCTTGACTCATTCCGCGATGGCATGCGTTCATGAGCAATGAGGCGCAACAAGGACAGATGGACAGACCGATGGACAGACAGCAAGGCAACAAACAGACAAATGGACAGACAAGACAGACGCCAGCGCTGTTAGCTGTTGCAAGTCATTGATGGTGATACCAGCGTACCTGGTACTGCTGTACATGATATTTATATAACAGCATGCTGTATTCCCCATATCAGTGACTGGGATCTCTGAAGTGTTTTTTTTTTCTGTTCGTCCGTCTTTCCGTTCGAATCATGGCAGGAAGAGGATGAAAACGACTGAGGATCCCATCCCGAACGAGTTGGACAATGCGCTGTCCCAGCTGATACCGGCGGTGATGGCCTGCGGTGACCCCCAGAGCCCCGACTACCTCGATCTCGCCGTCTTCGAGGCCCTCGTAGAAACCGCTCCGGCCTGGAGGGATTCGGCGGGGGGGGGCGGGGGCAGGGGGCGCCTCAGCTTCAGGGTTGCCGGACAAGTGGAGGTGGCGTTTCGGCATTGCATGCACGAGGCGGCGATGGCTCTCATCGTGAGGGATGATGAGGATGGGGAGGGCGGCGGGGGGGGCAGGGCAATGAGGACCCGCGGCAAGAAGGGGAAGTCGTCTGGAAGCGGTGGTGCATTTGGTAGCGGTGGCGGTGGCGACCTATTGTCGGAGGTAAGTCTCCTTGCCGCTGCGGTGATTCGCTGACGTTATTGGCTGTGACATGGAAGCCCAGAGGCAGAAGCGGAGCCATAGTTTTCTGTGAGCGGTATTGTGCGATACGAGTACCGTCCAAGGCGAGCTGGGCCAGGCCGAGCTAAGCCAAGCAACAAAACCAGCCGTGACAAGCCGGGAGAAGGCAAGCCGAGCTTAAAAACAAGCCAAGCTAAGGCAAACGGAGATAAGGCAGAGCTAGAACAGACCGAGCTCACACGTCGAACCAAGACATATCTCTTTCTTTTCGTCTTTCTCTTTGGCCCTCTATCTTCCTCTCTCTATTTCTCCCTCCGCGTTCCTCCTCTCTCTCCATCACAATACCACCCAATACTTCATGGCAACGACTTTGCAGATGGGCGCACCCGTGGGGATACTTTCGCTCGCTCTGGACTTCGTGAGCAACGAGGTGGCGGCGTCGAGCGCTAACGGCGGCGGCAACGTCCAGGAGTCTCTGACCCGGCTGCCCATGGTACTCGTCGAGGACTTCTTGGAGTCTCAGGTGAAACGAGCCGGACCGACCCTAGTCGAATTTCGCCTCATTTTGCGAACTTTCGCTCTCGCACTTTCAGCGACGGAAGACCCAAACAAAAAACATATGCAATACTCCAGCCGAGATTTCAAACCCAAGCGCAACCGCCAGCAGGGCGACGGTCTTGGAGGGACTGCAGAGCCCTCCCCTCGTCCTTGACGCCAGTCTTCATCACCGCCTTGAAACTTAAAAGCGTTACTCGTATGTATAGTATGGGAAAGCGTTGTGATACCGTTGTGAAGCTGCTGTGAAATAATTGTCAAAATGACACGTGCTGCGATGGGTGCAGCACTGTTTAGCCAAGTGCTTTCTGACAAGCGGGATCCTCGACTGAGGAACTGCCCATTATGATGGAGATACTGTACCAGTTGTGTCTTACAACTTTTGCAACGCGCGCACACATGCTCGCACACGCACGCGCATGCGCATAAAGATTGTATAGCCGTCGCTAGAAACTGATGCGAAGGATATTGGTACCTGTCGTCAACCTGTGTGCGCTTGCAGTCGGCGGTCGCGTCAGGAAACTCGCATTCTCGCCGTCACAGTTGGAAACTCGCATTCGCGCGTAATAATACCACAGGGCAGGGAGGCGTGCACGCAGTTTTGGTGTAAGTGGGTGGAGCCTAACGCGGCGCGGTTGACGGCGGCGCCTCTCGTGCTCGCGGGTGGCAAGTACACGCTCATCCGGCTCTGCAAGAAACTGGCGCAGCGCATGAGCAAGACCCACGACTCGTCCTTCTGTGGCCAGGTGAGGGATAGAGAGTGGGCGGTGGGGTCGGTGGTCGTCCGCTCCTGTGGGGCGGCGCACGGGTTAGGGGAGTGGGAAAGGGTTAGTTTGATGAAAGGGTTTGGGGACGAGGTGTCCGCGTTAGTTAGTAAGGGCAGCAGCAGCGACAGTAGGTGCAGCAGTTGGACAGGGCCCGCTGATGGACTCTCGCCCCTCCGCTGCGCTGGCATCGTTGATCTTCCTTCTCTTCCTCCGTCTGTTCGGTATGTATCTCTGCGTTTTTCTCTCTGTATCTCTCTGTAAATGGATTGCAGATCCATTTGTTTCTGTCGAAGGCGCTGACGTTTTTCGAGCGCAGCGGGCTTAATGTCACTGGCGGTCTCAACCTGGATAACGTCACCAGCTTTGAGGTGCGAAAATCGTTATCTCATTCGTTTTTGCTGTTTTTCGTTTCACTGCTTTGCTGTTTCGCTTCTTTGCTGGGGTGTTTTTGCGTTTCTGTTTCGCTATGTTGCTGCTTCGCTCTGTATTGCTGCTTTTCTGTTTCGCTGTTCTGTTTTTCTGTTTTCATGCTTCGCTGCTTTTCTTCCTTTCCGCTTTTGCTGATTTTCTGTGATGATGTGCGGCGGTTTTTCTGTTCTCCCCTTTAACCGTCGTTAGCGCCCGTCTTCCTCCCACCTGGTGTAAGCAGGATGAGGAGCAGTTTCGACGGGCGATGTTGGGGTTTGATGGAGAGGATGAAGCGGGGGTGGTGTCGGCGTCAGCCGGGGAGGTGGGAGCTGTCGCGACGGCGGGCACGGGGGCGGCAGGGGGGGAAAGCGGTGGCGGCGCCATGGATGTAGATACAGGTGATTAAGGGTATCCCATAGTCCTTTCGTCGACGCCGATATGGGGGTGACCCCCGGTTCGTCTTGCGTCTGTAGCACTTGTCTTCCTTGTCTGGATAACGTGGAGTACACGCCAGGGTTGGGTACGATCACATACGGGTGATCGATTTACTTCCAGAAGCGGTTCGTGCGTCGAGTATGTGAAAGCACTTTAACCTCACTGTTGTTATTTGGAAACTTCGTTGCAGCAATGAGGCATCGCGGGAATAATTCAGTCGAATTTCTCGCATATATCTCGAACGAGTATGTATTTTGTTTTCCCGAATGCGATGTAGTGCTGCTGTGTCAGACGCGACGCGTGACAACTATCTTCCATTCCGTTGTTGTTCTTGTTGTTCTTGTCTTCGTTCTTGTTCTTGTTCTTGTTCTTGTTCTTGTTCTTGTTCTTGTTCTTGTTCTTGTTCTCGTTGTCGCAATGTTGTCGTTGTCGTTCTTGTTCTTGTTGAGCCAATGCCTCGTAGCAGCTATGCCTCCACACTGCCATGTCATGCTGGTTGTTGTTGTCTGACGGAATCCGAGTTGTCTTTGTCTTTTTTGCTGTTGTTGCTCGACCATTGCCCCGGTCGCGTTTACTCCTATGCCTCCGGTGTTGCTGTATCTCGCATAATGCGACGCTACCTTCCATTCCACTCGCTGTTATTCCCGTTTTTGTTAGGCAAATGTGCGTCGATACCCTTCTCATATTCGCGATGATGCCTGCGGCGTGTCTAACGCTACCCGGTACTCTCGTGTTGATGCTGCTGGACCAATGCCCTCGTCGCGTTGACTGCTTGCTGTGGCTGCAAACAGGGGCAGGGGGGGGCGGCAAAGGAGAAGGGGACGACGCGGGGGAGTTCGCGGTTGACTACCGGTTGTACCAGGCGTTTTGGCGACTCCAGAAGTACGCCCTTAAGCAGGACGCGGCGGTGAAGGGGGCCGAGGCTAAGGACACGTGGAACGCTATCCTTGCCGACGTCGACAAGGTGGGGGGCGCATGGAAGGGCGCGTGTTGGTGGCGTGGATGGTATAGCCGGTGTTGGTGGCGGTGGTGATGGGGGGGAGTGGTAGTGGTGTTGGTGTGATGGTTGTGTTTTTTATCGTGGTGTAGGCGATGGTAGCGGTGGTAGCGGTGTGGTGGTGGTGGCCATGGTCGTGGTGGCCGTGGTGGGGGTGTAGGGTTGGTATCATGGTGGTGTTGCTAGGGTGGTGTAGGTCTTGGTGTGGTGATGGTGCCGCGTGGTGTGTGGTGTGCGGGTTGAGGACGGGAGGAGGGGGGGGTGTACTCATTTCAGGAATAGCCGTAGTCTCAACCCCATAAACCCTCGCACCCCTACAATGCCGGGACGAAGCGCGTCGGGCTTTCACCGACCAGGCAGACATCGGGTGCGAAGCGCCGTAAGGTGTTCGGCGAGTCGCGTGAGGGATGAAGTGCATCCTACTAAAAAACACTTGTGAGGCGAACTTCCGCACCGTGTGCGTACTTTCTTGCGTATGGGTGACAGCTTCGAATGAGGTTGTTTTCTGGTGTGGCCACTTCCAGAGACGGCAATGGAGATACTCAGTAACGCCCTCGTGGGTGCCATACCATATGCACAGTACGTGATATCATCCCCTTGCGTGATCTCTACTTCACATCTTATGATCTAACTCGGCCACCGTTACCGCCAAAACATGAAAAAAGGACAAAAAAAAATACGGTGCCCTGGTGGGGTCTAGCTCACGCAGTGGGAGGTGTGCTTTATAACGTCTTTGCCCACCGACGCCAATCTAAACCGACTTGGAGAGTGTCGGGAGAGGTTCGCCGATGTGGTGGATATGGTATCGAGGTCGTTGTAGTTTATATTTTGGTGGGCTTGTTGGTGTTGCCGTTGTCGCTGCTTGCCGCTTACTGCTTGCAGCTCACTGCTTGCCGCTTACTGCTTGCAGCTCACTGCTGGCAGCTCGCTGCCTGCTGCTTGCTTCCCGCCTCTCGTTGCTTGATGCTTCCTGCTCGCTGCTTGCCGCTTATTGGTTGCTACTTGCTGCAACATGCGAATAAAACACCAAAACACTCGAAACAAACATCGAATCAAACAAACCTATTTCCCGAAAAAATACAGATCCTGGACGCTTTCGAAGCCAACGCCTTTTCCGACCACGACCTCCGTCTCGCTCGTGAGAGATGGATGGGCGGCGGCGGCAGCGGTGGCAGTGGTGGCCCTGCGGCCAACGGTAGCATCAGCGGCAGCAAGCGAAGACGGGTGTCGGATGGGATGGAGTTGGAGGCGAATGGGGCGGCAGCAGGGGAGGGAGGTGGTTACTTTGGGCTGAAGTACCTGACGAGCTCGCGACTTTTGAGGCTGCAGCTTCGGGACCCTACGCTGCGGCTGCAGGTGTGTCGCTTGCCTGTCCCAGTGTCGCTTTTACTCGTGACCCCCACCGCATGTACCCCTTCTGACGTGTGCTACGATAGGCTGTACATTAAGTTAAGCTCAAAGCTGGCCAAGCTCGAGTTGCTTATTTGGGAAAGGGTGCGTGCTACACTATTTTCAGTAGCAAAGCTACCGAAATTCTCATGTTCCTGCCGGCCTCCCTTCGTTCGTGTTCAGTTCATAGGATACACCTGGTACCTGGTAGGTCCCTAGTGCCGTACCCTAAACTCTACCCGTTATATGCCTCCAATAACTCGGTATCCTACCCCTATACCTTCCACGCCCCACGTTCTTGACGCTCTCTCCGTGTGCTTGGCATAGGTCTTGACCCAGTGGCTGATCCTAGCGGCGTCCCTGAAGAGCAAAGTTGGGAAGGATAAGGACTCGCCGGTGAGAGAGAGTGGTGTTCGTGTGGGCTATCGTAAGGTTAGGTTAGGCTTAGTAAGGTCTTATGTTTGGACACGTGCTGTGGCTTTTTGGCCAAAATAGTGCTGACGGACGGCTCCCTTAAATGAAGAACTACCCACTATTGCTGGGTACCGTTTGTGATGTCATTCAATATATACCTATAAGAAGCCAAGGGATTGTTTATCGGGTTGCACGATCATACTCTTCCTTCCTCTCTCGCTCCCTCCGTCCGTGTATCCGTCCCTCCGCTTGTTGCTGTTGTTGTTGTTGTTGACCTCGCCTGCAGAACTCTGCCGCGGACCTGAACCTTCGCATGGAGCGCGCGAAAAAACTGGTCAAGGCAACGCCTCCCAGGGGGGAGGAGTACCTGAACATGCTGCAAATGGTGCTGAACCGTGAGAGCGCCTGGACGCAGTGGAAAGATGTGGGTTTCGTTTAATCAGGCTTGTGTATTGGCTTGCCTTGCCTTGTCTCATCCGGCGGCGGGTTCGCGACCCATTATTTACCCTATCCAGGCGTGTACGCTACTGCCGGTTGCCTTGCCGGTTGCTCTTCGTACGGGATGTCGACGCAGTGACTGCGGCTCGATCCCGAGCTGAGGCCTCATCAGGATTCCGCTATGAACCTTCTAGACCACAATAGCATTCCGATTTTCAATCTCAATGCGTCCGGGGCTAAATAGATCTCAATGCCTGACAAGTCCCCATCCATCCCCCCTCCCCCCTCCCCTCCTGAACGACGCCACCCCCCTCTCTTATTTTATTGCGAGAAAATCGTCTCTGCTGGTGCCTCAAACGACTACCACCACCAACAACAAACAACAACAAAAACACCGCCATCATCACCAACAACACTAACACCTCCCCCAAACACCAACACCAACATCACCCCCCAATACCACCACCAACACCATCCCCCCCCCCGCCCCCCCCCAACCACCTACCCGCCACCACCAACACCATCATCACAAACGCAAAACACCAACACCACCACCACCATCACAACCAACACCGACATGAACAATACCAACACCAACGCGGTCACTATGACCAACACCACCACCACTTCCTCCCCAATCCCCACCCACCGCTACCACCGCCACCACCCCGACAACCACTTCAAGGTGGACAAATGCAAAGACATCCCTTCGGTGCCCGTGGGGGAAGCCAAGTCTGCCGCCGCCGCTGCCGCGGCTGGTATCGTCGCGGCGGCACCCTCGTACCCAAACAAGAGGCCAAGACCTCAAGCTTCCGTCGCGCTGGCGGAGCGCGCCAAGCACGCGCCGCTCGGGGCCGACTTTCCTCTGGAGAAGATGGTGCGCCTTTTTGTTTTTCCGTTTGTTTTTGTTGTTCCGTTTTCTTTTTTTCGCTAATTTAGTATTTTTCGTGTGTTTACTTTTGGTATTGAGGTTTTTCCACCCTCTTGCTCTCAACCCCCTCCCCCCCTCGCTGTTTGGTGTTTTTTTCTGGTCTTCGTTGTCGTCCTCTTGGGTTGGTAGGGTTTTTGGCTTCGTAGTGGTGTTTGATTTATTTAAGTAATTAATGCTTTTTTAAGGAGATGATATATAAGAGGGGTAATTATCGTTCAAGCGTGCTGTACCATTTCCTCACCCCCTCTCCTCAGGTGTCCAGGTTGCATGCTGGAGTGCCCAACTCAACTGATTATCTGGAAGACCAAAGGATGTGTGCGGAAGATCCGGATGTAAGTCTCGTTTTTTTATCAGTGGTGGATGAATTGGATTGCTGTTACTGCTGTTGTGGCTGTTGTGGTTGTTTTTTTTGTTTATGGGTTCTGGTGCTGGTGGTGGTTGATGTCGATGTTGTTGCAGTGTTGCTGCTGAAGTTGTTTTGGCTGCTGGTGTTGTTGCTGTTGCTGGTGGTGGTGTTGTTGATCGATGTCAATTGTGCTGGGTTTGTGCTGGGTTTGTTGGTGGACGATGTTTTTGCTATTGCTGCCGCTGCTGCTGGTGATGCCGTCGCTGTTGAAGCTGCAGCTGCTGCTGCTGTTGCTGTTCACGTTGTTGCGCATTGCTTCGCCCTCCCTTGCTGAGTGTGCTGTCGCTATTTTCCGGATGGAGCTCACCAAAAGCAGCGTTTTGGCAAGAAGGTGCCCCGGTCTTCTTAATGTTTGTTGCGCTTTAATTTTTCTTACACGCACTCGTACTCCTCCCCCTCCTCATCGTTCACGCCCCCCCCCCTCCTCGCCCCGCTGACGTTCTGCTCTCGCGCGATGTCCCCGAATAGATTCCTTCCTCCGAGCTACCGAGCGCGGGCCCCCTGTACACGTGGCGAGCGTTACGCCTCCTTGGGAAGGAAAACCCTGCTAACCTCGCGGGATGCTACGACGGCGACCTTGTGGGGGTGAGAAAAATGGAACATGTGTACGCGTTATTTTTTTGCTTCTGTTTTGTGTTGAAGCAATGACGTCGATCTTGTGGCGGTGAGAAAATTAAGCTCCTGCTCCGTATTGGGTATTTTTACTCGTTTTGCGTTGAATCAACGACGGTGACTTTGTGGCGATGAGAAAATGTATTACCGCCATTTTGTTGTATTTGTATTTTTTTGTTTGGAAGCCAAACGGTTACCGGTCGCTCGCTCGGTCGCTCGGTCCCTCGGTCGGTTGGTCGATCAGTTGGTCAGGGCGGTCTGTGGGTTGGTTTGTCGCTGGTTCGTCCAGTCGTTGGTTTGTTCGTTCGAGTTAGTTCATGAGCAGATCATTGTTGATCTGAAGCGGAAACGAGCGCGCGCAAGCAACTACGTCGTCGAGGTACAAAACGGGAAGGATTAGTGTCCCTCCCCTTGGTTGTTTAGACCACTCTTCCTTTGCCCCTAACGCCGACTGTGCCAGCGACTATTTCTTATCCCGTAACAAACCCCGTTCCCCCCCCCCCTGTTTTTCTTCGTTTTTTATTACGATCGACACATGTCAATATTAGGCCATGTACCGATTAGACAAGGCAAAAAACGCGGAAGACGCCGCCGCCGCCGCTGTAGCTACCGCAGCCGCGGCCGCAAGTGAAAGCGTTGCGGCGGCAGCGGCAGAAAAAACAACGGGCGGCAAACCGCACCCTCCATCGGTGGTGTCGACGGAGGGACAAATTGACGACGCAGACGTGGTCGTGGCCATGGCTGTCGAGGATGAAGGAGAAGCTGGAGAATGGGGAGAAGATGGAGAAGATGGAAAAGGGGGAGGAGATGGAGAAGATGAAGAGGAGGGAGAAGATGGGGAAGAAGGTGAGGTGGAGCTACAGGTCGCCCCGGAGGGCGCAGAGGGTTCTGGAGATGAGGGAGCGGATGGATCCAAGGTGAATGGGAGCGCGGCGGGAGAGGGTAGCGACGATGGTGGTGAGGGCGACAAGAAGGCGACGGTGGCGGCGGGGGGGACTTCTCTGTCCTCGCCTCGTCCTACCGCTGCTGCTGCTGCTGCTGCTGCTGGTTCCGGCTCCAACAAGTCGAACCCCGGTAATGTCACCGTCGATGTCCCAGATAGCGCAGCGACGGGGTTGCGTGAAGTTGTAGCTGATGCTGCTGGTGTTTCAACTGGAACCGATCAGCCATTGGCGACAGCGGAAGAAGGCAGCGGCAGACGGAAGGTCGGCAAGAACGCTGAAGAGTCGCCGTCAGCGGCAGCAGCAGCCGTGGCGGCGGCAACGACAGCCAAAGCTGCGGCGTCCCCCAGGTCCCCTAGGTTGACGAGGAGGAGGTCGAAAATTGAGGGAAACGGAAGCGGGGACAAGAACTGACCAGTTTTGTGTGACTGGGGAGAGGGGTTTTGTGGTTGTGTCGGGGGGGAGGAGGGGTTGAAAATGCAGGCGGGGGGGGGCAAGAACTGCCCACTTGTTTTGGTGGCTAGTGTGGTGCGATCGGGTTCGAAGGCTAAATTCGGGCGTAGCATTTGTTATCCTCACACCAAGGAAAGGGGTTTCGTTGTTTGGTCGGGGATGGGGTAGTCTGGCGGGGGGGGGGGGGGGGGGGGCGACGAGAAGGGGGGCAGTGGCGATCGCGAGGGCGTTGTGCGTTACGGGTATGGCGGGTTTATTTTGGAACATCGTATCCATCTGACGTCTGGAAAACGTATTCGAACATAGTTCCAAGTACTGTGTCTGGAAATGTGGGCGCAGTCCACGGCTGTCTAGGTTCGAATTTTCGTGCCGGGAAGAGAATCGCGTTTCGCGTTGATACTCATGCTAGCTTGGCTCGTCGTTTGATTTATTTCACTCGTCATGTGAAGCCTTTTCATAGCTAGTGCTGCAACATATGGTGGTGTTGCCCCCCCCTCCTCTGTTCGTTTTGCCGTTCGATCGGTGTAGCACCCAGCGTGGTGGCGCGGCTCTCCGCTGCGCTGGGCGGCAACGGTTAACCGTCGTCCTGAAACTAGTTTGGCGGCAGCAGCAGCCAGCAGGAGGGGACAAAGGACTGCGAGCAGAGTAACAGTGACTGACGTGTGTTCTGTTATTTCCAATAGGGAGCCATCATGTCCTGAAAATGGTGGTAGGGGGGGGCGATTGCTGCTGTGGCCTGCTTGCTTGCCCGTCTGTTGTAGCCATCGGAAAAGGTGCCGGCAGCTGATCGCTGTGTGTTTTGCTTTATTTTTTGCCGAGAGAAGAAACTGTTGAATTTGAAGCTGCTCAACATCAATTATTGTTTTTGTTCAGAGCCCGGCTTTTGACCTTTTCGAACTATATTATTAGTGCCGCAAAGTATGTCCAACCAACCCTGATCCAACTACATAACTACAGCAGTTCGTTGTCCAAAAAGCGCGGATGGTGCAATTACAGCAGTAAAGGGGTTAAACAGAGAGCGTGATGGAGGCCGCTGATGTTGGGTGTGGGATGAAGTGCTCGAACTCTTACAAACATTGCGCAGAACGATGCTGCGATGTTGCCCGCTCGTGGCGTGCGATCCGATCGCCAGGAGGAGAGACTTTGGGTTTGAAACGTCGTTGTTCCGTGGTTTCGCCCATCCCAGTGCTGCTCAAAATTGCGGCAAAGCACGCAAATTCGTTTGGTGCCGCACAGGTGGCGCCGCTGATGTTTATGTTCTACGTCTTACTCTCGAGAACACGCGCTTCGTTTCGTGTTTTTGTTTTTGCAGTGTGTGTAATACTGCTACTACTGCTGGCTAGTGATGTGTAGGACAGCACAATGTCACCAGCAACTGACTATAACTGCTGCTTGCTGTGCTTCCGTGCTTGTTTCTCATTATGTATATGACGGTATTTTGTGCAGCAAGTCGAAAGCGAATGGTTCGGTTTTGCTACCGTGTCAAACACGCGGACGATAAGATAACCCCCCCCCCCCCCCGGGATGAAGTTCCAATCCGATTTTCTCCCAAACAAGCAAAACAAGAAAAGGGGAGCACGCGCAGCGGGCGAAACGATGGCGTCGAAAAAGTGTCCCGTCGAGGTATTTTGCGCTTTTGAAATATATCTTTGATGAGGTCTTGCATTTTGGAAAGATATGGTCGAGATCTTGCCGTTTGAAAAAAAATGGCCGATATCTTTTCGGATGAAACATGTTAATAATATTTCCCTTCACATTGGAAGTATCTCGTCGATATATTCACCTTTACACCTCGCTCGACCCCTGTTTGCACTCTCCCCTTTGTCGAGGAAACCAGACTGAAACTTTATCCGAGAGAGTGTTCGATTTTCTCCTAATAATAAACAAAGGAGGGAGAGCATAGAGCACACACAACGAAAAGGGTGTCATGTACGGAATTTTCTCGTCAAAATATCTCATCAAGATTTTTCAGCCTTACTTAGCACTCTCCTCCCCGTTGTCGTGACCATCAGATAGTTATTGGAAACTTGTCCGAGGGGCTGTCTGTCTTCATGGAGACTGTGCTCCGTCATCTTTGTGCTCTCGACCGCCCGCAGGTAAGAGGGGACACACAACCTACGACCTGGTATCTGACAGCACATGTCAGATGCCGTGTACGCATGCCTGCGGGGATATTTATACGTACCCCCGGGGTAAGAAGCCATCGACAATGCCTTCCTGCTCATTATGTAGAATATCAAAACGTAGACGACAGACGACCTCATAACTTCGCACAACGGGAGCCAGAGCTACAAGGGGGTCGGTCATGGACAGGGCACATAGTTCAGATGACGATCGACCGAAATGCCGATCTAGCTTACCACATGCACGTGGCGCGTGCGGGTAGGTATCCACAGAAAAGTTGTGCCCAATCGTTGGAAGGCATACGAACGGCGCCTTCTTCCAACCAAGCCTTCTGCATGTCTGCGCATCATGGACGGTCTGAAGAGCATGGATAGGCAGCGACCAGTTAGTTCCTCTCTCGCTTCTGGGTTCAGTTCGCTGTTCGCGCCGTGAGGGAGCGGCGGCAGCAGAATACTGACCGGTGGTATGATCATAAGAAAGCTGTTGTGGGGACCTGTCCAGCCCATCAGTTTTCGTTTTCGCTTGCTGTTCGCAGTTTGCAATAATGCGCGATGATGATGAGGAGCATGTGGAATCCACTGCGTGTACGATATATAAGGGTCTCGAGATTCCAGGTGGCGAACTGCGTAGAGACTTAGATTCCTTCCGATGATGGCGGACTCGGCGCTCCGGCTTCTCGGCTGTTCTTTCCTCATCTTGCTATTCTCCTTTCTACTTCTTGGTCTTCTTGCTTCTTTGGTTCCGATTAGGAATTGATTCCAAAACGGACAGCTCAAAGGCCACATCATGGATGTGAATCAGATCAGAGCCCAAAGCAGGTCCGTATAATATCACAGGATCACATGGTGCTCTAATGATTTATCACGTGTGGTAGTCGGGATGATTTCGAAAGAAAAAGTAACAAGCTCACCACACTTACTTCCGCATATTTCATACATTTCGTGCGTTAATCTATCTGCATTGATTGTATTATAGTAACAAAATTAGGTATGTCACGCAGCTATCGACGCTAAATTTCAATTTGCTAAATTTTACGAGAACGAGCTCACATCTGACGTGTTTAGACATTTTGTTTCAAAATATCACAGGCCACCGCCACCACTACTTACTGCTGCATGCAGCAGCGAACAGTGAGTGGTGACGCTGCACAATCATCACACCTGGTCCATCATCCCGGCAAAGAAAAACGCCAAGATCACCACCAACCACCGAAAGAACACCAGCGCAGCAATAATAGCACAAGGCCACAACAACGACAACAACAGCCGTATCCAGCAGAACAAAACAACATGCTTTTCTCACGAGATAAGCCCAACCAAGGTGAGCACCGCCACGTGGGTGTGGGGAGGTGGGTGTTCTATTAATACCAGCCTGTGACCTGTTGTATACATGGTTGATATTTATAGTAAGCTGGAAGCCTATAAGCTTCGTAGAACGCACTCACTCACGCAATGCAAGCAAGAAGAAGATATGAGCTTGGTTTGGTTCTGGTCTCTGCTCTACGTAGGAGAGGCTACGAATGGGTGGTCGGTGTGGTGTTGGGCTATCTATCATATGCGGGCTCATGCATGCTCATGCATGCATAATATGCATACCAGGTACATTTTTCAAGGTTATGTTCTGTAGGGTTTGTGGATTCCGGGTAAGGGTATGGGAGTCTTACAGAACTTACAGAAGTTTCAGGTACGGGTATGAAAGTGTTACAGAACTCCCAGAAGTTCCGGGTATTGTGGCATGGGCGTACAGCACTCACAGAAGTTCCGGGCGGGTACAAAAGGTGCTGTACCCGTACCCCGGGTATTGTGGCACGGGGTGTACAGAACTCACTGAGGTTCCGGGTACGGGTACGAATGTCCTACATAACTAACAGAAGTTCCGGGTACGGGTATGAAAGTCTTACATAACTTCCAGAAGTTCCGGGTATTGTGGCACGGGCGTACAGAACTTACAGAAATTCCGGGTATGGGTATGAATGTCCTACAGAACTGACAAAAGTTCCGGGTACGGGTAATACCCGGGTATATGCACACCCCCTCGGGGGGAAAGTTCGATTTGAAGTGGAGGATTTAATCCAACTTGCATGGCATGTTCTCACTTTCTGGGCCAATGTCCCCGAGGCAATCTGTCGTAGCTTTAGGGAATTATGAATTATCGACAAAACCATCACCGAGAGATGCGATAAATCGTAAACCTCAATGAGTGGTGACCGGGGCAACAGCCGTGCTCACGGCTATTCTGCGCTGTAACAGATCATACCATAGCGTACCCCGGCTGTGGCGCTTCAAATACAATAATGGCGGTCGCAATCCCAAATTTTTTCCGCGACAAAGAATTCTGAAGCGAAACTACCGAAAACACAGAGGATAATTCAAGACGTCGACGGTAGCTGCATCGCCGTCACGGCAGATCTATCTATGTATTATTTATTCCGATCGGAAAAAACGTTGACAATACGCAATGCGTGGTTTCCCGATAGGAGCCAAATTCGTATGTTTCCACCAAATCGAATCGCATTCAATTCCATTCGTAAAAAATGAATAGTTTCGATCCAAAAGTGTCCTTCGTCAATATTATACGTGTCCACGGGTTAGAAACGGAAGAAACATAAACAGGACCTACAGCAGTAGTAGTAGTAGGTGCCACTATTAATATCATCACTATCATAGTATACGACAGGTGACTGCTACATACAGCCGTACAGCAGTACTTTCGGTGTTCGATTGGTGTCACTGACACAATATGACATCATAATAATGTGCATAACACGAAGTACACTTTTTGGGTTATTAAACCTGAACTAATGCATGTGGGCTTCCCGGGTATTGTAACAAAGGTATACCCGTACCCCGGGTATTGTGCCACAGTCTTACAGAAGTCACAGAAGTTCTGGGTTAGGGTATGGAGCTCTTACAGAACTTACAGAAGTTCCGGGTACGGCACGGAATTGTTACAGAACTCACAGAATTTCCGGGTATTGTGGCACGGGCGTACAGAACTCAGAAGTTATAAAAGTGATACACCCGTACCCCGGGTATTTGTGGCACTGGCGTACGAACTTCCAGAAGTTCCGGGTACGAGTATGACTGTCGTACAGAACTTCCAGAAGTTCCTGGTACGGGTATGAATGTCCTACAAAACTTACAGAAGTTCTTTGTAGGGTAATACCTGGGGTAAATACCCCGGGTATGGTTTGTGCGTACCGTACAGAACACGACCTTGCATTTTTTCTTTTCTCTTATTTTTTCCTTCTTGTCTCTTTTTTTCACGGTTTGGCTTGTTTTGTTGTGTATTCGTACCTCGTACCCGGTACGCTAGCACTTCACTCGCTTTTTACCTTGATGAATTGCGACCGACTTCTGTTTGGTTTGCTCTGTTTCACAGTCGTCTGTAACCACAGATTTTGTATCTCTCTTGGATTAATCAGCATGGACTCTGAGTGTACTGATGATGTCGTTGAGTAGAAAGAACGGTTGAATGTGAAGACAACAACGTACTACGTAGTACCTGGTAGATAGTAAGAAAAAATTGGTAGGTGGTAAAGTTCCCTCTTCTTACCGTCATAGAAAAAAGTGGTACCTGGTAGGTGGTGAGAAAAAAGTTCCCTTTTCTTACCGTCATAGCCCGCCGTATGTATGTAGGTGTTGGGTTCGATAAAATAATGGATACCCGGTAGCTTTCCCTTCGGGATGTGGTTTGCTTGAGATCCCGAGGGTGTCGCAAGCTGAGAAGGAGGGGGGAAAGTTTTTAAGAAACAAAGAAAAAGGTATTTTAAAACAAGGTATTGAGTCACCGCGCAGAAGTAACCCAGGGCATGTATTACCGATCAGCCCAAACGAGTTTGTTTGCCAGGTATCGTAGGTAGTTTAGTTAGCTTCTCGTATGCTTCTTGTTAACAGTCCCAAACTACTGTTGTTATTGTTGTTATTGTTGTTGTCGTTGCTATTGTTGTTGTTGTTGTTGTTGGTGGTGGTGTTGGTGTTGTTGTTCTTGTTCTCGTTCTTGTTGTCGTTGTTGTTGGTGGTGGTGGTGTTGTTGTTGTTGTTGTTGTTGTTATTGTTGTTGTTGTGCCAATAATAACACCAGTAGTGGTCAGTACAAACACTCTTCTAACTCTTATGACTCTTCCCCTCGTGTCTTATTTTGTTTTTTGTTTTTTGTTTTTGTTTTTGTTTTTGTTTTTGTTTATTTCGTATTTCTCTCTTCCAATGTATTTCTGTTGCTGACGTATGTATGTTGTGCCTGTCGTACCCAGTACTAGGGCATGACATTGCGTTGTCGAATCCATTACGATGCATTATCTCTGTGTCGTGGCTTGTGACCACAGAGCTGATCTTTCTAGGGTGAAGAATCAGTACGGACACTGGGTGTGCTGGATGTCGACGAGTAGAAGAACGGTTTAATGTGAAGAACACACACACACACACCAGGGGTATGCCCATACAGATGTGTCTGGATGTTGCTTGTTACCTGTGTCAAGAGAGCTTGTGCGACGCGTATTATGCGTGGCTTGTGGGACGAAACAAACAGACAGCAAGCAACCAATCGTTCGCAAAATGGTAGGAGGGCTGTGAGTTGGCAGAAGTGATACACATGATTACAGTATTTTACATTTCTAACCATTTTATTACCCCTATGATGTCATTAGGGTCACTTCGACCGTAGTTCGTACCTGGTACGAACGTTGTATGGGTTAGGGTTCGGGTGGGGGTTCGGGTTAGTTGCATGGTTGAACAAACGCAATAACGATGTAAGACACCCTGACTGAGTTGGTTGTAACTGTAAGCTGCCGACTACGAAGTACCAGGTATTATCGTGGTTATTGTTTGGCTTTCCAGCAAGTTTTTTTTTGTTTCTTTAATCCTCCGGCGGATGGGGAAAACTATTTTTTCCATCTCATACACACCTCGTGTATCAATTTAACTCAGCTGTATTCGCAATCCAGCGCTGCCAGCTGGCGTGTCTTTCAGTTCCCGTGGTATCGACAGCGCGAGCTGTCCCTGTACCGGCGGTCCCCGTGACTACTCCTGCAGCGCACGCTGCCGTTGTATACGGATGCGTGAGTGTGTCGACCCGACCTGGATCAGGTGCGCAGTAAGTAGTACCTGTCCGACGTGGTTACGGTTACTAATGATGGTTCCCGCAGTTTGCTAACTATCCGAATATTTTGGGGCTCTTCGTTTGTTTGTAGGAAGGCTTGTTTGGTTCATCATACTTGTACGTGTAAAATTAAACCGAATGCCGTAATTTTTTCCCCCGGCGGCATCTTCAATGGGGTCCTCCGGAGGCCCCTCCGGCGGGCTTTCCGCCCCCCCCCCTCGGCCGGGGGGGACTATTTGGGCTCGCGGCGCTCGCCTGTTAATTAGTCGGCCAATTAGTTGAAGTCAATTAGCTGGCTATCTTCTGTTATTAGGCTTAGTTTGGGTAAGCTATCGGTTCACCTTTTGCAAGTGGTCAAACGGATTAATACCCCACTAATACCTCAACAAATGGCGTCGTTGACAGACCATCGGTTTATGGGTCGTGGGTTCGAGTCGCACATCTACCTGTAAGCTTTTTCAGACTTTCCCCATGTCGAACTTGAAAAATACTCTCCCCGCTATCCCCAGGAAATGAAACCGGTTGGATATTGACAGGTCCACCCGTATATCCGGCCAACCTGCTATCCCGCCGTTTCAGGGGGGGGGAGTGTTATTTTGGCTTAGTTTGGGTAGCATGCTACCTGGTATAGGTTAACCTTTTGCAAGTGGTCAAACGGACTAACACCCCCACTAATTCCTTAACAAATGGCGTCGTCGACAGCAATGGGTTTTTTGGCTCGTGGGTTCGATTCCCACCATCCGCCCGTACATCCGGCCGACCTGCTATCCCGCCGTTTCAGGGGGGGGGTGTTATAAGGCTTAGTTTGGGTAAGCTATCGGTTAACCTTTTGCAAGTGGTCAACAAACGGACTAATACCCCACTAATACCTTGACACTTCGCCACCCAACTAGTAACTATTGCTACTACTACAGGTAACTGTGAAGTGCACCCCAGTATCAGCTCTTAAGACTTACTCTACTATCATCTAGTTATTTTATTTTTATGCTGGTCTTACCATAGACCAGCGACAGGAGCAACAACAACAACACCATCGTTCGGTTCGGTGCACCGTATCATTTTGTGAGTTATATCGTGTGATAATGATGTGTTCATACACCTCCCCTTCATTATTTACGGGTTGGCTTCTTGTATCCTGGCGACGTGAACATACATGACCAGAGACCATTGCGATTCTGCAAACTTGCTTCACGTCGGGTGCATTCTACTACTACTACTACTACTACTACTACTACTACTGCTACTACTACTACTACTACTCCTACTCCTCCTAGTCCTACTCCTGCTCCTACCACCACGTCTACTACTACTACTACTACTACCACAACAGCCATCACTCACTGCTGTTTGTTTGGCTTATTTTATGGTGTTTTGCCACCACCCCCCTTTGGTCCGCAATCCGTTTATACTTTTACATAACAATATGTACCTGGTACCTTTTACGAGACCTCCGACCTACGAAGTACTACGAAGTAGCATTTTTGCGTGGTAATTGTATATCTGACCCGAACCGCCATGTGAGTGTGAACTGTCACATTTCGATCAGATTTTAAGCTCCCCCCCTCTTTTACCCCTTCGTTGGCTCGTATCTGTGTATTGTAGCTGCGATCTCGTCTGAAGGCGGATGTTGAGGTTTATCGGTCCCGTTTGATGCATTCCTACGTAATTACACTATTAATAGCATGCCACGTAGCGCGTTCTTGGTGCATGGGTCCTTTTCCCTCTGCTAGCAGCTGTCTCTGAGTGTGCTCTCCTTCCCCCCCACACTCACTGTGTGTAATGATTGGCTCGTCACAATCCGCCCGTTGCTGACCTCTCCCCCCTCCTCCTCCTTTCGAAAGGGCGCTCTGCGACCGAGGGTGGGGGCGGCATATCATTGCTGTGGCTCAAACAAAATGGTCCGGCAGCCTGCCCCCGACGCTCTCCCTGTTGTCCTCTATCTAGTCCCTCGCTTCGTTCCGTCGTGTGTCCTTGCAATCTTTCCCGAAAATATATACATCCTCTGCCCCGTAAGTCTACTTGATTATTGGCGTTTGATTGTTTGGGTATGACGCGGTTGATGATCCAATAGTTGGGTTCGTTAAAAAAATGAAGTGCAGATGAAGTTCAGTCTAGGGAGATGAAGAAAAAACGAAAGAAGTTTCAATTCTAAAATCATGTCAAAATATACCCCATTTTTTTTGGCACTTCTTCAGTTTTTTTTTAGAATTTTTATGAGAATTTTTATGAGAATTCGTGGGTACCGCCCCAAACCTAGCCCACAGAACCACATTAGAATGGACTTGTCCCCAAATACCCCCCCAACTCGCGGAGGGGCGACGGACTACCGTTGTGTCGCCGTTACGGAATTGCTGCGCAGTGACAGGACATATACCGCTTACCACATATACCGCTTACCACCCAAGAAAGACTACCATCACGTATATATTACACGAATAGTCGGTTTTTCCAGGCGCGAGTAGTGAGACGTGTGCACCAGTATGGTCCTGGCACATCGTAGGCTGACTCCCGATTTCACTGTTTATACGTTTCTGGCGGAGGCATGAATTGCGTCAGCTGTGATATATGCGTGTACCACCTTCGGTTTGGTTGTGTTTTTCTCCGTGGGGTATTCCTCAGCTCCAGAGTGACTGGAGCCTGTCCTGTGACCACGGATTTGATTATGCGAGTTAATAATATACAACAACAACAATTGCGGTGGAGGACGGTTATTATTTTATTCTTATGTTCCTACACTTTGGTTTTGACTGATTCTTTTTCGGCCGTTCGGCCGCATGGTTCAATCGAGCTGGAAAATATATATATATTAAAAAAATACTAAAGAACGCATAAAAATATCGAAAATCAAATCGGACACGGTTAAGGGCTCGTACAAACATCACCACGCAGACTTATAGGACAGAGGAAGTAGGAAGATAAAAGTTTCCATGCTTGACGATATTATTAGCGAAACAGTACAGACCTCACCCACCCATGATTACGTCCGCCCGTGCTTTGCGTGAGTGTGGTACGCCATGCCATCATCGTCAGAGACAAACCTGCAAACAAGTCGCAGTCGGTTCCCATCTAAATAATAGTATTCGGTGTTATAAGGCTTACCCTGAGTTGGTCATCTTATCTATCCTACAATAGTGGTATTGAGGTTTTAGAAAGCGTCCCCTCTGTATGCCTCGCAGGCGTTACTGGCTGCCGGAGTGAGGATCTACTCACCCCTTTCTGTCAGATAACATAAGTGCGAGACAAGCGACTAACCGAGACTAAAAATGATGAGTTCAAGCCACAAGCCAAGCACCATGCAGCTATTTTTCTCGGTCGCCGCCAAATCCGACGACCCGTTTCAATAATATTGGTTTTGTCATCCGACAATCAGTAGCAGATACATGGGAACCGCATATGAAATGACCCTGGCTTTAGCAGGGGAGTCGCTGACCTGTATCCTTGACGAGGGTGCACACCCCGTAACACGCGCGATCGAAGTATCACGCAGCGTGCAAACAAAGCTGAGTTTTGATAAATAAATCATTTTTGGCCGATCTCACAGCTGAAGACGTGTATTTTTCATTTTTTCAAAATATTTCAATCTAATCAATGTTACCAGGTATATCATAAAAATAAAAATACACTCCAGCTGTGAGATCGAACATTTTGTCGAAACTCATCTTCTTTGCAAGCTGTGTGTGAATTATGATACAGCAGTATCATGTGTGTGTGTTCTTCTTCTACTCGTCGACATCCAGCACACCCAGTGTCCGTACTGATTCTTCACCCTAGAAAGATCAGCTCTGTGGTCACAAGCTACGACACAGAGATAATGCATCGTAATGCATTCGACAACGCAATGTCATGCCCTAGTACTGGGTACGACAGGCACAACATACATACGTCAGCAACAGAAATACATTGGAAGAGAGAAATACGAAATAAACAAAAACAAAAACAAAAACAAAAACAAAAACAAAATAAGAAAACAAATAAAAACAAAGATAAAAATAAAACAAAAAATGAAACAAACAAAATGAAGGGGAAATCGAAGAAACAACCCAACCGGAAAGGAGAGCCAAAGCTCGGAAAAGAAACATAATAAAATAAAATAAAATAAAGTAAAGTAAAACCAAAATAAGATAATCCGAACACGAGCCAAAAACCTGGACACGCAAGGAGGGAACAAAGGGGAAAAAAAATACCCCAGAAAAAGACGAAAAGTGCTATGTACCTACTAGTCGGCCTGGTACCTTGCTACCCTGTCTGCCATCTCCTTCCTGCCTTCGTCCACCGCGGTCTCCCTTCTATTCCTCCTGTTGCCCCCCCTGCCCCCATTCCCTTGGACGGCTTTCCTTCTACTCCTCCTGTTTCCCCCCCTCCCCCCTTTGTGTTCTTCTCATTAAACCAAAATACCTTGTAAAAGAGAGAAACAACGAAAGAAACCAAGACAAAATAAATAAATAAATAAATAAATAAAAAGGGGAGCCAAAGCTCGGGAGATAGAAACATACCCCGAGCATGAGCCAAAATGGACATGCAAGGGGGAAAGAAAGGGAAAAAATACCCCGGAAAAAAGAAACAAGTAAAAGAAGGAAGACTGGGAGGGCCAAATAAAACAGGCTCGTCACCTACCCACCATGCAAGACTCCCTTCATAAGGATAAGAAGGGGAAAGAAAAAAAAGAAAGAAAAAAAAAAAAAAAAATCACGGAAAAATCAAAGTACCAAGACATCACATTCCGAGCAGCCGCAGCAGTTGGCGGTACGAGTGGCATAGATAGAAAGGTTCCACCTACTAGTCGGCCTGGTACCTTGCTACCCTGTCTGCGGTCTCCTTCCTACTTTCATCTACCGCGGTTTCCCTTCTACTCCTCCTGTCCCCCCCCCTGCCCCCATACCCTTGTGCGGTGTTCCTTCTACCCCTCCTGCTGCCCCCCCTCCCCCCGTTCCCTTCGACACCACCCACGGCGGATGCGCGGCGCTGTCTACTCAGCTTTGCCTCATCCTCGTGCCACCTGCCCATGAACCGTTCAGCTGCTTCGAGGACCCCCCGGTACCACTTGCCCACCTTTTTTGCTGCAGTGGGCCACAGCGCGGTCCCAACTCCAAAAACTAAGGGGGAGTGTTCCGTTGATCCCTCGTTGGCTTTGAACACCCTAAGGTCCTCAGCTATGGCTCTAGGCCAAGTCTTGAGTTGTCCGCCTGGTTTCGGGTTCTCCCCACCAGCGATCGTCCCGAACATCAACCGACGGGGCAGTCGCCCCTTGTGTTGTCGCACCAGGGCCCCGGCAAAGAAGAGCCGCCGTTTACGGATGGTCGTTTCGATGCTCTCGCATCGTGTCATCCTGAGGGCCTTCGCGTACGAGAGGGTGGTGTGGTCGGTGCGTAATCGGCGCTGGAAGCCAATGACTCGCAAAAGGACTTTGTGGTGGGCTGATCGGAGCTTGGCGAAGTGGTCCGCATTGAGGGTCCACGTCACACACCCGTACAGCAGGGTCTCAATGACCTCGGCCTTCAGCATGCGGACTTTCAGACTAAGCGGGGCGGTCGTCCTATCATACAATTCCGGGCCAAACCGTTTGAGGCATGCCCGCATGAGACGGATCCGTCGTTCGATTTCGAGCGAGAGGTCAGCGCTTTCGTGGATAATGCCGCCTAGGTATAAAAACTGGGTCGTCTGTTTATACCTCTGGCCTGATGCTTCGATCGCGAGCGGTGGGGCGAGGGATGTCTGGTCCGGTGTTCGTAGCAGCATCGTCTCTGTCTTCTTTTCCGATACCGTGAGGCCTGCTGCTTCGAAGACAGTCACGATGACTGTCATCATTTTAGCAAGGCCTTCCGCCGACTTCGAAACAATTCCTGCGTCATCTGCGTACAACATGCCCCACACAGCCCTTTGCACGCATGCCAACGGTTCCTCTTTTCCGACTACACTGCCCTATCATAGTACGTGACAGCTTCGGAGCTACTTGGTAAGAAATTTGTCGTGCCGTTTGCACGGATTATTGTACAACCATTTGTTTTTAATGTCATCGTGTAGGACACACCCTGCCCTGCGTAAGGATTTTTGAGTCTGACCCAAAGTACGAGTCCCTTCAGTGGAGTCGCACAGCAGTGTTACGGTATTCCCCTGGAAGCCCAACAAGGCGTAAGATGGGATACGGCGGGATATAAAAGGGTTTCATATGCCTTTGAAGGCATGTGCGTATAGGAAAAAAGGGATGATGCTTTTCCCTCGCGGAATTGAACGCTATTCAGTTCGTCCGTGGCGAGTGTGGAACTAATACAAGAGCTTATCTAGTATAAGTGAGTGACCAACGTGGAACCTTCCTAGTAGAGAAACCTGCAAAGGGTGGCCTGTGCCTGTAACAGCCCCTTAATCATATTATACATGGCGTCGTCGGCAAGACACAGCAGTGTTATAAGGCTTAGTTTAGGTTAGCTATTGGTTAAGCTTTTGCAAGTAAGTGGTCAAATGGACAAATACCCCACTAATTCCTTAACAAATGGTGTCGTTGACAGATCATGGGTTTTTCGGGTCGTGGGTTCAAATCCCACCATCCACCTTATAATAAACTTTTTCAGACTTTCCCCATGTCGAACTTGAAAATTGCTCTCCCCGGTATCCCCAGGAAATGAAACCGCTTGGATATTGACAGGTTCGCCCGTATATCCGGCCGAGCTGATATCCCGCCGTTTCGGGGGGGGAAGAGTGTTTATAAGGCTTTGTATGGGTAAGCTATTGGCTAACCTTTTGCAAGTGGTCAAACGGACTAATACCCCACTAATACCCTAACAACAGCAGTGTATAGTTGATGGCAGGGTGGCTCCTGCCACCAGTCCGATGATGCTCTACATGAGATTACCGAGCCGCCTTACGCTTCGTTTGGCGGTATTGGAGAGGAAATTGAAACGCTGAGGATTCTTGTCGTTCGCTGAGCCTTACCCCCCCCCGTGTAGGACAATAAATTAAGTCATTCGAAGTTCTCATCTATATGCCAGAAAATACGCGCCAGGTACCGAAATCCGCCTCACCGGCGGTTGTTTGTGGGATGCGGCTCACCTTTCATGCGACTCGCCAAACTCGTCATCATGGTGCTTCGCGCTCCGTCCACGCAATGCCTACCTGGTCGATGAAAAACTGACTTGTTCTGGCCCGACGTTGTGGGGACGCGAGGGTCCATGGCCTTAAGGAACACGGCCGTGCAGGATATGATGATTACACCCCACCCGTGTAGGACACACGTTGCCTCTCATAAGAATTGTAGCCTGGCCCTAAACAAGAGTTTCTCAGATGGGGTCGAGTACTGTATGCGATGCTCAATGGCAGGGCGGCCCCTGCAGGCCACCGGTCCGATGATGCTCTATATGAGATTAACGAACCGCCTGACGCTTCGTTTGGTATTTGAGAGAAAACTGGAACGCTGAGAATGCGATTGGTTGGTGGCTACGCCCTCCCTGCCCCTGTCTCCGTACTCGTAGTAGAAAGCAGCTCACCCTCAATTCGACTCGCCGAACACCTGACGGCGCTTCGCGCTTGGTGCACGCGATGTCTGCCTGTGTCTGCCTGGTCAGTGAAAATTCGACATGCTCCGTCCCGGCAGTGTAGGGGTGCGAGGGTCAATAATAATGTTAAGACTACGACTGTGCATGGAATGAGTACTTACCCCCTCCATCCCCCGCTTGCTTGTTTTGTATCTTTTGTCATTAGAACACAAAAGTACGCAAGCGGATATCATTCAAAAATATGGTGTACCCTTATTCTGCTTTCCTTCCTGGCTAACATGATACCACCATACTATTACAACATCGATTTTGTTGTGGAGACTGACGAACGCGCCATCATAGATCGCCCTGTGCTATGGGCGCTGAATTTATGGTGGTATTGCTATCTTCGTCGTTGACGAAAAACGCCATAAAACTACTACAAGAATATCTGCGTTGTTTTTCATATGGTACTCCCGAAGTTCATGGTGGTGTGGCAACGGCCTTGTATTGTAACACGGGGGTCGTCAAACCTCTGTTATTTTGTTCCACTGAGCTAATCCTACCACACGGGTAAAAGTTAACCCGTTTAGAAGCCCTCCCACGTTGTTTGGGACACACCACCTGGAAGGAGACTTGCGACGCCGTGCTGGGGCAGGGCGGCACCTAGTTTTTCTCAGGTTCCTCGCTTGAGGAACTCTATCCCTCACACCAGAACTTACTGGTACCTGCTATATGTTCAGCTCGATACACAATCCGATAGACTATTTAAGTATCTAACGAATGACGTTGTAAAATACACATACCATATCCAAAGATACATGGAAAGATACTGGTTACAGTAGCTCCTCACAGTTGAGGAGCCCCGCCGTACCAGCGAGAAATGGTTGGGCTCGAAAACTCAGCCCCTATCGTAGCACGGCTCTGTCAAGTATTACGCTTTATCATGCTCTCTACATGTGTTGAAGCTCATTGGTTCAGAGTGCACCCCGTTTTGATTAGGCTGTAACGTATTCTTATGCAACGGATATTTTCGGCCCCTTTTCGATATACCCAGCTGACGACCCAAGAGAAGCCCTTCCCATTCCATAAAGCAAGTGCAAAGGGAAAAGCTGCCTGGTATTTGTTCATCAGCCCTTCTCATTTCACAATTTTTGTTCGATCAAAAGCGGTGTTGTTGTCAATCACCATCACCCCCACGCGTGCTCTGTTTCCATATTGACCCCGCCCGCTGGTTCGATGTTGACTCCACATTCCCCCCCGTGCTGTCGCCTCCGGTGCTGCTTCGCTCCCGCTGCCGCTGCCGCTACTGCTACCGACACCGTCGCCCCTCACGCTTCTTCTCATGGAACGCGGTCGAGGTAGAAGCAGAGGGGGTGAGGGGAGGGGGTAGAAGCTGAGGGCGAGGTGGGGGGGGGGAGGAGAAGGAGGGGTGACTGCTGTTGTTTGTGTCACCAATGGCTAGCCTACTCTGAGTCGTGTAAATTGCGACCTTAGGGTGCACATTCGAGGCCGCAACCGGTGCAGTTAGTCCTCTGCCAGGTATACTGTTTTTCGTGTCGGATACTGTTTTTGGAGACAGGGGGGGGGTCAGGGCTAGGGCTGGAGCTAGTTTTTGCCAAAGAGCGCCGACAGTCGAGCGTTCTCCCCTAATGTAGGTTGCAGCCTCGAACGTATATTCCCTGGTTGTATCTTGCGCGGGCCCCATGCGCAACTGACCTTTATCCCAAACTTGTGTTTAGCGCGCGCCCCATGCGCAACTGACCGATAGGGAGAGGTGTTCTCAAGAAGGAGCGGGACTAGGGGGCGGGGGGGGGTTGATAGTGTGTGGTGCGTGTGGTGGATCCACTGCCAGTTCGACCGATGCTAGACTCGCAGGAGGAGGGGGCGGGGGGCACTAATTTATTGCTTGCCTTAGTTATTTGACCATGGACCATGCGCCCTTTCGAGACGGAGCACCGGTCCTACTTCTATTAGATGCACCTCCGACATTTGGGCGGAGGGGGAGAGGGGAGGGTATAAGGACGAAGTATGTCACCCCAGCCGCTGCGTGGATGAGATGGGACAGGGGGGATGAAGTGTGCAAATAACATGAACGCCGCGACCTAACCCTAATTGTGTGGGGGCAAAGCGTCCGGGGAATGCGATGAAACATCAAGACGCGTGCTTCAATAGAGGTTCACCACTTTTTTTTCTGAGGTTTCTCAATTTAGTGTTATAAGTGTTATAAGGCTTAGTGCTGGTAAGCTATTGGTTAAACCTTTTTTACAAGTGGTCAAACGGACTAATACCCCACTAATTCCTTGACAACTGGCTACGTCGACAGACCATGTTTTTTTTGGGTCCTGGGTTCAAAGCCCACCATCCACAATAATAAACTTTTTTCAGACTTTCCCCATGTCGAACTTGAAAAATACTCTCCCCGGTATCCCCAGGAAATGAACCCGCTTGGATATTGACAGGTCCGCCCGTATATCTGGCCGACCTGATGTCCCGCCGTTTCAGGGGGGGGGTGTTACAAGGCTTAGTGTGCGTAAGCTATTGGTTAACCTTTTGCAAGTGGTCAAACGGACTAATACCCCACTAATACCTTAGCATTTAGAACTTAAGACGTGTCTTAATCCCAATAACTGATTTGGAGAAACGTAAAATTGTCACGTACGTACCGGATGAATAACGCAAAACACATAAATTATTTCCGAGAATTTTGTGTTAAGAAGTCCCGTCATTCAGAAACCATTTCAGACGAAAAGTGATACTCGTACCTCTATCGCACGCATCTCAACAACAATACTTGTACAACATCTGTTAAAAATATTCTTGTACACCCTGTTCGTCTCGACAACGGAAGCTGAAGACCGCTGTCGGATAGAGAGCTGACTGCATACCCAGCCCCACCCGCAGAGAGGGAGGTGTATCTAATTGTTGACCGGCATCTCGGTGGTGCCTTCCGCCTTAAACGAACCCAACGGCAGAAACAGCGTGCAATAAATCATCCACACAACAGTCGTGGTCCCGCGTTAGTGCGGTATCCTTAAATGCGGGGCTCCAGTTTAGCGCGGTCGGTGAAGATCGCTTGTTACGACCCCGTTCTTCCTGCGGAGTTTAGCACTCTCATCCTGGAATAGTTCGGGGTCCCACTTTATTGCGGGTATTGGTTGTCTGACAAGGCATCGCACTAGTGTGGAACCACGGTAGTTTGTTTAGTAGAATACTCGAACTACTGCAATTACTGTTGATTCGCGCGTCGACACAAAGAAGCGGCCCATAAAGAGGAAGAGGGAGGTCCTGGGAGGTACAAAGTAGTAGGAGTTGGTGTTTCCGCTTGGCGCCACCCGAAGGAAAAGGAGACCAAAATAGTCGACGTGGATAGCGATGTTCCGACCTGGTTGGCAGAACGGGCGGGGGGGGGAGGGGGGGGTTGTGGGCAACACGGAGCCCGCCGGGACGACTTGCACTCCTACCCCCAGAAGGGGAAAACGAAATAACAGGAGCGCATACTACCCCTGTGAGGGGCTCGAAACACGTTGAATACCAAAGTCACCGCCACATCGACCAGATACCCATGCAACGGGAGGAGAGGGGGGCATTGACAAGGTGTCTTTCGTGGAAAAGAGCCGCCGGCGGGGGGGGGGGGAGTCGAACAAACATGTATATCTTCGGTTTGAAGACTGGTGGAGAACACCAAATAAAGAGAGCTATGATACCGCCGCCACATCCCCGGCCAAGGGGGGTCGGCGGGGCGCCCGAAAATGTATAACGCCGAAAAAGGCGGAACACGAAAGCTGCATATATATTCTACTCGTCGTATGCCTCAATATGCCCTTTTTGCTACCACTTTACTTAGTACCGTTATAATTAGCTGCCGCGCAGAGGAAGGTCGCGGCATCGAAAAACAATGGACAAAGACGCGACGCGCGTGTGGCCAAACGGTAAATAAATAATGGCGAAAAGAGTGAGGGGCGGAACACGAGGCAGGCAATATACTCTACTGGACGCAAAACTATTGGGGGGGGCAGCAATACGAAGAGCACTGCTACCACTTTACTACCTGTATACTCGTAGTACTACATTCTACAATAACAACTACAACAACAGCAGTACAGAAATCGGCACGCCAGACGCGATATGCATCAGCCCCTCCTCCTGCAGAAACGTTGTTGATGAAGACACCGATTCGGGTTCAGAGAAAAAATATCCAAACCCCAGAAAAACGGGAATAAAATAATTTGAACATTTTTTTTCGTTCCGAATAATCAGGAAATTGGAAATTTCGCAAAAGGTAATGAACTCCCATACCTGTGGTAACTCAGAATTGGCACGGCGTGCAGCAGTAGTATGATCTGTTATACCTGGTAGCTACTACTACTACTACTACTACTACTGCTGCTATAATAGTATCATGGTGCCAGGTAGCAACGTAGCAACGGCAGCCACGTCCACAAATAAAACCTTGCGGACAAACGGTAGTATTTTATAAAAATTATCACCTTTTACTGTACAGCAGCAGTACTAAGCACGAAGAACTGAAAACTATGGGTCAAACTATCATTGTTTTGAACAAGATAAGTACCAGGTACAAGTGTATCTTTATCTTCCCTTCCTTGTAATACTTGCTTGTAACAAGGTACGAGTAGACTTACGTAAAACGCCTGACGCTGCACTTGCACCCACGAAATTGTCCGAAACTTTAATGACCGTTTATATTTATATTTAAAACGAAAGCGGTCCTAAATTTGCGGACGAAAAGAAAAAGTTACAGGTTGCAGCAGCTTTCAGGATTTTATGTTGTTTCGCCGGTGTGGTGTCGCTCCTATGATACTATCGCGGGTCTGACTCGACGACTCAACCCTGCTCCACCCCCCACCGCAACCGGGTGGTTCTATCACTGCACTGTTGCATGACTGTGGTCAGTGCACAACACGATCGCCGACGAGACACTGATCACGGATACCAGGTATCATTTATTATTTCCAGAAACTACTTGTACAAGTACGAGAAACAAAGAGCCAGCAACATCATGTCATACCCTTCTCTCCAAGACACATGAACAACTGGCCGCAGTGCTGAACAGCAGTGAAATAGAATCTCCGAAATCCTGTTTCTACAATCTACCAGGTAGAAGCGCAACAACAACCAACACATCAAGCAGAAGGAGCAGCAAACCCAATTGAGAACAGAGCCCCCCCGCCTCGTGTTTCGAGAGCGAGGTAAAGCCGAGCAACGTAGAGGGGAACCCCAATGCTGTCCCGCAAGCAGCAGTGGCGCAAGATATGCGGCAGATCGGGGAGGAGAAAGTATGGTGGTGGCGGTGATGGACATGGTGATGGGCGTGGGCACACGCCTGCTTCATGTACGCAAGACCACAGCAGCCGCAGCAGCAGCGGTACGTTCGAGGAGCAACTGCCACCGATCTGTGCCACCTCGACCCTAGCAACGGCAGTGGGAGCCAAGCAGCATGCATCGCAGCCAAGCTCCACCAGAAGCCTTGCAGAGGATTCCTTGTGCAGCAGCACTACCAGCGCCAGCAGCAGCAGTAGCAGCATCAACAACAATAACAGAGGAGACGAGGACGACGGCCGTACAACCAGGAGCGTTTCGTTTGAGCAAAGAACGCGCGTGATCTTGGTGCCGACCCGCCACGAACTGAAAGAAAGGGTCTGCGAGCACGAGGAGGATGACCAGCCGCAGCCAGGCACAAGGGGAGAAGGAGGAGGAGGAGAGGGAGGGGATGGTGATGGTGGCGGGGGGGGTGGGGGTGGTGATGATAATAACGGGATCTGGTGGACGATGCAGGAGTGCTATGGGTTCAGGATGGCCTACAGGAGGCAGATTTACGCACTGGGTTTGAAGGCTTGCAGGACGTTGCTTTGTCCCGCTTCGACCGTGTTCCTCGCTGGGGCAGCGGAGGAGCAGGAGGAGGAGGAGGAGGAGGCAAGGCGAGACACCGACCTTGCGATTGCTGCAGAGGCTGCGACTGCTACCGCTGCTACTGCCGCTACTCCTGCTGCTGCTGTTGGGGGCTGCTACGTGCCTGCTGCTGGTGAGGTGCTGTCGCCACCACCGTCACCGCCGTGCTTGCCACAGGAGGTGGTGGTCGGGTGACCGTACGAGTTGAACCCAATTTTCATCGTTTTTTAGTGGTGTTATGCAAATCACCGCCCGTCGTGACCTGCGTGTGCCCTTGGCACCATGTGAGATGTGACCTTTTGCGATGTTTCAGATGAGTGATGAGTGCGAGCAGCAGTACCAGTTGGTAAAGTAGCCGTGACCGCGTGGTAAATCTCTTGGAGTGCCCCAATCTCTTGACGTGAAAATAGACCAATTGAAACTGCAGCGCGTTTTAGGTACCTGTTTTTGATACCGTGCCTCCGGACGATTCTCGTCCCATTCTGTGAGGAGTGTATGAGTCAGTGACTCGTAGCAGTTACCGGCCCGTGGGAATGCTTGTTTTTTGGGAGGGAGGGGAGAAAAAAAGAGGAAAAGCAGGGAAATCAGTTCGAGAGGTGGCTTTTCGTGGTGCTGCTGGTGGCTATCAGATGCGTATCATATGATGCCCGTCAAGCTTTCTCGCCCATCGTGCTGTTGCTATGCTTGCTGCACACAGCAAAGCCAAAGCTTGCGTGTGCTTTCCGCTCATGACACACGACGTTTGTACGCACCGGTGCCTATGCGACGCACCTCCTGCTACTGTACGTTGTACCCTGTTCGATATGCAAGGTTTGTTGTCTATTATACGACCTTGTATTTGCATCTGCCATGCAGGACGTGGAATACACGCGGCGAGCTTTTTGCGGCAACAACCGTATACGTGGTACCTGGTACGTATGACGCACACTCCCTCTGGGACAAAATTCCCATTTCCGAACTATTTTTCTCGAAAACGAGGGGGGTGCAAACAATGAAAACGGTCGCTCTGGAAACATCTCGTCGAGACCTGCCCATGCAGAGGCATCGCTCGGTGTTTGTACTCTCCTCGTTGCTGAGAAAAGCAGTAAGCAATTTCGTCCCAAGGCGGTGTGTGATCTTGTGTTATACAGCAGTCAATGGTCCTGCCCCCCTTTAGCGCGGTCGTGTTCCCTCATTAGTGCGGTTGTCGTGATTACTGGGTGCTTTACCAGATGAAGAAACCCGCACTACTGTGGGACCCCGAATTTTCCCGCGATTGTTCGGTAGCTATTAATGGTGCATCAAGCGATTTTCACGGCACAAAACTGGGGCACTGAACTAAAGTGTGCTGCGCTAACGCGGGAACACAACTGACTTTGAACCAAACAAAGCTTGAACGATCTGCGATCGGGGGGAAATCGTTTTTTTTTTTTCTCAGGTTCCATCCCATCCTCAAAGCGTGTGGTGTGGCACGTGACATCATTTTCGTGTTGAGGGGTTTGGGTTTGACGTTTTGATTGCTTCAGGGAAGGAATTATGCAGTTCCTGGTATGACATACTGCACTGGTAGCAATAACATTGTGCTTTCTCATCACAGAACGCCTCGATCATGGGCGGTTGCGACAAACGAGCGGTTGCTGTTGTTGTCCCGCAAGCGCTTGGATACAGCGAACGATAGAAAATAGGCCCCGGCGTCACAGGGTGTTGTTTTCTGTTTGATTAAGTTGAAGAAGAGACATGCGATCATGCAAATGTTATGCAACGCAATGCAATGCTACGCAGATGCAGTGGTTAACTGATTCGAGTGCTCGTTTGTACAGTATACGTGCCGCAAACAGTTACCATGGTCTGCATCAGGTATGCGTTGTGTACAGCACTTCGTATATACCGCTCTGGAAAGAAGTGTAAGGACCGTTTTGTTTTTACATTAATATCAAAACCGCTCCTATATTCACGTCCATCGTGGTATCATATTACAAGAGGTCCTGGCCTCGTCTCTTTCTCCTGGTGAAAAGCAGGGGGGGGCGGAGGTTTGATTGTGAGTTAGTACCAGGAATGATTGTATGATGCAGCATGTGGAGCACAATTGATTGCGACACGCGTATTCTTTTGTACCAGGTATCTGCCAATGGATATCTTCGTTCATAGAACGCGGCGGTGTGGGAGGGTTGTCATTGTGTCTGGCTTGGCGCTGCAATTTCTCGGTTATTGATTTGTTAGTCCACTTTTTGTTTTTTCTTTTTTGTACCGCGACCCGGACCTGACGTCTCTGTCTGTTTTATATGTTTTTCATGCTGTTTTTTTTTGCTGTTTTTTTATGTTTTTTTTTTGCTGTTTTTCATGATGTTTCGTTTTGTCTGACGTCGTCTTTACCCTGTAAACTAACACGCAAGTTAGCACACCCCCTGCGATCAATTTCGGAGCCGATTTCCTCCCCAACCAGGGAGGCACACACAACGAGAATGACGGCTTTGAGAAGATCATCTCATCGAGGTCTTTCCATAGACGCATCGCTCCGCGTTTGAACTCTCTCCGTTGGCGATAAAATAATCCAGCTTGGAAATTCGTCCGAGGGTGTCTGTGGTCTTCGCGCGTTATGCGGTATTTGATTGTTAGACTGCTTTTGATGTGTGTTCGTTATCGGTGTGATCACCGTTTTCCGAGTCTGGCGTATATCTCTCTTTGTCCAATCAAAATGCGTTGTTAGTAGACTTGCTAGACTTGGGGGGGGGGGGAGTTTGTTTTTTGTTGTTGTGTTTGAGGTCTGAATAACAAACGGCCACGCGGTGAGGTGGGGCCGGGGGGGGGGGGGGGGGGGGGGGGGGGGTAGGAAGTGCTTCAATTTTGTTGGAGAACGGCCGCGCATGACCGACCACCGAAAGCGAGTCAACCTCGTGGGTATTCTGGTACAGCAGTCGGTATCATATGAACACGTATGTCTATGCGTCGGGCGGATTTACCATCAGGACGAATGGTCTGTTTGATTTCGTTCGCGACGAACGCACACGTCGGTTCCCAAATCAAGTCCCGAATCGGTTTCCAATGGTCCCAACTCGGGGTCCCAATTCGGTTCCCAACGTGGCTCTCAACTCGGGTTTCAACCCGGGTCCCACATCGGATCCAAAGCCGGATCCCAAACCGCTCTGCTCGTTCTTATTTTGCCCTCCAGCTCGCACTTGCATTTTTTTGCGTTTCAGAGATGGGGGGCGTTTGTTTTTTTGGTTCCCCTCAGGCCAGCCCCGGAGGTGGCGAAAAGGGGGAGCCGGGGGGGGGGGGATTGTGTCCTGCGAACGACGAAAGTTAACGTATTTTATTCCGGTACATATTAATACTAGTGGTATTATTAGTAGTGTCTGAGATGGCGGTCCGTTCACCTGCTGTCCGTCGTAGATTTGTCGAAGATCTGTTAGAACATTTGTCGAACATTTGTCGAACATTTGTCGAAGGTTTGTCGAACATTTGCCAAAGGGTTGTCAAACATCTGTCAAAAGATTGCTCGGGAAACCGCTGTGTCTTGTCCTTACCTTGTCGCTGTCTTGTTCCGCTTTATGAGCACAGCACAGGCATGGGATAGACCAATCAAAACACAGACGGTTACTTCTTTTTCGAGTAGCAGTACAAAAAGTATATTTATTGTTTGTGTTGGGGCGGCGGGCGTTCTACTTCTGCTTCTGTCTGTAAGTACTCGTAACCGGCAGGCACTGTTATGCTATATGAGCGTTATCATTGCACGGTTCGTACGCTGTTATGATTTACGAGCGGGCACGCAGCGGATGTAGAAATTGCATTTTACCGGTAACATTTGAGTGGTCACACCTCGTATCATAGGGAATACTAGGGGGTACGATATGGCTGAGTCTGATATCTTAGCTTTTAGTTTTCAGTTTCAATAGCAACCGCGCGCGGAATTTATGTCGTCGGAATCAGACACACCAGGTACGAGAGGTTGGTATGTTTTCGTTTTTTGTGTGTTTTGTGTGTTTCTCTTGAGCCGGAGAGATGAAGAGTACGAACGATTTAGATGGGTTTGGATGTACGTATACTATGGGGGGGTGGGGGGAGAGGGGCCGTAGTAGTTACGCTGCTGCTGTCGACGAGAGTAGGGAGGGGACATCTGACAGAGCAGAGGAGTTGGAGTGATTCGTTAATTTGGCCCACCACCCGTTCCACGGCGTATTTTTCTTTTTGAGGTTTGCTGTCGTGCTTCTTGCTGTGCTGCTTTATGGGCGATGTTGAGATGTGTTGTTCATCGTCTTGTTATGGAGGCTGCAGCGGTATCGTAGCTCAGTAGCAGCCGCCGTGAAGAATCTGCATGCAGCATATAAGCGATGCGGCGGGCACTTTTTCCGTGTCCGGACCTATCCTCTTCTAACTAGGGCAGGCAGTATTTGCGCGTTCTGCATGCGCCTTTTATTGTGGGGAAGAGTGCGGCGGCGGGTAGAAGCACGAGAAAGAAGAGGAGGGGCGTAGTAGTAGCTGTTTAGACTAGTGGAATTGCAAGAAGAAAAATATTATAACTTGTTTTGTTTTCGTTTTCTCTCGTCTGCTGGACGGACTAGTGGATGGGCAGGCGGATAATATTGGACGAACGGACTTATGGACGGATATGATTGGGCGGAAGGAACGAACATTCGTTGGGGCGGTTTTGCGGTTTACTTTGGAGCGTTTGGCTTGTGCCCGCGACGTTGTACTGTACAAAAAAAGGCGGATATTATACATGGTATACGTGTGGACGAATATATCTAATTGTGTACGGATTCCAGCGTAGACGGCGCTCTTTTTGGTTTAGAATGGGGCCCCCCTCCCTCTCCCCCTTCCCCCCTCTCCTGTGCTGTGGAGTGTTTCTCGCCTAATCGATCTGCTCTCGTTTGTCGTTTTTGGAGAGTTGGACCCTAATGGCATGCGCGCACACACTCAAGTTTTTGCTCGCAAGTGAAAGGTGGGGGGGGCAGGGGGGATGGGGGGGGTATCCCGTTGTGTGGCACACAGATGATTTTTACTCGCAGGCGGAAGTTGGGAGGAGGGGTATCACGTTTTGTGAAGCAACGCACTTTGGGCGTGCAGATTGTTGTTGTGTAGAAAGGCACTTCTTAGCGGCCGCGGCTGCTGCGGTGAATTGGAATGTATGCCTTACGAGAACAGTAAGCATCTATTGACTCGCATGATATGATACCGGTATCATTTTTCAGAAGGTACTTGTGTGGTCGGGGCCTTCGTGTACCCTTGGAGTATACGTCTGGGAAACCATCGAACGTTGATTTATTCATTAATGACGACAACAAGCTGGTGCTGAGTGAGAGCGCCCAAAGGGCCCACTTATTTATGCTTTTGGGTTAAGATTGTGTGTCCCTGACGCATGCTACGACAGAGGAAGCACGTTTTGGCTACTTTTTTTTCTATGACGGGGCTCCTTAACCCCCAAATCGTCGGAAAATGAATAAATAATACGCCATCTTTTTTTCATGATTCTCGTTGTGTACCTAGGCCATGCATGGGATTTTTTATCCGGTGGCGATTTTATTTTCTCCAAATAAATCGGTTTTTGGGAGAGGTCTTGGAGCACCCAAAATTGAGGAACCTCTGAAAGAAAGGGGTGCACCTCTGCACCTCTGTTGTAGCACGCGTCCCTCTATTTTACGAAGCAACCATTTCGGATATCTCGGAACACGTTTTTTATTTATTTGGTTGGGTGCTGCTGTCGAGAGGCACTCACAAGGAAAACCTTTCGCCGATGAAACAATCGTTCGGATCATGTTTTATAAGTCTCCGCTCGTTTCTGCGCATGCTTGTACCTGGCCGCGGTAGGCGCGTATCATACCTATATCCGAGAACACGGCAGGTTTACGTTTTATCCTGCATGGAAACGACCGTACCCCCCCATGACATCATTCGGTTCGTTTATGTTAAGCTCGTTTCTGCGCCCGCCTGCGGTGTTGGAGCAGTTGCGCTGGTTGATCATACCGTAGTATTATCCCAAACGATAGCGGTTTACCATTAAAACAGTCGATTCATGTTGTTTATCGTTCTTCTGCGTGTCACCGGGGCAGCTGGGGACTGGGCTACCTAGTTTGCGTGCACACACAGCAGTTTTGTTTCGCTTGAAAACCATTGACCAATCAAAATAAATCGATCGGTCCACCTGTTGAATCTTTATCTTGGCTCGTTTCTACGTTTCTGGTCTCGTCTCTCACCTGTACTACGGCATTACACGTACACCCGCTCACCAATGAGATCAATCGACTCAAAACACGCGATTATATTTGTTCTCGTACCTGCTCGTTGTTACCTCTACGCACTTTACAGCAGTTTCATACCACCGCGCGGAAACTGTTCAAGAATACAACGTTTTTTTGCTGCCTTTTTTTTTTTTTTTTTCTTCACACAGTTCTACTTTCCAGCTTCTGGACAAAAGCCGTGGTCACAGATGTCGTCCCTTTCCCCCCCCCCGGTTCTTGCCTTCAACTTTTATCGTGTATAGGATTCAGCAATCCCACTGCTCGTCGATTTTTCATCGCGTGTTGTTCCTAACTCACGCTCTCGCGCTTTCCGCAAGTCAATTTGTGCACAAGAAAAATTCCCTACGAATTTATAGGATTATGCACTCGGCCGGACTCAAACTCACGAAACTGACCTGTACCAGGCTCGAGGATAACCTGATACGCCACCGGGGCTATAGTAGTAGGTACTTGCCATAGTAGGCACTTGCCTATAGTATTAGTGGGTAGTTGCCTTTAGTATTTGTAGGTAGTTTTGGACCTTTGCAACAAATCGGTGTCACTCGCGCGAGTATCTCCCTTGGACGCATGCTACGACAGAGATGCACGTATTTTTTTTCTGAGGTTCCCCCACTTTGAAGAGCTCTATTGCTCCCCCCCCAAAAAATGATTTTTCGAGTGAAATTAAACTACTAGTCTAATAGTGAACAGATTCATGGCCTAGGCATAAAAAACCATAACATACCGAAACAAACAAAAGTGGAAAATTGCGACATTTTTGGGTCAAGGAGCCCCGTCGTTCAGATCATGTTCTACGCCGCACGCGCGATCTCTATCGTACCACGCGACCTTGTTCCTTCCTTTGCAGCCTTAAGACTCATCCCACGGTAGGGGGTGCAGTTTTTGCGCTAAAACGTCCCCGGCTGGCCCCCAATCGAGCTCCTCATGCGAGGAACTACCGGTTGGTCATTGATCAAGTAATTTCACGAGTAAATACCTGGTACGTTGTTTTAGGACTACTAAGGCATAGAAGCTTGGCCGGGTTTGTGCGAACGAAGAATGCCTTCGAAGTCGTTTTTCGGGTGAGATATTGAGTTCCTCACGTGAGGAACTCAGGGAACTTTCTGCTGCAACCTTAACGCAGGATGACTCTTTTGAGCTTTCTTGAAAAAGTGTTTCGTGTTTTTAAATTCGCCAAGCGAATCCGCAACGGGAAGGTAAGTTCATATGCGTCCCCAAAATATGACCTCTGGAGTTAATTTTCGGAACAAAGTGCCTAAACAGGTGCCGTCAGCTGTGAGTTCGATAAATTTAGGGTCGATACGCATGCAAGCTTGCGTAATATACCTAATTTTGTGACTGCAATTAATGGGGCAGTTGAATTGACACACGAAATGTATGAAAACATGCGGAGGTAAGTGTGATGAGCTTAAGCTTTACTTTTTCCTTCGACATCATCCCGACCACCACTCACTACTGTTGTGAGCAGCACATTTTGTCCGTGAGGTACAGTCACTCGTGCGAGTGGACTGATTCTACGATAGCCCACCCAAAAATCGGCGATCTTCTTTAACGGACGTTTCAGTTTCATGGCTGCTTGACACGAGGACGGATGCCATGAAAACAGCACCCTCAAACATTTTCATGTTTGTAAAGGTCTACTACATTATCGAAACGATGACGCCAGGGCGGTAAGAGGCACCGTATTTTTTGGATACACAGCCGGGAGCTAGTTTCAAAACCAGCGATTTCGATATATAATATTAATAGGTGGGGGGGCTACCGTAGAACGACTCAGTGGTGGCATTGAAAATGGAGGTATCCTCCCTACCGTAGCTTGGGTCCTTTCATTTTACGACTTTCGTGGCTCACCAACTGAGCACATGGGATACTATATCTGCCGCTAGGACTCCCGCAGCAGGAGTATGTTTGCACGAGTCGTCAACGTGTGTGCGTTGGTGTGTGTCGTGTACTTCCTGTTTTCTATACCCATCGGCTTCCAGCTTCCAGCTCACCGCCCCCAACCGGTATCCGTACTGATTCTCCATTTTCGTTTTTTTTTTTTTTTCTGTATACGGCCCAAAGTCGACGGGACCTCGTAAGGGACCCCTTTCTTTTGGCGCCGTGTAACCTAGAAATTCGCGTCCGCTCGTAACCACAGCATGCGCCCTGTACCTCTTACGCTTTTTGTTGATGCTGTGCAGATGCGCACGGCTCATGGGATTAAACGTCGATGGGGATGTACGGGAGATGCACATAGCCCATGGGCTTGAGCAACTATAGAAACTATAAGCGTTTTAACATCTCCATGCAAAGAGAACCCGAGAAAGAGTCTCGACGCATGCTACGACAGAGGTACCACGTTTTGGATACGTTTTTTCCGAGTGACCGGGCACCTTAACCCAAAATCGTCGGAAAATAAATAAATAATACGCCATCTTTTTTTCATGATTCTCGTTGTGTACCTAGGCCATCTGGGATTTTTCATCCGGTGGTGGCGTTTTTATTTTTCTCCGAATCAGTTTTTGGGAGAGGTTCTTAAAGCACCCAAAATTGAGGGACCTTTGAAAAAAAAGGGGGTGCACCCTCTGTTGTAGCACGCGTCTCTCGCGCTGCCGAAAAAAAATCAACCGCAACTAGACACAGGCAGCGACAAAGGACCTTAGGGTCGCAAAGGTGTTGAAAATTGGCCAATTGGGGTGGATGTTTGGGTCGCAGGGTGGCTAGGACCGAGAATCGAAACCCCGTAAACAAGAGTTGGAGGAGACGAGAAACTAAGACACAACCTAAACGATCGAGCAGATTATATATGTTTCGGGGCTGTGCTCCTGTGAGGAATGCTTGTCACCGAAACATGGGAGCTGGTCCGAGAAGGGTTTTCCTAATTGTTTTTGTTACGAATCCAACACAACCGTGCCCTTCTCCAACCCGCGCTGTTTTCTACCACCACGCTCTCTATCTAGCCCACGGTTGTCAGCTGTCAGCCAGCTCACTCTCCCAGCACACGCTCTCCAAGTACGCGATCTCCTGGCACATGAGTCGAGCCGAATAGTCTTCAGCCTGAATACGCCGCTAACCGCTCGCGTTCAATCCTCTTGCACCCTGTCTAGCGCGAGGTCTGCCCGCATCCACGCCGGCGCGCTCTCGTTGTGCCGCGACGGGTCGGGCAATCGGTCGGCGGAACGCCCCCCCGGGTGCGTCGGCGCTTCGCCGCCGGAGGGACCCCCTCTTCCTCTCCCCCTTCCGCCACCCGCTCCTCCTTCAACTCCCTCTCCTCCTCCCCTTCCTCCTCCTCCTTCCCCTCCTTCTCCTCCTCGTCTTCCCGCTGATGCTGATGCGGCTGCGGCGGCTCGCCTTCCTGCTCGCGCTGCTGCTCCTTTTCCTGCTGCCGGTGCTGGTGGTGCTGCTGATCCTATTGATCCTACTGCTGACCCTGCTGTTGCTGATCCTGTTGTCGACGAAGTCTCGCTCGAGATACCCCCCCGCCGCCACGGTATCACCGAGGCTGCCGATAGTAGGCCTGCGCCATTGATGTGGTTGCATTGTCAGCATATTGTTGCCATCGTATCCACACTAAATAGTTAAGGATTTCAAAAACGAGAATCGAGTGCGATTAGATATTTTAATTGCTCCCGATTTTTACGTCCGCGGGAGAGGGAGGGGTGGCGTGAGGGGGAGGTTGGGGGGGGGGGGGGGGGTCAGCGTATTTGGTTGGCGGTCGGGCGTCCCCCCCGCCCCTCTTGCTACCCCTTCTTCAAAAATACCGGCAATATCAAGCCTTACGTACACTTGCATATTCTCGCACTCTTGGGAATGTGCGGCGCATGGTTGTCTTCACGACCGACATGGTGGCGAAACATGGTATTATGAGCATGTTTTATGGTATCATGAGCATGTTTTATGCTGTACACCAAGGCTACGTAGACTTGGGGGACCGCCCCCATTTTTCACTGGATTTTGAGCCACTCGCACGAATGACTCTGAACCTCTCTGGGGCAAAAACACTTTCAAGCGAAATTCTTGGCGGGGAGCAGCTTCTAACCATTCCATTGAGGGGTTCATATATCGCAAAAGTTACAAGAGTCACGAAAGCCTACGGCCGCAAGGAACAGGATGGGGTCACTCGCGCGAGTGACCTCGCAGCCACCGCAAAACAAGGGCTCCAAAAGAACAACCCCAACCCCCCCTGCCGTAGCTTTGTGTGTCTATTATACCGATATTCTTGGCACGGTGCTCATGGTTGTCTTCGCAGCTCAACTGCTATTATCAATTTTACCACCGCTATGTTTTCGACCGTACCGTTACACGCGTGCTACGATAGAGGTTGCGCTTTTCGTCTGAAATGGTTTTCTTGATGCCGGGGGCTCCTTGACACAAAATCGTCGGAAATAGGCCGTTTTTGTTCGTGAGTCTCGTTGTATACGTAGGCCCCATTGGGATTTTTTCATCCGGTAAAAAGCAGTTTTTGTTTTCATCCGAAATCAGGATTCAAAATCAGTTTTTGGGGGTTTGAGAAGCGCGTGTCTTGAGCTCCTAAAGCGAGGAATCTCAGGAAAAAAGTGGTGCACCTCTTTCGTAGCACGCGTCGTTTCTTCGAAATTAACGTTGCACTTCTCACCCGGGACGGCCTTCAGAGCGGAGCGCGAAGTTTCGGAGTTAAGCCCAGGGGCTTGGCCCGCCACCGACGACGGTGATGAAGTTGACACGGACGTATTAGTGGCACCGCTGCCACCGCTCTGTTCCGAAGCCTTGTTATTTTGCGTCGCTACCCGATACTCTAGCTCCATGCACCTCCTGTTGCAGATAGACAGTACGTGTGATGATTACTGTTATTGTCGTGCTTGCCGCCCGACAATGTGCGGCATGAGCTTTAACGTCCCGATCACTCATAAACTTCCTCAGGGGCGTCTTACCTTTGCAGCCGGCCAGCCTTGCGCCTGCTTTCCTTCGCGGCCTCTTCGTAGTCCGAACGTGCTGATCGGAGCTCCTCCTCAAGCCTGTCACCGCAGAAATGTTTATGAGACGGACTCGTATCGTCAGTTACGCACAGTCAACCTTCGTGCCTCTACATTTATCATGCATCTAATGCGTTAGACTACTACTCTTATGTGTTGCTACTGCTATAGACTAGGCTATGCTGCTACTGCGAATTCTACTAGTCGTGCTACATGAGTACTGCAACTAACTATATGCTACTGCTTCTACTACTACGAAAAAACTACGATTAATGCTAGAATACTGCTACAAGTCGGCGTTACCCGACTGACGAGCATCTGCTCCGCGGAGTCGGTGAAAGAAATAGCGCCTCAACGCCAGTTGTGTTGGGTTTTCGCAGTCTCGACCAGAAGAGGATGGGTAGGCGGGGGGAGTGAGACACTGTGCGAGTATCATAGCATGCACGCGCGTGCCATCTCGAACGAACAGAAAATAAGACAAGACGAGACCGTGTGGGCATCTGGAAAAGTGACGCGATCTCTTTTACCGGCTGTGTGGGGAGCGGAGGCTCATTCTACCAGTCGGGTTGCGTTAACTGCGATTTTCTCTCTTTGGAAGGCTGTCTCACATAGCTCAGCTTTTTTCACCAGCCACATGGGAGTATATCGCCGTGAAGTAGTCAGTCTCGTACTACAATAATAATCCCAAGGGCGCTGCCGGGTCGTCTGCTACATACAGCTGTATATCAGTGTGCACGAAAAAGGGCCGGCGCGAGTCGTTGGCACATCTAATTTTCCATGATTTCTCGGCTTGCGGGTAGTGGGCGACACACACGCCCACACACACGCGTACATACACTGGTTTGTGCACCGTCCTATCGTAAATAGAACGGGCTACCACGACGGCCTCTGACTATATGAATATTTCGAAACAACGTCGGGACGGAACGAGGAACCCTCGCACGAGAGACGCAACTTAAGTCATTTAGAGAAGGGAAAAACTAGAAAATAAGAGTGGCTAGCATCAGCCACACGAAGTATCGCGGGCAGCTATCATACTGCATCAAAATAGTTTATAGGTGATGGTGATTTTTAGGTCGGAGTACGTACACTGCAGCGAGTTGTACGGCACGCGCGTAGTTATGTCGTGATGCGCGCTTGTTCTAACCCTAATCCGAACACTACCCTCTACCCTACTCTACCCCTACCCTACCCTGCCCTGCCCTGCCCTACCCTACCCTACCCCACTCTACCCTACCCTGCCCTCTACCCTACGATGCCTTCTGCTTTGCTTTGTACTGCTTTGCCATACCCGCCGTACCAGCCGTATTACCCTGTACCCCCGTAATCATAAGGATGCCACTGACCTTGCCCTCTCTTGCATCAGGGTGGATTCTAGGTTCTTGATTCGGTCGTCTTTCGCCTGTCGGTTTCACGGGGATTTTTTTAGCAAAAAAGCGTCCGCCGGCGAGATATATGTCATATGCGCGGTACCAAAAGCATCTACAAGATGTCCCCACAGGTCATATGGGTTGTCCACACAGTGTACGGCACGACTATAATAGACGGCACGCCTTCGTGTAAAAACTTATTTGACCATGGTTTCCTTTGATACACGAAGGAAAAAAAACGTCTTTCACAAGGAAGTGGGGGTGTCTTTTCCCCCCCCCGTCCCCCACAAGAAAAAAAATATAAACGACATGTCTCGCTTACCTTGCTTTCTGCCATCATGTCCCGGGTATCGCCCTGAAGTTGGACGTAGAAGGTAGGCAACATAGAAGGAAACACGCACGGTGACAAGGAAGAACAAAGTTGAGGCGTCACTCGAGGCAATATATACGGAAGGGAAAGAACCATAAAATTTTGGAAGAGGTGGTACTTCAGTAGGTATATACCACCGACGCGGGGGGGGGGGAGGGGGGTACTGAGTTTGTGCATGGCCGTAGTCGTATGACCATAGACCCTCGCATCCCTACTGCGCCGGGACGGGAGACGTCGGGTTTTCACCAACCGCAGACATTGCTTGCACCAAGCGCGAGGCGCCGTGCGGTGTTCGGCGAATTGCATGAAGGGTGAACTGCATCCTTCCAAGAATCGCTAGCAAGACGGACTTCGGCACCTTGTGCCTACTTTCTTGCTTATGGATGACAGCGCCAATGTGTGACCTTGTTTTCTGGTGCGGCCTCTCCAGAGACAGCGATGGGTATTTCTATGTAACTGCCTCGTGGGCGCTTTACCATATTCACACTACGTGATGCAATCATTCCCCTTGTGCGGAGTTAGGGTTCTCCACCCCGCACAACATGATCTAACTCGATAACCATCATGGTGACAGCCAAAAGAAAAGAAGAGGGTACCCTGGTTTTGTCTAGCTCACGCAGCGATTGGGGGGGGGGGGGGGGGTTATTTCCACGCTTTGCATTTTTGCTGCCGCGCGCTCTTCCTAGACACGTGCTACGCTAGAGGTAGCACTTTTTGCCTGAAGCGGTTTCTGCATGACGGGGCTCCTTAGCCCAAAATCGTCGGAAAATGGGTGAATTTTTTTTTGCATGGCTCTTCTCGTTGTGTACCTAGGCCATGGGGGGGTGTTTTCACCCGATGTGGCGGTTTTATTTTTCTCCCGGCTTAGCTTTCGGGAGAGGTCTTGAGCTCCCAAATCGAGGAACCCCCCCCCAAAAGTGGTGTCCATCTATCGTGGCACGCGTCTCTTCCTCGCTTGGGGAGGCTCCTAGCCCGAGGACCTCTCTGTGCTTCACGCACAACCGCCTTTTGAGTAAACCGAATGTGCAAGCATTGTGATGAACAATCCCATGGAAAAGACAAGAATGACTTACCTTTTCCAACGGTTTTGGATCAACGAGTCTCGTCATTCAGAAACAGGAAAAAAAAAAAAAAAAGTTGAAAAGTGCTTCGTACCCTGGACGCTTGATAAATCGCAATCAACCTTCGTTTCTTTACCGCCGTGCATGACCCCCCCACAAATGTTTCGTCTCTTTAGTAGAGTCGCTCTACCGCTGGTTTTGAAACCAGCTCTCCCCTTGCCGTGCCTCCTGAAATACGGTGCCCCTTTTGCCACCACCCCTTATGTCATCGTTCGATAATCCTTTGAAAACAAGAGCATTTATGAAGGAGCTTTTTTCATAACGTCATCCCTCGTACGAGTATCGAGCAGCCATGAAATGTTCGTCACAAAAAAAAAATCGCTGTTGTGGGGTGGGGGACAGCGTGGAAACAGCCAGTACTGCCAAAAATGATCCCACGCTAGTTCCAAGTAGTTAGTCAGCGTTGTTTTTTTGTATGGGGCATTTTTGTAAAGGGGTTACTGGTATCCTTTACAGCCGGTGCCCTAATTGTCAATGGCTCATCGGAGCATTTGCACAAACAAATTAGGTAGATCAAGGAGGTCAAATAGAGGAAGTAGATCTAGTAGATCGAGTGCATCCAGCACATCCAGTAGGTCAAGTAGATCAAGCAGATCAAGTAGACCAAGAAGATCGAGGAGACCAAATCATGGCGATCAATATATATAGTATATCAAGTACATCAAGTACATCAAATACATCCAGTAGGTTGAGTAAATCAAGTAGATCAACTGGATAACGTAGACCAAGCACATCAAAAGTAGAAGAGCCCTCACCCGCTTTCGTTGCTGCGCCTTCTCCTTCCGTTCCTGGATAGCCTTCGTTCTGGACGTAAGTTTTTTGGCAACAGGAGATATTCGATGGGGGGAGGGGGGAGTGTACTCATATCATGCATACCCGTAGTCTTAAGAGCATAAACCCTGACATCCCTACACTACCGAGAAGGGGGGAGTATTACATATTACGGAGGCAACGGGGAGGGGGGGCGGGGGGGTTACGGAAACGACGAGAACGGGGGGCGGGGAGGTTTCCAAGTGTGCGTTTTCTTAACGGGTGTGCTATGCTGTTAGTCGACACGTTAGGACACATGAGCTGTTTCCCGGCACGTCTATCCAACCAACGCAACTCAGAACGGCCTGGCGTATATGTACTATTGGCGTGATCTCCGCACGAGGCGTGATCGAGAGTCAAAGGCTTATCAGGTCTTCGGCTGTTAGGCGAGGTAAACAGCACTCACGATCATGGTTGAAATAACTCTTGTTGTATTATTATCATCAGCGAGAGAGCAGAGTCTCTCGGATAGGCGACAGTGCAGAGGTGGGCTGTGAGATGGAGCGGAATATGGAGGGAACTGAGCATGTTTTTGTTAGACAGACTGCTGCTGCTATACGAGTACCTACGCTCTTTATGCCCGATGGAAATGTTTGGACGTGTCACAGCGCAGATATCAACCATATGACAGGAGACCCTGGCGATTAAACACGTGCTCAGGGTCTCCTGTCATATGGCTGATATCTGCGCTGTCACACGTTCAAACATTTCTATCAGGCATAGGTACTCGTATAGCAGCAGCAGTCTGTCTGACAAAAACACGCTCAGCTCCCTCCATATTCCGCCCCATCTCACAACCCACCTCCGCACTGTCGCCTATTCGAGCAGGCTCTGCTCTCTCGCTGACGATAATAATACAGCAAGAGTTATTCAACCATGATCATGAGTACTATTTACCTCGCCTGACTGCCGAAGAAATTGATCTACTGTAGGTGGAAGCGGGAGAAAATTATTCGCACGCACTCCATTCGACTCTACTCTGTAGGCGTGGGCGTGGAATAATTCTCCTCGCATACAGCAAAATAAATGGATGATGTTGTACGGTCCCTGAACGTTTTATCCACGGTCTCGCCGGACGTGACGTGGGCGCCACCTCGCACAGAACTGGTGGCGCCGCCGCAGACAGCGGGGGGTGAGGCGACTTTATACGCTGTTTCGCCGACGCCACCGGTACCGCCGGATGTGTGGCATGTGTTAGCGCCTGCTATGCCACCGGGGCCGCTGCCAGTGCCACCGTCACCTAAGCCGCCGCCACAACCTGTTGAGCATTCGCCTGTCGCGATCGCTACCGATCGGCCACCGGCCGAACCCCCCCCGTTCTGGAGGGAGTGATATCGTGCAGAGGGTGATAACATTTCGGTTTCACTGCAACTTTGTTATGAACGTGAGTTGGTGTTGATGTTTTGGCTGAAAGGAAATTGAGGTGTAGGTTTGTGTTGATTCAAAACGGATGAACGTAGATGAAGTGAGAGGGGTAATCATTTAATTGGGGAATGTTTTTGGGTTGCAGGGGAAATGCTAATTGGAAGAGACGATTGTCACGCCCGAGCGAGAAGTATATAGATATTCCGAGTATTATAAAACTAAAAATACACTCCAGCTGTGAGATCGAAGATTTTGTCGAAACTCATCTTTGCGAGCTGTGTGTGATACTCCGATCGCGCGTATTACGGTATTTGGCGTGAATGTGATAGTGTTTGTACAGGTAGCTATTCTTGAGAAAGTTGGCATGCGTCCAGGAGATTTTGTTTTGGAGTTTGGTTTATTGTTACTGGTTAAATGACCGCCGTTTTACATTGGCAGTTAGTGGGTTATGTTTATGCTGAGTGTATGCGCTGAATAATTGCCGCTTTACCTGACAATGGTGATGATGCATCGAGGGGCTGTTGTGGTTCATTAATGCTGTTTGATTTTGTTTGATCTTGATTTGTTTTGTTTGTGTGTTGTTGCAGAAGATATCCCACGATGGCTTTCCCTTCTTTACATGTCAGAGGTTACACTATGGCGTACACCGAGCAGGGGGGCTGTTGAGTATGCTCGGAGCAAGGATGTGAGGTGTCGCACAGTCTTGTGCGGTGGAATACGTATAGTAGGTGAAACCACCGCACAAGACTGTGCGACACCTCACAGTCTTAATCCGAGAATACTCAACAAGGCGTGTGGTGCACGGCTCCCGAGTTTCGCCAGACAGCCCGAAGGGTCGCAAGCACTGCCAGTGGGGGGCAGCCGACTACTTATTTCTTGTCTTCTGTTGGATGGGTATACATGAAGCTTACGCTCACCACACTTCCACGTAAAGTGTCGTGCGGCAATCTAACGCGGTTACCGAAGCAACAGTGCTTCTGACTGGTTGTTGCGTAACCTTCCGCTCTGGAGAGTTTATAAAAGAATAACGCTCAACGCTAGGTAGCGATAGCAGAAAACAGTTATGTCGCATCAACAGCTCTAGATGATTACGACGACGATCCTTCTGACAGCTCTGTCGATAATCTCCGTTCACAGTGGACGCAGAAGCTCGTGGTCCTCAGGCGTAGTCTCACTCGAGACATATATAACGTAACCAGCAGCATAACAGAATTGCTTACATAAGTCGAGGCTTGTAACCTTTTGGCGTGATCTCCGCGAGAGGAATGTGGTGCACGGCTTCTGAGTTACACTAGGCAGCCCGCACGAGAAAACCAATTGTTAGTCGGGGCCAGCCGACTTGTTACGGCGTGAGCTTCGGCTTCAGCTTAAGAGAGCTTCTGAAACAATGGCCCTCCCTGCCAGTTAGTTGTCTTGATTAGTTTTGTTTTAATTGCCATCCGACATTGTGCAGTGAATAATTAATTATAAACGCACAAATTGGCACAATGCACCGAATGCGATCACTCTTATCCACTGCAGAATCGGCCGTGCCCAAGACGACAGGATGAACTGGAGTTACAGAGTGTGTGCGAGTGGCACACCTGCTGCATCTTGACCGGAAAAACAAAACAAGACGCTAGGACCACAACAAATGACAAAACCCGACCGCTTGCAACCCTTGTTTGTCGGTACGATCTTCTGGGGTTCCTCCGAGGTTGTGTCGCCACCCATCTATCAATTACTTAGCTGTCAAAACCAACCAATTCACAGTGTCGAATCCAACCAACTAACAGCACCAGCATGGGAGTTTAAGTAGTATAAAGTTGTAAACTTGTCCAGTACAATACGCACACTACGTACCTCATGTCTATTTCTTCGACCAGGGCGTGTACCCGCTCTCGTAAAGCCTTGTTGTCTCGAATCTCGACCTCCAGCTGGCCGGACACTTGTCGAGCCTGGCAGGGCACGCCGAAGAAGACATGATACGATGGGGCACCCATCGCATCAAGTTGGGGGGGGGGGAGGTTCTAACACACGGGGAGACTATACTTAATTTTGTTTGGGTTGCTGCGCATACCATTTTGATCAAAACCGCATTTTGGGTGGGATTATGGAACTCCTTATGTGCGAATCCTGAGAAACATTTGGTACCAGGCACTTGGTACTCCCGTGCCAATAAGATGGTCAAAAATCAATACACCGAAACCCGTTACACCAACTAGTGTACCAGTGAAACAGAACTCCTTGCGAAGGACGGCAGGGGAAGGGTCTCGCTCTTCTTGCTGTACCTTTCGCTTGGTTGTTTCGAGACGCTCTTGCGTGGACACCAGCTGGTCTTGCATCGCTTCGTTCCTGGTGGGTCAGCGGTGGGGCGGCGGTGGGTACGTTTTGGGCCCAAGGCATGGACGTTCAGTGAATACGGCCTAACAAACCGACCGATGGACGCTCTCGCGACTACCAACGGCATACGTGGGTGTCATGGCTGCTGCTGCAGAAATGTGTTGTTTCACTTGAATACCGCTCGCCTCTCTCGCTTGGCCTTTGAATCACCGCCCTTGACGTTCAGTCGCTCCGCGAGCGTTCTCACTTCGGTGTCGTGTTTACTACTTTGTAGGTACATATGCCTACCCGTTGCAACTACAACAAGTTTTACGCTTTCCGTCCGACAATGTGCGGAATAACGCTTCTCATTGCACTTGCCTCTCTCGTTCGGCTTTCAAATCGCCGCCCGTATCATCCAGCTGCTCCGCAAACACTCTTAGTTCAGCGTCGCGTTTGCGCAGCTCCTCTCCGAGCAAGTGGAGTTCCCTCACTAAAACCTCTTTTTTTATAGCGGGTGTCGGGGGTGTGTGGGGGGTGCAGTATAAGTTGGTGTTACTTAAATCGTATTGTTTCAGTGTTTTCACCTACGTAATGTAGCATGTTTTTATGTTGTGTGCGAGACGAGAGTACAAGTGTCAGACATAGAAGAGGGGGCAGTGACATCGTTACTGTCGCCATCATCAGGAGAGGAGGGGAGAAATATAAATATGAGGAGCCAGTAAGAGAACAGGAGAGGAGACGCGTGGTCCAGGTACTTGGTCGGTGAAAACCCAAGCAAGAGGAGAGGCAGAGAGGTGGGGCTTAGTAAGTACTCGATCGGATAAATTACATCATGTGGGGAAAATATTTGAGAACCAGAGGTTCTTGGGCAGACAAATGGCTCACCCGCAGTTGGGCTTTCGTCTTCTCCGAGGCTTGGTCCATCCCCTTCGCGATAAATTCCCTTGAGGTACTCCACCACCACGGCATGCTCCTGGCACGATGTCGACAGGGAAAGTCATGACAAGCATGGACGGTGAAATCACTTTATCCTTGTGAGCGTCATCACGTTTCCATCCGACTACCCAATGGCCAGGTCGAACTACGATAACTATTACTGTTAGTCGGTATGAAGCAGAAAACTGAGGTATTCTTCGACTTCAGAGTTAATTAGACCCTGTCTTGTGCGCACAGGCTCTAGCATGGTTGTCGTAGTTTTACGCGCAGTTGTAGTTGTATTCAATTTCTGTTTGTTTTGTAAGACTTTGAGATTGATGCTCACGCTGCACATGTTCAGATGGCAAGAACAATAACAACAGTAATGGCGATGGGTTACTGTGAGAACAATGACCATATCGATGTCTCTCGCTCCACTCACTTACCCGGCTCAAAGCTTCTTCGGCAGACCTTCGCCGGTTAGACTCCTCCTGACAGTTCAACGACGATCATACACCGTTGAGCGACGCATTTTAATTGTGTGACGCGTGTGGTAGTGTTTTTTTTTCTGCTTTCGAACGGCGTTGCTTATGGGTATCTTGATGACCTGTTATTGACAAATTCATCTTGATCAGCGCTGTTGCCACCCCACACGTGAACCGCCAATTGCAAGGACTGTGAGTTGGTTGACTACAAGCCGCTGACAAACTAATGGTTGGCTATTTGTTATAGGTATTACAGTTCTTTGCGTGCCGTAAATTATTGAGTTTGTCCCTGAAAAACTGACCGGCGCGTTCGTGGTCGACGCGTGGGTTTCATTAGCATCTAGCCATCAAGTCCAGCCAACTCACAGGCCTACCAATTGCAAGTCTGCGTGCGTGACGTCGAGGACTATCGTTTTGCTGCGGTACATAGTCTGACGAGACGTAGCGTCTTGGTGCCCTCCTCTCTCGATGACAATGTCCATGAGGATATTTCCGTCGGATGAATATTGAAGGCATCGCCACCGGGCACGATTTAATATCACATGTACATGGTGTCCCCCAAAAAATGAGCCCATCATTCTCAACAGTATTGGGTTGTTGTTTATGGGTTGCATATAACGGTGGGTTACATATAACGGTACGTACCTGGATCCACCCCTTCGAACGTTCTTCTGAGTCTCTCAGGCTCCTTTGCAGGGCATCCACCTCGTACTCCAAGTGCTCCTTATCCTTCGACGATGACTGTCAACCGCAATGTTGCACATGCAGGGATACTACAACAAGGTTTGATTTCCTTTTTTTCGACGATAACTGCGAACCGCATTGTTGGACATGCAGGGATACAACAAGGTTTGATTTCCTCTTTTAAACGACAGCACTATCCGTACAAGCGGGCGACTAAGCATAATCAGAGGAGTCCTGCACAACCTTTGTTAGGGCCGTTTCATGCCCCTTATTGTACATAATATTATATAACCACTCACCGCAACGTGTTCTTCCCGCTGCAACAGTCGTTGCTCCAGGTCCTTCCGCTTAGCGGTTTCTTCTTCGAACGCTCTCTGAATAATTATTGTTCAAAAAGCATCGACTTAAGCATCAGCCACCGACGACGTTGTAAATAAGACGAACGGAAGCCTATATGCTGTGCGCTAACGTCCCACGGGACTAAGGAACCAAGCAACAATCGTGAGGTGGCGAGAATTGTCAACCCGTACTGGTACCTATAACGTACATCATTGTCAAGCAATGCATGCCATCCTTATGGAGCCAAACAAAATTGCATTCAATGATCAACCCCATCTATGCAACACCACGTTGTCGGCTCTACGACAAGTTTTCAGGCGGCGACCACTTAGCATTCACACTTGTTACTGAATGTCACCCGGGCCGTTGTACAATGCAAACATGTACACCGCACATTATAAACCGGTGTGTTGGGAGAGAGGTGGGTAGCAGGTATTGGGTAGGACAATCCGATCACTGTTTCGTATTAGCCCGGACAGATCATAAGTATGCATTTGTATGTGCCTAACACACGTGAATTACCTGCAGCCTGTCAAGGCGGTCTTCGACTTCTTTTTTCCCCACCATTACCCGCTCCAACGATGCTCCCAGTGTAGAAGCCTTTTCCGTGAGCATGTCGATCAAACCGTCCTTCGCCGCGCTGGTGTGCCTCTCCACGAGCAGTAGCGCATTATCGTTGCTTCGGTTGTTGTTGTTTTGATTGCCGTTGCTTTTGAGGGTCTTGTCGGCAGCTGCGGTAGCAGCATACCGCGAGGACTCTCCTGTTGCTGTTGTTCCATTGCTACTTTTGATACTACTACGGCTGACTTGCTGGTGAAATAGTCCGCAGCTTGTGATCGCGGGCGTTCCCAGCACGGTAGCATCAGCTGAGGTAACGGTAGCAGCGTGTACGGCGCCAGGTCGGGTTGGTACGGGTTGCGAAAAACACAGAAACAACACTTCGTACCAGTATGCCAGGTACGAAACAATATGTCATTCGTATAGCACACAGGGGAATCAGATCGCTGTTCATCTCGTACACCGGATGCATATACTATGATGAAACAGTAAACGACAGCTGCCGACGTGTAGTCAACAATCTGAAGGTCGTACCATACCACCGACCGGATGCATATACTATGATGAAACAGTAAACGACAGCTGCCGACGTGTAGTCAACAATCTGAAGGTCGTACCATACCACCGACCGGATGCATATACTATGATGAAACAGTAAACGACAGCTGCCGACGTGTAGTCAACAATCTGAAGGTCGTACCATACCATCGATCGCCCGCAATGGAAGCACACCAGATCTCCGGCCGGGATACCAAAACCAGCATAATAATATAAATACCGACGACGACTCTGTTAATACTAGTAGAAGAGTAGTACAAGCAGTTAAGTACAATCATGCGTGGTGTGTGGGAACGAGAGAATAGCCCAGTGCTTCTCGTACAATACCGGCTCGCTCATAAGGATAAGCCCACAGGGAAGTCAGCCTGAAAATTTGGAAAACTTAAGAAAGCTCGTAAGCGTTGTCACAGTAGTAGTAGTAGTCTACGAACTTGAGCCCTTGATCCACAGCTGTGGGGGCGGGCGATGATACTCTATTGCATGGCATGGAATAATCACAAACAAAGGGGTAATAAGGCATGCGGGAAAATGCTTGTGCATTGCTAGGAAAAACGTCTTGTCGGAGACCGTAATACGAAAGTACATCATGAGATGGTGTGTGCTGTCGCGCGCGACCAGAGTAAAAGACAGTCAGCCTGGCCCGACGTCAGGTTTCTTGTTCGGGGGCTTGTTTTGCTGTAGACTATACCCCTAGTTCGTAAATGCCCTTTTCTGTGTGCATTATGTTGATCACTTCAACAATCGCACACACATCAATACGTACGAAAACACATGTGTGAAGAGCTTGCAAATACGTATATGAGGAGGAGAGAGCTGGAGAGAGCGAAACAAACCCACCTCGGCTAGTCGTGCCCGCAAATCCCTTACCCACAGCTGTTTTGGTTGAGCTCCGACGCATCCTGGCAGATCTCGATCTATGTATCTGCTGCACAGGAGTGCCCAAATCGCCGAGATCCGGGAGATCCGAGATGCGACATCACTGCTGTGAGAGATTCGAGATCCTGCGATCCGTGATCCCGCCCGTTGCAAAATTATTGCAAAGCAATAGTTTCGGTTCGACGGCGTTACCATACACCACTTATATCTGGCCGCATAAAAACGCTTTGTGATATTTCGCCGCATAAAAACGCCCTTGTTTCTATATAAAACTCTTCGTCAACTATTCACTACTCACTCTCTGCTGTTCAGAGAGGACACAGAGAGGTTTGGGGCTCAAGCTGGGGCTCCACTGGGCCATGCTCTTGACCCGACGATGCCCCACCGCCGTCGTGCGGCCGGTGACCCTTCGCTGCCTTTCGAGGTGCGCCTCGTCGACACTATCGGGAAACGAAACGCGAAAACCATCAGCTTCGAACGCGGAGCTTTTTACGGAAAAGGTGGGAAATGATGAGCGATTGTTTGGTCTGAACCTATATGATCGTGGTACGAACACAACAGCAGCGACATCAGTTGTACAGCAGGAGTGGGCCGACCTTGACACGGACGCATGCTACCCCATTTTCACACTATTGCCTCGCATGAATCAGAACTCGGTGCACGGTTTGGGGCACCCTCTAGCTTGACCATCTTCAAGACCAAAATGCTGTTCATGTGTTTGTTGTTGTAACAAACGGTGATTCGTACGGACGGTACGTATTCACACTGTTCAAACCAAGCATTACTAATCTTCCTTTTCGTGTCCTTCCCCCACATTCGTCTTTAATTTCCTATTGTTCCCGAGGAGCAGCAGCAGCAGCAGCAGCAGCAGCGACAACAACAGCAACAGCAACCAAACAAACGTCAGCATCAGCAGCACCAAGAGCTGCTGCTGCAACAGCAGCAGCACCAAGAGCTGGTGCTGCAACAGCAGCAGCAGCAGCAACAGCATGAACAGCTCCAGCAGCAGCAGAAGCAGCAGAAACAGCCGACTCCGAGTACGAGTACGAGTAGCGAGAGCAATAGCAACAGGCACGGACTGGACATGCTGGTCAGCGCGATGAGGGAGGTTGCTCTGGCCCGAAAGGACCTCGGCTGGGGCGCCGACGCCCTGGCGATGCGCATCACCATGCTAGCCTTCCTCAGGAGGCGAAACAAAAAGGGCAGGGCTGGTGGCATCCCACGAGAGGTATAATACCTTCAATCATGAACTATTACCCCAACCCCCACCCCGTTGCCCCTGCCCTTACCCAATGCCGCTACCCTTTCCCCTACCGTTACCCGTTTTACCCGTTTTCAGTACCCTACCCCCCTCCCTTACTACCCTTGTCCATACCCTTACGCTTATCCTCATCCCAGCCCTTACCCTTACCCTTTATCCTTACCCACTAGCCTTACCTCTTCCCTTTCCCTCACCCTTTACCCACTACCCGGTGCTTATTCCCTTACCCTCACGTATTACCCTCACCCTTGAGACCGCCGCACGCACGAACGCACGCACGCACACGCCTCGTTTGTAGGCAACCCTGGCGGAGGGTGGCAGGGAGTGGTGGGGGAAGCAAGCCTCGGAGTGGGAGAGGTTTTTGCGGTGGGCTCACGCGAGCTATGCCTGGAACGAAAATATCGCTATGGAGAGAGCCGGTAAGATAAGAAGGAGAACGATTTACGGGGATGGGACCCGGGGGGGGGGTGTACTCATTTCATGCATGGCTGTAGTTCTATGACCGCAACGCATCACTTTAACGCCGGGACGGCGCACGTCGGTTTTTCACCAGGCAGACAAGGCCTGCACCACGCGCGAGCGCCATGAGGTTTTCGGCGAGTCGCATGAAGGATTATCTGCATCCGGGCGGGGAGGGGGGGAAGGGCCGGGCGGAGGGCGGAGATCACCCGGAGAGCTTCGATTTTTTCTCGCAAGCAAGGGAATCGGGGAGGGGGGGGGTGAGGGGTTCCCCAGAGATTTTTAAATACTTTCGCGAGCGAGGGGGTATACTGCAGTTTTGAGGCATGCTACATCCCCCCCGTCAGGCTGACGAGGAAACGAAAGCTAATCCGGTGGCAGAAACCAGAAACCGGTGTCCCTTTTGGAGTGAACGTTACTCGAGCATTGCGGCATGTTTACATTTTTTGTTCAACGCAGCAGTCGGTAGTGGCACCGTTCTGTCTGCCGTTTGAAAGAGCGCACAACGTATATTCGACGGGAAACCCGGTGCATCACCCCTCCTTCCCTTCCTCCTCCCTCCCCCCCCCCCCCCCCCCGCCATCTGTCTCTCCCCCGCCCCCGCCCCCCCCCCCGCTCATATTTCTCACTCCTTTTCCCCTCCCTCCTCCCCCCTTCTTCCCCCCCTTCTAACCCCTCTCCACACTCTCCCCCCCTCTCCCCCTCTGAACATTGAATACCTACTCGACTTACGCGAACACATGCACATACGCATGCGTGCAATACACCAATGCTCGTTCTCGTGTTTGTTTTCGTTTTTTATTGTTTTTTATTTTTCATTTTAGCTTCCTTTTTTTATTATTGTTTTCCGCTTTCTGTCTTCGTTTTTCATTTTCATTTCGATATCATAGTCGTTTTCTTTTTATATTCAATTTCGTTCGAATGCCGTTTTAAGTTCCAGAATCCCATTTTTAGTTGTTTTCCCGATCCCGTTTCTTGCTTTTTGGTTTTGGTTTTGGTTTTGGTTTTGGTTTTCGTAATCATTTCAATTTCCGTTTTCATTTCTATTTTTTTTTTAGTTTCTACGTTCATTTTTTTCAATTTTGGTTCTGCGTTTTGCGTGGCAGGTTTTGCGCCAGAGGAAGGAAAAGTCGAGGTGATCGCGCTTTCTCGCGGCAAATCTCGGAACAGACCCATGGCGCCAACTTACATCTTGGCCGTAGACCACCTACGGCGGGAAGTGGTCCTCGCCGTCAGGGGCACCAAGGCCTTCGGCGATGCCATCACCATCACGCACTTCCGTCCGGAGCCCTTTCTGGACGGGTACGTTGCGATAAGTTCGATTTGAACGATATAGTTTGATGCACGCTTTTCCCTCCTTTTTTTTTCCCTTCTTATCTATCAACTTTGCACCTTTCCTTTGGCTCCTTCCCTTTTGGTAACTTGAAATCCGGGGTCACATAGCATGCACTCCGTCTCCACTCGCTGCACACCTTCATTTTTATTTCGAGAACATTCCTCATTTCATACCCTGGTCGATTCGCGTCGAATTGTATACACTAGGCGCTTTGTGCGTGCCATTTTTTGCACGGGAAAACTCTCGAGCTCGCGAAATCGATCTACCGACTGCACAGCAGTAATGCGTCGCAAAAACAAGGTACGAAATCGTACATATTTTGTGTTTGGTGCGTGAGCGTTTTTCGTAATTTGTGTTTTTGTCTTACTTGTATTTTCTAATACGAGTTTCATGTTTCCGTGTTTCTTGTTTTCTTTTTTGTCGTTGTTTGTACGTGTGTGTTTTTTCTTTCTCTTCTCTTCTCTTGGTTTGACGATTTTGTAACAGCGACGCTCCTCTGAAAATTGGAGTGCATCCGAAAAGTGGCTTTTGTTGCCTCGCCCATACGCTCACCGCGCATTCCCCCCCCCGCCGCTCCCCCTCTCCCTTTCGCCTCCCCTCCCCGGCTCCTCCTCCCTCTCCTTCCCCCCCCCCGTTCCCGTCTGAAGGTACGCCCACCGAGGGTTTGCGCAGAGTGCGCACGAGCTAGTGAAGGAAGTGGGACCCCAGCTGGCCGCCCTTCGAGATCGTCTGCCCGAGTACCGGTGAGAGCTGTCATAGATGTGTAACACTTGGCAGAGAGATCTGCCTGCCTTCGGAAAAGCAGACAACACGATACAGCGAGGGGGGAGGAGCGGTAGAAAAATGGGGTGGGTTGTCTTTTCCCGTGCCCGTTTGCGATCCTGATCACACTCGCGCTCCCGTTCCCGTTCCCATTCCTATTCCCGTTGTCGTTGTCGTTCCCGTTCCCGTCGCTATCCCGATCCCAGCGTTTGTTTTACGGGGCACAGCATGGGCGGCGGGGTAGCGGCGATGGCTTCCATGCTTGTTAGGGACAGCGCTAGCCGCCGATGCCAGAAACGGCAGGAACAGCAGAGACAGCAGCAAAAAAAAGAGCCACTGGCAACGTCTGCGGGCGGCGGCAGCGGAGGCGGTGGCGGCGGCGGCGGCAGTAGCGGCGAGGGCGGGAGCGGGGCGGGGCGAAGTGTGCCGGAGGGACCGGTGGTATTTTCCTTCGCCACGCCGTCGTGTGTATCTCTCGACCTGGCCCGCAAGTGCCAGCCGTGGGTGAACTCGATAGTCCACGAGGACGACGCAATCCCACGCCTCAGCACCGTGTCCCTAGAGCTCCTAAAGGAGGATCTTACAGGTGAGACCCGAGAGCAGATAAGTAACAGAACGTGTTAGTGTGAATCGTCGGGAGCACGGATATATCGCCTACCCCCCACCCACTTTCGCGTCTTGTTCCGTCTTGCGCTTGTCTCGTCTCGTTGATTAGTCGTGATGGGTTGTCTTGTCGGTCGGTCGGTCTTGGCGCGATCCAGATTAGTTCCGATGCCACCCCCTCTCTCCACCCCACCCCACTCCACCCTACCCTACCCCACTTTTCCCCACCCCCGCCCTGACCCAATCCTACCCAACCCCCGCCCCGTTAAGCAGCTGAGGAGTGGCGACGAGCCGTGGCCCGCTTGTCGCACCTCAACACCGTGTTTCCATCCACCAAATCGGCCGCTGCCGCCGCCGCGGCTATTAAGGATGCTTTGTCCGGGATCGGCGCTCTCGGGCGGGCGAATCAACGAGCCGCCGCCGCTGCCGCCACCACCACCAAAGCCTCCTCCGCCACTACCACTGCTGGCGCCACCACCACTACCGCCGATGATGGACGCGACAATGTAGGACAAGCGACCAAAGTTGGCCACGGTGGTGTTGGTGGTGGTGTTGGTGATGGTAGAAGTGGTGGTGGTGGCGGCGGCGATAGTGTTGGTGGTGTTGGTGGTGGAGGTGGTGGTGGTGGTGGTAGAGGTAGTGGTGGTGGCGACGGTGGTGGACGTGGTGGCGGTGGTGATAGTCGCAGCAGCGACGGCGACAGCGTAGCAAAGGACCTCCGGGGAGGCGAGCCGCGCGGGGAAGGCGAGGGGGCGGAGGCAGGGACGAAGGTGGCAGCTGCGAGTGTGGGTAGGCAGAGGAAGGACCTGGGGAGGTCTATCCGCGACACTGTTCTGACCATGCGGGGGCTGGCGGAACTCTACCCCCTCTCACGGTCCCTCAGGTAAGGCGTTGGCCTTTATTACAACACACGTCCGTTTCGGTGGATACGAAGTATGTATATGTGTATTCCGTACGTATAGTGCGGTGTGTATCTGTATATATGCACCCGGTAGGTTGTTTCGGGGCAAGGAGGGCTCGATTATTGAGTGGATGGGCGGAATTTCCTGCAGCTGTTGAGCCCGTCTTGTCGCTTTCCGATTGGTGCGGAAGCGTGCGATTGTTGCGGCTCATTTCATGACGGAGAAGGGGGGTTTGCTCTGCCCCCCAGCCACCCAGCCACCCCCGCCGCGCGTGCATGTGCTTGCTAGCTGGCATGTTTTGATGCAAAGGTTGAGCCGAGCGAACGAGCGCGGACAGATGGGCGGCGGGAACACGCGTCCGAAGTACTAGGCGCAGCAGCAGCCAGCAACCAACGGTTGCCAATGCCCACAGCCGGGGCACTTGCTAGGCCAAACATTTTTTTTTTTCGTTTGTGTGCTCGCGCCCGCAGGGAGGAAATTGCAACGGTTGTTTTTCAGGTGTTGAAACTCACCGAAGGAGAGACCGGAGGTGGCGATGGCGGCGGCGGAGGCGAGGGAGTAAAGGGCGCATTAGGACAGGGGGGGTGGAAGAACGGTGTCACCGGGGGGGACGGTCGCGGCCAACCCCCCGGTGTCGTCGATGTCCTACCCAAAACAACATCCACCAACTCCACCTCCTCTACTGCCGCCGCTACCACCGCCACTGGCACTGCCGCTTCAGCAACTGCTTCTGCTTCTCCCGCTGGCGCCGCCGGCGCCGCGGTGGACGGTACGGAGTCTTCCCGACCCATGCTTCTCTCGACGCTCAAAGAAAATTTGGAGAACCTTGGTGCGAGTCGGGCGGCGCTTTATCATGAGAGCACGGGCAGCGGCAGCAGCAGCGGTGGTGGCAGCAGCAGCCGTAGCAGTGGCGGCGGCGGTAGTGGCGGCGGCGGTAGTGGCGGTGGCGGTGGTGGTATCGGTGACAGCGGTACTAACGGTGGAAGCAGCGGTAGCGGTGGTGGCGGTGGTGACGAGGGTGACACCAGCTGGAGATGGAAAAAATCGGGCACGAGAAACGCTGTAGTCCTCCGGAGCGATGCTGCCGCAGCCGCCAGTCAAGGTAGCGACCCGAATTATGCGACGGGAGCGAGGGGTGTAGCGGAGCGAGAAACCCGGAGAAACATGCCCGCCATATCCAAAACGGACGACAATGATTGGTCGCTGCCGCCCACGGCTTCGTGCGAAAGCGCTGGAAATACTGACGCCGTCGATAACTCGTCTTTCGGTACCGACTCTCGCTTTAGCGTAGACGGTAGGGGTCGCGATGCTCACACGAGCTTTGTCAGCCATGGTGTTAGCGGTGGGAGTAACGGCAGCGGCAACAGCGACGACCGCGGTGGCAGCAGCAATATAAACAGCAGCAGCAGCAACGGCGGCGGCAGCGTAAATAGCAGCACCAGTAGCAGCAGAGACGGCGGTGACAGCAACCAGAACGAAGACAAATGTTCCAAAAAAGCGGCGATAGTGGCGGCGGTGGTAGGAGACGACGACGACGACGACGATAACGACGACGACAACCGATTACACTTCCTCCATGAGATGTACGTGGCCAGACCGGAGCCGTCGCTCTTGCCTCTCTACCCCCCCGGTGACCAATTTCTAGTGCACAGCAGCTGCCGAAGCGCGGGCCCCAACAGCAACGCCGGTGTTGCGGCAACCGCCGCCGCCGCCTCCGCCGCCGCTAGCACCGTCGTTAACCCTGTCGCTGCCCACGCCCATCAGAAAATCGCTGACATCGTCAGCAGCTACCGGAGCGGTAGCGTCAGTGATAGCGGCAGCAACGGCAGTACCGCCGGTAATAGCGAATTAGGAATCGGTGACAGCGTCGCGCTAACCGGCGCTGATGATAGCAGAGGATGGGAAGGCGGCAGCGGCAGCGGTGGAGGCGGGGCTGTGGTATCGACGGCAACCGTCGCGATCGCTACCGCCGCTGCCGCCGCTGGGAACAGAAAAGCAATCCGAAACGGAAACGAAATCGGAAACCAAAACGGAAGCCGAAACGAAAACCAAACAGGAAACCAAATCGGAAACCAACTTGGAACCGGTGACGACACCAGTGGCCGTGTCAACGCGCGGAAAGCAATGGCAGATCTCGGCCGGAATTTGGAGACTAATCGCCATTTGGCGGAGGCAGGTGAAAATGCCTCCCGGGGGGAGAGGCAACGCTCGCGCGTTGCAACGGTAGGGTCGGCGGCGGCGGATGCGGAGGTAGAGGGGCTGGGCGAGGCGACGGCCCGAGCGGGAAAGGGGTCGGGGTTGGGGGAAGAAGGTGCCCGAAGCGAGAACAACATGCTGCTGATGCGAGTGCCGCACCAGCACTTTTTGCGTATGGCCCTCAGCCCGAACATGCTCGAGGACCACACCATGAGCGCTTACCAGAGGGCACTCCAGGGGCTTCGGAAGCGAGGGGGGGAATAGTGACCGGGAGGATAGATATTTTTTGTAGTGGTGATGGGTCGCTCGCCGCTCGTCTAGAATGTGACACAGGGGCGACGACTGGCTATAACGCCCCCCCCCCCCCCACCGCCGATCCCTCCTACCCCCTCCCCCCCCCTTCCCAACATTTGATAGACTAGAAAGCAGCGATAAAACGATCGCTATCCTGGGAGATAGATGGTGGCCGCAGACGGCGAAACAGGGCGGGGACAGGGTAAGCGAACAGTTTTATGTAATGTGTGGAAAAAGCGTAATGAGCGCCCAAATGTTGGAGGTGTCTCTATTAGGAGTAGGAACGGTGCTTCATCTCGAAAGGGATGCGTGGTCAATGGTCAGATGACTAAGGCAAGCAACAAATGAGTACGCCCCCCCCCCCCCCCCCTTTCCCAACCCCCCCCCCCTTCTCACCCCTTCCCCCTTCCCTTCTACCCCCTCCCCCCCCCACTTTCGTCATCACGGGAAACGGGCCCGTTTCCTTTGAGTGTAACTCTAGAAGACGTTTAGAGGATTCCTAACTGTTGTTATATTCGTGGCGACTGTTTGTAGAGAGCCGTGAGGATGCCACAGTCACTGTCTACCTGTACACTGCACACTTTTGAATGAAGTATATAAATATATGTACCTGGCACCAGGTACGATTCTTGTCATGAATGCAGTGTTGTTTGTTTTCACAAGCTCGTCAACAAGCAAAAGGAATGCTCATTGAGCGTGTGAAACAGCACTCTATTCACGATCCAACTGACGCCAGAATGTTTTTATGCCTCGCACAGCAGTGCTTGCAGGTGCTACAATGGATGGTATATGGACGGTACCATGGTTGGTATGTTGAGGGTACAAAGGTTGATATATATAGATGATATATAGTACAAAGGTTTAGGGTGGGGTGCGCGCACGCGCTACGGCTGTTCATGTTGCATTTGGAACGTTGCATGGTTTGACCTATTGCCCGGTATCGACAACACTTGTATTTGCCGGTGGTTGGGTTGGTTGCCGTTCGTGGTCTTTAGGCTTTTGTTTAGCGCAAGCGTAACAGGAAGCGTAAATTCCGGTGGTTGGATAGTTCGCCCCCTTTGGAGACACGAATCCACCTATGTGCTGTTGTACCTGTATAATTACTTCCAGATGTACCACAGTTATTTTTGGAGGGTGTCCCAGGCAGAGTGTTACCTCGGACTACGTGGGTCGCAAGCACACGGCTTTCGTCTCGTCTTGTCTTATGTCTTCCGTTTTCTGTTTTTTGTGGCGGTCGGTTGCGGAATAGGGTGTGCCTCTGGGTCATTCGTTGTCGGTGTTGACACTAGTGAGTGTCATCCATCAAACGTGGCTATTACATTGTACACAACGCTTGTTCGAAGCGCTCAAGAGGCTGCGGTCACGTTTTTGATTATTTCCAACGTGCTGACCTCTCTTTGCTCTTTACCATCAATGACAACATTGCGTCTTACGTGATCTCCCTTACAGTTATCTGTTTGTTCAGCTTTACCGATGTGTTTGGAGACGAACCGCTCTCGGAAGATACCTTTGGGCTTCTTTCTGCGACGACGCGCTTCGCTGCGTCGTTTGTCTTGTTCTCGCCGTAGCCATGTAGAGGAAAAACTGCATGCGCATACTGTTCACGTTTGCGTATATTGTTGTCGATCTGCAGACCTGTCCGGGTGATTTTACATGGAAGCGAAACAAGTGACAAATTCAGTGCGGTCGGTATGAAATAGGCCTCCATATCGGATTCAGTAGGGAATGAAGAACAAGGGCGTCCAGGAAAGTCCCCCTTGAGGAAAACGCCCCTTTTTAGTATCAACAACTATTGTGCGGCGTACCTGGTACGTGCGTGCGGGGGATTTTTCCTGGGCGGGTAGGAAGGGCGGGTTTTCCTCCCTCGGTTTTGGTTGGTGTATAACTATTAATGTCTTGGGATCCAACGTCTGACGCGAGATACGATAATAGGGATGAGCGCTTTTTTCCTCCCCTGTTGAACTTTTCTCACTCACGCGGCGCGGCTCCTCAGCTGAGCGACTACCCCCTGTCGTTGGGACGCCTTTTGTGGCTCAAAGTGCTGTTTGTTTTGCACCCGGGCCGTGACGTTGTCCACCAGGCAGGCTGCACTTTTTTTATCCTCCGGCGGATGGGGAAAAATAAAGCTTTAGCTCACCACACTTCCACGTATTTTCATACGCGTCGTGTGTCGATTTAACTCAGTTGCAGGCTGCACATATTTTTCGGGCCAAACGCGTTTCAGACCGGTTTAGAGCCCCTCAGGGGTGGAAGTCTCGGTTGGTGCGATAGTTTTACTCGAGCATGTGTTTGTTTTGGACTACTGTATTGGTGCGTACAACTGCTGGTCGGGTTAATGTGCGAACGAACTTTTCTTCGAAGTAATGTTTCCTCGGGTGATGATATTGAGCTCCTCGTGTTCGGAGCTCAGAAACTTACTGCTGTACACCCGTATGGTAGCGTGGGATGACTCGAAAGCCAGCTTGTGGGCGAGATATAGAGCTCTCCAATCGAGGAGCCTCAAAAATATGAGGCACTCAACCCCTATCATAGCATATGTCGTGTGGCATATGGAGAGGTTGGCCTTTCATCCGCCAACCAGCTAGGGGGGATGTTACTACGGTTTTCTACGCTTCTATAGGGGATACAATGCTTCCGGTTACGGCGTGGCAGATAGGGTAACGCGGTCAATGGCGTACCCAACACGGGGAAACAAGTATGATAGCCTTCTTGCGTATTCGAGCAGGAAACTAGTCACCCGTCTAGGAAATTCCTTCCATGCGTGCTGCGGTGCCTTCCTTTTTCCTAGTACCAAGAGCCAGCTACGTGTGGCAAAAGCGCGACTGACTTGAAGCGATAGGAGGGTTCAGACGCACGGCTCCCGAGGCGCTATGGACTACGTTCACCCAGGTTGCAGTCTAGACTAAGCATGATGAGCTCGACCGAGGCGCTATGGACTACGTTCACCCAGGTTGTAGTCTAGACTAAGCATGATGAGCTCGACCGAGGCGCTATGGACTACGTTCACCCAGGTTGTAGTCTAAACACGATGAACTCGACCGGCTTAGGCGTAGTGGCATTGGAGGGGTGGCTTGCGTAGTATGCAGTTGGTTGCAGTGCTGCACGTGGGAAATTATAATGCATACCTGGTACCAGGTGCCACAGGTATCAGATAAAGTGGGAGTACCAGTGTTTTACACAGTGTGGGGCGGGCCATGCTATGCCATGCCTAAACTATATTATAAAAATAAAAATACACTCCAGCTGTGAGATCGAAGATTTTGTCGAAAGTCATCTTTGCAAGCTGTGTGTGATACTCCGATCGCGCGTATTACGGGATTTGTGTCCTCATTAAGGATATAGGTCGGCGACTCCCCTTGGGACTACGGTGTACCAGGTAGCTATCAGGGTCGACAGGGTGATGTTAGTCAGTCTGTGCGCGGAAACTATAAAAAACCCGTTTTTGAGGGGGACAAAATCTGACAAGCTGTGGAAGGAAATGCATCAGTTTATCAAGTGTATAATATCCTGTAAGTCGTATAACCGGTGAGGGGAGGGCGGAGTTTTGAAGGGCGTGGGGGCATGGGTTTGAACAAGAGGTCGCGGGTGGAGGGGGGGGGGGGACGGGCGGGGCAACTCAATCTGTGTGTGGAAACTATAAATCCTGCAAGGGGATAAATCTGACGGTTTTGGAAGGAATGCACCAGTTTATTATGTATATCCTGTAAGTCGTTCAACCAGTGAGGAGAGGGCGCAGTGTTCGAGGGGGTGGGTGGGGGGAGGGGGGGGGCGGGTTGGGGCAAATGAGTTTTTAACAGCTTTAGGTCGCATAGATGTAGGGGTTTGCTATACGCGTGGTGCTAGGTCTAGGCGATGGTGCGGGTGGTGGGGAAGGAGGAAGCCTAAACTGTACCATATGCCATGCCACTTACCATACCAGCGCACGTAACCAAAACCAAAACGCACACGACAGGTGGTAGACCGTCAAACCTTGCCCGTTTCATGTAACACCCATACCAAGTATCATAACACAACCATGCCGCCGGCGTTTACACCAGTTAGTATCATGGCACAACCATACCGGCGTTTATTGGTGCGAAAAAAGGGTCGACCTGTAATAAGTGCCGAGTGCCCCGATCATAACGATCGATCAAGCTTTATCCCCCTCCTGCGTCGCCGGCGCCACGGCCGCCGGCACACAATCTGCAGACCAAGGGCGAGGACCTTGAAGTATGCATTCGCGCATGAATGCAAGGTCAACGCTTTGCTGCGCCGCGAATGCAAGGTTGACGCTCTGCTGCGCCGCGAATGCAAGGTTAACGCTCTGCGGCGCCGCGATTACCGCCCAGGAGTGCATGGCTAGCATAATGTATGCACAAGCGCTTGCCTTCCGTTCCAACAGCAGCAGCGCGCACTCGTACGTACCAGTACTAAAATGGCGCTTGTCGGCACCATTTGAACAACGCCGGTTACAACGGCAATCAAAAATCGTTATCGTATACCCGTACCGGTACCTGGAACATACCAGTACGGTGATCGTCTCGTCGAAAATGACAAAAAACAGTAAAAAAGCTGGCCCTGCCTATAAGGGCGAGCCACCTAAAAAAAAGTACGAACGCACGCACACACATGCACGCGCATACACAGACGCAACAAAAAGAAACACAAGAAAGGGAACAAAAAAAAGACAAGGCACTTCATGACACGACACGAGGCAAATGCCGAAGAGTGGCAGGCCTCAACCCAATCACGTCACGACCCACCCGAGGAGCGGAGATCTCTTCGCAATTTCTCGACGTTTCACTTCCAGCTCCAAGTCTCTGCCGTTGATAGCCCATCCATCCCTGCCCCCGACCCCCTACCTTCTTGCTCACTTTACAACGGCTAACTCACGTCTCGGGGACAAACTACTTGAAATCAAAGGAAAGCTTCAACAGTTGTAGGCTACTTGGAATTAGAGTAAGATAAGTTCTGCAGTTTACGCCAGAGGATCATATAAACTCTTCTCCGTCAACCTTCCAGCCCCCCCCCCCCCCCCCTCCCTTCCCCCCCCCTTCTTTTTTCACCACTTTAACAACTGCAACCCACACTTTTCGGGCAAATCTATTTGGAACTATATAGCGTGGGACACTGTTTGCAGTGTGGACCATTTCGAATAGGTGTCGGGTCAAATGTTTGCCGCGGTGGTCCCTCTGAAGTGCCGGTATGTGCACTATAGAGGGAAACACCGGCATTATAGCAACAAACGGCACTACGCATGCTTGGACACTACTGCTTGTTTTCATCTGTGCCAAGCGATTTCACAGGCACTATAGCGGGCAACCGGCAGTACTCAACCCGCTCTATAGAGGGACCTCTACTGTACGATATCAACCCAAGCCAGCGTCAGAATCCTCTCCCCTCCACTTTAACCCCTTCAGCAATGCACCCTCGTTGTGGGAGACAAAAAAAAAATACTTGGGAGTTTCTGTAGTTTGGGCGTATTTTCGCAGTGGTAATTAACTTCCACCACCGTCACCGTCACGGGTGTCACCCCCGAGGACGAGCGAAAATCACGGAGCGAGCGACTCAACGCCACACCCACACGCCCGGCACGCAAGCCAACCCATGCAAACAAAACCGCGCACCAACAACCACACGCAAGATTTTCGTGGTGTACCACGTGTACCGGTACTGATATACCAGGTAAACCATAATCACTGAGCTAACAGCGTGGTTATGGTGTCTGTATTTTAACAGGTGGTACTACTAACACATACCACAGTCGTTGCTATGTCATAAACCGTGAAAACACAAAACACGCGTCCGCGTCAACAGTTCCGGCCGAGCCCGTCGCAGTCAAGAACAGAGGATGGAGACCAAAACACAACAAGACGCGCACCCTCGCGCACCCCCCCCTGACCCCATCCCCTCCCTTGCTTTGCCCTCCCCCTCGTCGACCGCACTTCTACCTGAACCTCAACCTCCGGCTGCGCTAATTATCTCCACAACAGACGAAGAGGTAACAAAAACCAACGCGAATGTATTGCTCTTCCCTCCCTCACCCAAGACGCAGCATTTTCCTCTTCCCCCCGCCCCCCCTGGCCCCATCCCCTCATTTCCCCCTGCCCCTTCCACGGCAAGCCCTCCGTTTTTTACTCCCGTCACGATCACCGGCACCGTTACTGCAGTCGTCGTGATCGTGGTACATTTGTTGTCGAACCGGCGTTTCGATTTTCGTATCGCGGCAGAGGCGTTCGTCACAACCACTCTTACCGTTACATTGCAACTGCCAGTTATCGATTCGGTGTTCGCGTCATCTGTATCGTTGAAGCAGCTATTTATCGATTTGGCGTGTCGAATTTCGCACCGTCACCGTCACCGCCATCATCACCACCACTGCCACCGTTTTGGTAATTTTGTAACTGTCATGTTTCGATCCGGCGTTTCCGATTTCCCACCCTGCCTCATCAGAGGTAACCAACCAATCAACAAAAATCTAGTACCCCTGAGGCAACACCATCTCAACGCCATCCCGCCCCCCCAGCGACATCATCTCGAACGAGTTCTCTGGTCGCTGGACCTCTTGATAACCCATGCCCTCTCGCGCTCGCCGAGCCTTGCACATGCTGTACACCGAGGAAAGGGCCACCATCGACAGCAGGAAGCACACGATCATGATCGCCAGGGCCTGCGGATAGTGCAGTACAGTGCAGCGCAGCACAGTGCAGTTAGAGTCGAGCGCAAATCAGTTTAGCGCAGTACAACAGTGCAGTGTAGTACAGGGCAAGCGCAGTGTCGTGTGAACCCCCCAATGCTTTGGACAAAAATCGGCATGAAAAGCCATCACGGGAGCGTGTTATCTTGGGTTTTCATATGCTAAACGGAACAAACATATCCGAAACTTCAGAAAAATGTTCTTGTAGTGTAGTGCAGTGCAGATCGAAAATGCAGTGCAGTTCAGTTTAGCGCACTTTATAGTGTATTGCAGTGCATACAAATCGCTGCGGGGAGGGCGAGACCTGTGGGAGAGGAGAGCGGAACATATCTAAAAAACACGGGGAAATAGTGTAAGGGAGTATATTCCAGTGTGCAGTTCAGTGCAGTTCAGTGTAGTGCAGACAAAGCGCAGGCGAGAAGGGTACTACTGCACTCTTTTTTTTTGTTACCGCACTCTGCGTATGTTCGTCACATGAAACAGCCATTTCCACCTATCTACGTTCTGAGCGAAGGGTCCGCGCTGATGCCTCATAGAGACACGGGCTCCGTGGTCACCTGTTTTTCTCTGCTGATTGTTCCGTTTTCTGGCTACGTTTATATTAAAAAAAACATTCCTTCTATTATCCCTGCATTTTCTTTCTCCTTCTCTCCCCCTAGATGTAACCCAGATCAGGGGTCACTAGGCAGGCTCTTCCCCGGGAGCCCCTATTTGCAGGACGGGCCTGCAACGAATTCTTGCAGGACGTTTTGGCACACTTTTGTCCCAGGTACCTGCACAGACCCCACCCAACCCCAACCCTAACCCTAACCCTAACCCTAACCCCAACCCCAACCCGACCCCTGACCGTTTGACCGGTACGTGGGGCTAAAAGTGCCCTCGCGCGGCTTCGCCGCGCGTTCGGCAGGCGTTCGCCAAAAAAAAAACGCGGGCAATAAAAAGCGGCAGGTGGCCAATCAGAGGCACGTCCCGCAAGAATTCGTTGCAGGGCCGTCCTGCAAATAGGGTTTTTCCTCTCCCCCCCCCCCCAACTACGTACGGTCCAGTTATGATGCTTGCTTTCAAGGCATTACTAATAACGTGCACACAGTAGTACGTTCATTGCAGTTCGAAACTTGTCTGCATAGTTACTCGTTTTTCACTTTCCATACGTTCGAAATCGCATTTTGCCTGTCTTCATTTTATTTGCCATGTACGTTTTCTGTCTGGTAGAGTGTGACCTCTGCTTGCACTTGTTCTCCGGTATCTCTCTCAATGGATAGCATGAGGCATCAGCATCAGGCGTCTCCTGTGTCGAGGAATATTAATAGGTAAATCTCGTCCACAATACTATTAAATAATGAGTAAACGATGCGGGTTCGAATCCTCCCCGCTAATAGTGGATACTCGTGCTCGTAGGGACTTTTTAGTGCGAAACTAATGACGAGCGGAAAGCGTGAGAGCGTGAGTCACCAAAACACGATGAAAATCGACGAGCGTAAAAAGCTGAGAAGTGGGAATGCTGGACCCTATGCGCAATAAAAATGAAGGCATGTACCGGGAGAGACCTATGACCACGGCTTGTCACGGAACGTCGTACATATCGTATTTCGATGATTCCTGTTCCATTTGCTGTGAGTGGATCGTTTTAGACAGAAGTAATCTTATTTCTAGACAAAATGACATGTATTTTGTAACTTGTTAAAGAATAAATATAAACCAGATACTAAACTGTTTGGGGCTGAAAAATCTTCCACATGTTAAAATCCAAACGTTGAGATAAAAAAACTTGGAATTAGCATATTATATTTCTTGCAGGATGGAATATTAGTACTTGGGGGACTGTTCAACTGACCGACTGGTCCGAGGAACGCCGCTGAATCTGGGAATAATAATTATAAATCTAAAAAAATCAACCTCCGAGTCCAAACTCGCTCGTGTTTTACCGATTGACAAAAAAAAAGGCCGTTAGCCTGGAGATAACACCACCATAACTAATAGCTCGACCAAAATGACACCAAGAACGCGCTTCCCCGGCCCTAACGACAAAAAGTAAAGGAAAACACAGCACTATCACAGCCAGCAGCTAGCACAATTGCGCAGCATGCGCAACTATAATAGCGCAGAGTGGATGTATGCGGCAATATAACATTATTTTTGATATCGTCAGCACGTCTGCTTTCGATTTTGAATGTTTCAACCTTACACATTTGATGTTTGAGCCTCTGTGACGGTCTCACGTTACCTCACCAAAAAAATTATTGGCGCCTTGCTAACACCAGTTTACACTACAAGTTACCAGAGGAGCCACCACCAGCCTCGATGTGCGGATTTTTTTTTTCTTCTTTCGTCGACGAGTTCACGCTTTAAATACTTATTCCGTTCACGCTAAACACGAGTGCGTGTACGTAGTTTTTTTTTTCGTTCACACATATCTACTTTCCAGTTTCTGGACAAGCCGTGGTCACAGATGTCGTCCCTTCTCCCCCCCGGTTCTTGGTTCAATTTATATCGCGCATAGGGTTCAGCAAACCCACTGCTCGCCGATTTTTCATCGAGTTTTGCTAACTCACGCTTTCGCGCTTTCCGCAAGTAAATTGATGCACAAGAAAAAGTCCCCACGAATTTATACGAGTATACACTCGGGGGGATTCGAACCCACGAAACTGACCTATACCAGGCTCGAGGATAATCTGATACGCCACCGGGGCGACCGTATATACTGGTTTTACACTTGCTTCGGCAGCGGACAGATATGTTGTGCTTGTGGCAGACGTATCCTATCTATAACGTATCCTATCGTCTTTCCTGCTTCTAGACTTGCCGAAATCACAGGTGCCGAGGAACAGCCATATAAGCGTGAAGATAACACACACTTTGTGGCAGCCGCGATTCAACAGCAGCCGCACTCCAAGGGCTCCCCTTCGCGACAGCCACGAACGGTGCTTTGGCGTGTGTGCGTGTGCCATGCTGATAAAAAAAATCTGGACAATTTCTACCCCCCCCCGACCCCCCGAATTTCAAAAGCACCCGCGCAGCCACAGCAGAAAACCGTCCAACAGCAGTGCTACAACAGCAGCCGGCGCCCAGTGACGGTAATCATAGTTCTCACTGCCTTAGTCCACAAGCCGGACAGCTTCAAGCTCTTGTCATTGTGAGAGCCACGGTGCATTTGTGTGTGCGGTGCTTAGCAGAAAGCTAATCACGACCACATTTTCTCGTCCAAGCCAAAAATCAAAGGCACGTCGTCAAACGTCAAATAGGCTCATAGCTCACAGGAGAGCCTGCGTTCCCCCTTTCAAACTTGCGAGACGCGCTAGACTCGAAATAAATCAAAAACGGAATTTGTAGCATACCTGTGTATGTGATAGCATACCTGTGTACCTGGTATGTGATATACCTACAGCTGTACCGGGTATATATACTAAGGGAGTCTGTTTCGTGGCCACGCACTAGTATATACCAGGTATATATTATGGAGTTGAAGGAATGTGACAATGTTCACCATACTGTCCACACGTATATTATTATGTAGCTGTCCATAGCTGCCGCGGGGAAATAACACTGTTATATCAGCTACGAATCCATGAGACGTCACACCGTTGTGGCGGCACGTCCGCAGGACGTAATGCTCAGCGCAAAACGCCCGCTTTTTTCTAAAAGACAGAATCGCGATCTTCGATATTTCGATCTCGATCTCGATTCAGAATGGAGAATCGGGGCGGGGAGGGGGGGCGGGACCCGATTGCCACCTCCAGAGGATCAGGAGAATCGCGATCCAGAATCGGCAACCCGATCTGGATCTCCAACACTGATATGAAGGCGCTACTCTCGTACCACTGACACTGGTACAAGCAGCAGTATTGCTATCGGGGGCTGAGGGGTTTCCTTGTGTAAAGCACTATTCGAAGGTAAAAGCCCCCCCAAGGATTAGATGGAGAATCATAGGGTGGCCCGGTACAAATATCGTCTCAGATCTCAGACCTTACCATCATACAACGTAGGCTCTTTTTCATACCGATCTCACTACACCAGTTGGTTTGTAAAGAAGGATTCAAGAAGACACCCCTCCCCAGTTTAGCTGGAGAATCACATAATCAGCAGGCGTCGCCTATGGAGTAGTAGTAGTAGTAGTAGGTGAACATCGTCCCTATAGTCGATGCTGCGGGTTTGAATCCTCCGGAGTGCATACTCGTGCGCTTAGGGACTTTCTATGCGTAAAAATCGACGAAACCACGGCTTAAACCACGGCTTGTCCGAAAGGTCGCCGAGGGTAGACACCTCTTACGGGTTGAGCTGGAAATTAAGAGTAATCGTAATAATAATAATAATAATAATAATAATAATAATAATAATAATAATAATAATAATAATAATAATAATAATAATAATAATAACAATGACAACGATTTTTTATAAGAAGTTGAAACACGTCAGCAAACAATAATAATGATGATGATAATGATAATAATAATGATAATAATAATAATAATAATAATAATAATAATAATAGTAATAAAAACATTAATAATAATGACAATGACTTTTGACTTTTTATAAGAAGTTGAAAAACGTCAGCTATGAGTACGACCGATCGAAGTATTGAAACTCAACTTTGCAAGCTACGTGGTACATCAGATCTAATAACAATAAAACAAAGGGTCGGCGTGACGTTTCACAGGTCTCTCAGCTTTCAGCTTTTACATACCGGGCTCACTAGCAAAACCGCTTGCAGTACCTCTGTACCGCTGTACCGGATATCACGCTGCACCGGGTATCACAGCAGTTAGACACGAAAATTCCGCGGGTGTTTATTATAAAAGGTAAAACTACATTACAGCTGCGAGATCGAAGATTTCGTTGAAACTCATCTATGCAAGCTGTGTGATACTCCGATCGTGTTTATGCGATGTGTCCATGTATCTTAGGTTAGCACACACCAAGCGCCAACGTGATTGTAACTGCCGGTACGTCGGTGCATATTATACTAAAAACTGGTACGTTTCACAGCTTCTAAACACCAGCAACTCGTACTCTTATATAGCGCCGAGCTGGCCGATGACGATAGCCAATTGACAGGGCCGCGGGTGACTGATTCTACTAATAGTAACTATTAATAGTAAGTCGCCGACTAGTTCTTAGTTGGTCAGGTAATTACAGATAGTTGCGTGCCGTAGTTTGTGGGGTTTTGCGCTTGTGCATCTGACCGGCAGGTTTGTGGCTCGATGTGTGTTGTTTACGACTATTAACAGAGACTAAGTCGGTTAGTTGGCTTTCACTTCGTTATCCAACTAGAAAATACCCGTAAAAGCGAGCCAACTCACAGACCTAGCAATACATACGTACAGCCGCCATGTATCGTGACACCAACACGTGGTGTTCGTTTCGCCTGTAACCTGTGCAGCTATATGCAGAGTACTGGTATGACCTACGAGTACCGCCATATAGTGCATTAGAATTATACACATCAAACTACGATAGACAATAGATGACATATGTCATGATACGCATACCCAGGTACCCGGTACCAGTACCGGGCATCCAGGGACACCCGTTCATGCTAAGAAACAGTCACTCAGACTGGGGTGCTTATTTGGGAGAGCGTGCTTTCTCCATTAACTTAAGCATAACAGTTCCCGTGTTTCTTAGTTTCCTGTAAATGTCAGCCTGCCACCCTGTATCCTACTCCTAACGCGATAATAGGTACACAGGAACTTGCGTACAAACCCGGTAGGCCCAAGTAGCCCACTCCAAGATTTAACCCCTTCACAAGTGGAAACCCGTTTTTGGGGACAAAATTACTTGGATTTAGTATGGGGAGGGGTTCGGGGGCTCTAAAGGGCTTGACTCGCTACAAATATGTGTTTTATGCATACTGAATCCCGCAGATGTCTGGTATTGTCTCACTCAATGCGGGTTATACAGTTTCCGTGCGCAGAACAAGGCTGAGCGTCTTAGTAGTCCTGTTGACCCTGGCATTAGCAGGGGAGTCACCGACCTGTATCCTTCACGAGGGTATACACACCCCGTAACACGCGCGATAGAAGTATCGCATGCAGCTTGCAAAGCTGAGTTTCGTTCAAAATGGTGTTAAAATGCCAGGTATTTGGTACTCGCAGGTGTCCCGTACGAACTGTACCAGTTAATATTTTGTCGCTGTGTTTTCCTCGCTTTTCTGCGCAGAAGCAGTGATCGTCCTTCTACATCGCCGGTATGTGCCACCCGGAAATACCAACCCTGCATCGCAACCGGCCCTACTCCGCACACTACCACTACTGATTGTACCCATTGCGCCAAGCGAGTTAGCGGGCACGGGAGTAGGAAGAGAATCTCGTCCCTCCTAAAGTCAATAATGCGGGCTCGAACCCTCCCGAGTGCACACTCGTGCCCGAAGGGACTTTTTTCCTCGCGTGAAATATGGACGAGCTAAAGCGCGAGAGGGTGTTGTGATGGCAAAAATTTCGATGAAACTCGACGAGCATAAAAAGCTGAAAAGTGGGAAAGCTGAACCCTATGCGCGATGAAAGTGAAGGCATGTACCCGGGGGGGGGAAAGAGAAGACACCTGTGACCACGGCATGGCTTGTCCAGAAGGCCGCTGAGGGTAAAACCTCTTACGGACGAGTTGAGCTGGAGAGCAAAAATGATATTAAAAAACAAATAAAAAAATAAAAATAGCCGGCAACTACGAGCATTACTCAACCGTCGCCGTAGAGGGACCACTGCCGCTGTTGTGTCGCATCATAGGTCGCGGAACACACTGTCATCGTGGAACACACGTTAGTATTACCATCCGTAAATTTTATTCCCCGACTGAGGCCATCTCTTATAATAGCGTACGTATCCAAAACAGAAAATGAGCTTGATTTTCGGACGGCAGAATCAGACGGACAGAATCGGATCGACGTTCCTTACAATGACACCCGATTTTACAGATTGTTTTTGGAACAAAGTTCTCGCGAAAAATATTCAACAACGGCGATCGCTCGACCGCGTAGTACATACTCGCACGAGTTCGCTGCACCAGAGCATCTCAGCGCGCACGCAGACGAAGCTTTGGAGGTAGGGCGAGGGAAAACACCCCGTGTGCGCTTCACGCGAGGAGGGTTGTCTTCCCCCTCGCTCCCGTCGATTTCGTGCGTCAACAACGACATGTCGCAGATGGCGGCTGTCCTCGTCCTTAACAAATACGATTAGTAGTACTTGCGTGTGTCTGTGTTTGTCGAATGCTGCAATCGCGACTGCGACAAGAGTGGCAAGGCTCTCGTAGTCGTCACCATCACGATCAGATACCATCGGCACGTGGTGAGGCTTGAGGTGTGTGCCAGCGGATAGCGGGACACAGAAGTAGCAGCACGAGTATGCCTATGATACGTGTTGCGTGACAGATACAGATGTGCCTGATGCGTGTGTCTGTCTTGTACTACTATTAATATCACAATACTAATACTGTTTCGACTTGTTACCAAGCTGGTTGCCTCCCATGGCATGTGTAAAACCAACCCGGATGCCGTTTTCGGACGGGGATTTCATCAGAAAATAGACCACTTTTTCTGCTGGAAGTTATCCGAAAACAATATCCAAAAATGTAAGCCTGAAAAATCGCCTTTCGGGTCTGTAAGATAGCCAAAGACGATTTGCGATCCGATAACGTTCATTTTCTGTTTCGGATACGCTACGATTATATAAATATATTGGAAAACGTCAGCTGTGAGCACAACCGATTGAATGGTTGATATTCAACTTTGCAAGCTGCGTGGTACATCTATGTTTTTCGCTATTATACATGATAAGAGATGGCCTGAGTGTTGTTCGGTTTTGTATTCCTACCCGCCTGGCTCCTTTGTTCTGCACTTCCGTGAGCACGGGATAGAATATGGCCATATGGCCTTGAGCTAATGCGAGATCACGAAAGACAGCGACAGGTCCACTTCAACTGCTCGTCGAAGGGCGGAGGAAAATCACACATAGAAAGTTAAGGAATAGGTTGATGCAGTGATGTACAAGCAGTGCGCTGTACTCATCATATATCATTTCTCGCTGTACGTATCAGACCAGGCGCCCGACAAAGACCAAACGACTTCCGCATCATTTTCTCTGGACTGAACCACATCACAGCAGCATCAAAGCAGTATCACCACAGCAGCAGTCACCACAACCACCACAGCAGTATCACGTATTGGTACATATCACAGCATGGAGCATGGAAAACGTGTACAGCATGCGGACGCTGCGCTGTACTATCCTGTACCAGTAGGTACCTTAGACCAGACGCCCCATAAGACACACCAGCTGCGTACCAAACACAACTCTGAACTGCCTCGAACATCACAGCAGCATCACAGCACCAAAGCACCATAACATCACAACATCACAGCAGTACCGCAGATCACACACGCGTTGGGACAACGCAGCCAGCAGCACAGAGTACATAAAGCGCAGGCAGATGTATCAAAATGCCTTGTAAACGTAGTACGAGGGCGGAGACTCGAGGTTCCAAGTTACGATACGAGTCAAGCTCTTATCAGAGCACCTCACGAGCGAGAACGTTCGTGGTAAGCAACACCTGCATGTGTGGCCGGGCAAGCGGATGGGATGCCATAGAGTGATGTACGCACCTCTTCATACTGCAGCTCCTCAATCTCCTCCACGAACGCGAGGCTTCGACGGGAAGGAGTCGAAGTTCGAACCGCCAATTCGTCTACAAATCGCTGAACCTTCTCCATGCTGCTTAGCTAATGCTGCTGCTCCTGTTGCTGCTGTAACTGCTTGCCCCTACTGCTGTTATATGAACTCGACGCTATCCTCGATCGTTGCACGATGTGGATATACTGTCCGGCAAGTGTATTAACTATCTGTGCTTCAAGTGCAGCGGAGCGCGAGAGTCCAGAGCAATGCAACAGATGTGCAGGCTGTGCCGTCTTCGTAAGCTGTAAAGCGTGCCAAGCTGAGGAGTTCCTTTTTTCTTAAGGCATGTTTTTGACGGTTTCAGATGTTGTCTCAACTCTGAAATCAAGTCAAAACGACGAACCGCGGTGCAGACGCTGCTATGATGACTGCTGTTGACGCTTTTGACGTTTTGACGCCTTTGATGTTTGATGCCAGGTACTTACGAGTACCGATCCGTGATTTCCCAACGTTCACTGAGAGACACCCGGGCGGCATCTAAGCACGTAAGTTGATTACTCGTGTTCATGGGAAGTGTGTTACTCGTAACGACCTCGTACCATGTACCAGGTCTCGAAGATCATTCGCGGCGTAACCCAAAATTGAGCATCTGCGGCGACTTGATCACTATCATACCGCCGTCGTGAGTGGGCCGTAAAGTACGTTCCGCTAGCTGCCGATCCGAAAGACCAGGGCTCTACTGCTGTAGGACTCCGCCTAACACGCTTCCCAGTTGGCAAGGCGTCTAATACACTCCGCGCGTTGCATGCCGAAACCCAATGCTAGGCACCCGTACTGCTACTGTGCTGTAGTTGCGTCCTCTCATCTAAGTTTCGGTATTATTTTGTCTGTCTAGTCGGCAGATCAATGGCAGACGAGTCAGAGGTTGATCAGCGTCGGCCAAGTCGGATGAAGGACGAGCTCACCGCGCTCAAGGTTCGCAAGCTAGCGCAGCAGAAGAAGCTCGCCGAGGAATTCAACGTCATACTCACGCGTCGGGTAAGTGCGAAGCAAGACACACAGTAGTGAAACACTCCGAGTGTGGAGCAAACGGTAGATCACCTCTGTGGTCGTAAATATAAAGACCTTTCATATCAACACTAATAAATCCACACGCTTATCATGTTTTCGTTCGTAGCGTGGTACACGACGGCGTGGTTAATTAGACCGCAGGCGACCGCGGACAGCGGCGTAGCTGTTAAAATAATGGGTCGACAGACCAGGCCGGCGCTTTGGAACACTTCGTATTGAGTACGTTTGACATGGCATAGCCAAATCTCCTTACGGTATTTTGTATTTTGTGGTATAGTCTAGACTATGCGCCTGTCTCGCAGTTTGTGACGACAAGCTTGTTTCTCTCGGCACGGACGCTGGATGTGCTGGATGTCGACGGGTACTTCTTTATGTACGAAATAACGCTTTGGCATTGCACGCACGCTTTTGTGGACAATATATTTGGAAATTAAGTAGGATTATTTTGGCAGAATTAGTAGTAACAGGTAAAAGTAACTGGTAATAAGGGTGCATGCGAAGAGCATACTCACACTTACGTACTAGCGCTGTATACGGCGTAAAGTCGGCAGACGATAAGGCTCTCAGTCTCAAGCGCTTTGTGTTCGTTCTCGACAACCATTATACCGCAGGGTACGGGTGTTCGTTCTCGACAACCATTATACCGCAGGGTACGGGTACGTACTCAGACACGTCAGTTCGCGAAAGCTGCGCCAAACCTCAGGCTCACCAAACTCACACGCATGCCGCACCTTTGCTTCCATTCGAGGCGCCTTGCTTGCTTACGCTTTTTGCCGTACCCATGTGATGTGTACGAACGTGCGGGAAGTTTTCGTAAATGTTGCGAATACACAGAGTTTATGTGTAGTAAATGTCCCAATACCTGATGTGCTGAGGTAAATGTTGTAGCCTAATCATAGCGTGTGGGGAGAACTTATGTTGCAGCATACCGGCACGCACAAGTGCTACAGTACATATAAAAGCTCTATAAGTTTGCCACCCACCAAGCGCTTGTCATAGCTATAGCTCATATCATGCGTATATCACGACGCAGCGTTCTTGTATCGAATTTACACCTGATATGTTGGTAATTATGCGTACGGGGAATCTATGGTGCAACGAGTGCAGCAGTACGTAAAAGCTCTACGAGTTTACCACCTACAGAATGCCTGGCAGATGTCAAGTACATGCCATGGCTATGACGTGTAATACAAACAATACAAAAGGTATGCGTGGGTTGTTGGTTATAAATCACATGGTCAGTACGTATGAGCACTCCATAACCGTTCGACGCCTCTCCAACGCGCACGCTCGTAATAATGCCAGGTAGCTAGTATGATATGCATGAAGACTGCGAGATATTAGATATTTGAACTCATGCACACCAGTTGTTTCGTGCGAGAATCGCGCAATCGTTCACAATGCGCTGCCGCTGCTCGGCCTCATCTGATTCGAAACCCGCATTGCAAGTTCGCGGCAATTCGCGTCCACCAGAGTTTAGTCCTCACTCTCGAGCCTGGGGTCCACCGACGATGAAGCGGGGGCTGGGGTCGTTTTTGTGACCAAAACGTTCGACAACATTCTGAATAAACTGAGTCTGCACAATCTCCAGGGTTCCCTGCCTCGCGATCCCTGCAGCTTAGGCAGACTCACCGTATTCAGAACGTTGTCAAAAAGGCTTTTTCACGGGTCAGGGGGTTTTCAAAGCCTCACGGGTCGGGTCGGGTCGGGTCGGGTCGGGTCGGGTCGGGTCGGGTCGGGTCGGGTCGGGTCGGGTCGGGTCGGGTCGGGTCGGGTCGGGTCGGGTCAAGAGGTTTTGAAATCTTACGGGTCGGGTCGGGTCAAGAGAACTCCAAATCTCGCGGGTCGGGTCGGGTCGGGTCGGGTCAAGAGGTTTTGAAAACTCGCGGGTCGGGTCCGGTCATGACCCGCGAGAAACGGGTCATGTCACGGGTCAAGCCACTTTGACCTGAGAGTTTTTTTCTTCTGACCCTGAGGTAGGAACGGTAGATCTGACCCGCGGATCCAACACATTCTAGGCTTACTATTTTCTATCCGAGGGCCTCTGTGGTGCTGCTGCCCCTTTGTGATCATATTCGTACGTTAAAACGCCACCAAAGCATAAACCTGGCATTCATATCCGTACGTTAAAACGCCGCCAAAGCATATATTGATGTCCATATCTATTTATTTCCATTCCATCCAGGTCACATATCACTGCAAGGTACAATAACACCGATTTAATCGATTTGGAAGGCGTCGGATCCACGGGTCGAATCCATGGGCCAGGAGAAATAATCTCGCGGGCCAAAGTGACCCGACCCACGACACGACCTGCTCTCACGGGTCATGCGGAGCCTGGCGGATCAGGTCGGGTCGGGTCGGCTCGGGGCAGGAGGTATTCAAACTCTCACGGGTCAGGTCGGATCCGGTCGTGAGGTTTTGAAATCTCACGGGTCGAATCGGGTCGGGTTAGGAGGTTTTGAAATCTCACGGGTCGGGTCGGGTCGGGTCGGGTCGGGTCAAAAGGTACTTAAAGTATCATGGGTCGGCACGGGTCACCCAACCCGACCCAACCCGACCCGCGAGGTGTGACATGACCCGTGAAAGGCCTTGGAAAAACACGATGTTGGCAAAACGAGCTAATCCCTGCTTCCCCGTCGTTAGACCACGTGAGTGATGAGGAAACTGTAGTGGACGCGGATTTCCGCGCTATATAGTCAAAATGCGTGGGTGTTGCGTTTGCATTAAACCATTATTTCTATCCGACGTCGTCGGCACACGCAGTAGTATCCGTCCTGATTCTCCATCCTAGAAGAGCTATCGTACCAATATTTTGGTCACAGAGGTGTTTACGTATGTCTAATGTGTTGCACTCGTACTGCAGTCGCCACTAAAAGTTGATCAAGACAGTGGACTTTAATTGCTTTATTCTCGCCACGTTGCTTCTGTTTTCCAGGGCGGTTTGAACGACCAAACGCGTCAGACCTGCAAGAACCTGGAGTACGCCATCGCCATCGCCGCCCGCCCGGGCGCCATCGAGTACTATCGGCCGCCAGAGGAAACTAAGCGCATCGTCGAAAAAAGGGCCCTGGCGGTGCTTACCAGAAAAATGACCCATTTACAGCAAGATATTGATCAGGTAATGTAGAATAATGTTTTTGGTCCCCTTTGGTTTTCTTCTTTCCCTTGGTTTTCTTCTTTCTGATGATGTTTGGGAGTGATCGACATTGAAGCTCATGCTGCTCATTGTCGGATGGGAAACAATGCTATCATAGGATATCGTTACCTGTACCGTGGAAGCGAGCATGAGTATGCGTATCAAGAAGGGGCTTCGCAGTGGCGGGCTGACGTCCGCCGCCGGCTCCGCGCTTACCCGTAACGGTCGAGGATGTAGGCTAATCGAGGCCGTGAATGCTACAATGATGCCAAGGGGTGTAGCGCTGCACTCAGTGTTGAGCAAAGAAATCCCCATCCAATTGGGAATTTAGTTCCAAAGTACTTGTTGGTTCCCCTTGGTCTTTTTTCTGGGTACGTGTACGAGTGATCGATGGTGAGACTCACGCTGTACCTTGTCGCACGGCAAACGTTATCTAGCAACAACGTGAACCTTGTCTGTACCTGCTCACCCTACATACATTTTTATAGGTCGAGCAAGACATCCAGCAGGCCGGGGCACTAGAGTCGAGCGCCCCCCGCCCCCCAGAGCCATCGCTCTCCAGCCTTTCCGAGTGGTTTGCGACGTACGGCAAGCCCGCCCCCCCGCCGACGCTCGGCCTCTTTACGGTATACGAGGACAGCCCCAAGATTTACGGGGGAACCAACCACCACAGAGGTATAATATAAATATAGAAGGTAGATACATGACTTGGTACGGCTAGAATAACGGGCACAGGGATGTCGACGCTGGAAAGGACTTAGTCTTTTCGCAAATGTGTTCGTGTTGCGTGTCTCGACGCGTGCCACGATAAAGGTAGCACGTTTTGGCCGAAATATTTTGTGAATGACGGGGGCATCTTGACCCAAAACCGTCGGAACGTGGCTCTTGTTTTGCATTTTAATTTTTGGCATACCTAGACCACGGGTTTGTCGACCGGGTTGCACATTCAGTTTGCTCAAGATCAGGTTTTGGTTGAGGCGCAGAGCTCACATCAGGTTAAGAGCCTCAGAAAACAACGGTGCATCTATACCGTAGCGTGTGTCTCTCTTTAGGAATGCTCCTGAGAGAGAACCCTGACATATGGCGTCGTCGGCAGGACGAAAAACAAGCGCCCATAGCAATCACCCTAGCAGAGCCATACCGTGCCGGCACTTTTGGGCCCAAGACTATAAGACTGATGGAACCTCTCAATTAAAGAACTGCCCAACATGTTGGTAGTCCCACTTTTATTTGTATGTTGCTGTTTTGTTCGTTTTGTGGAAGTTGCGTTGTTTCTTGGCACAACCGGTTTGCGACATTAACATACATAGGTGCCGACGTTACTGTGGTGTCGGACAAACGACAAAGACAAACCAGTTACCTGGTACGAACTCAGGTAGATAATGCGCCCTGCGCCCCCAAATCGCGCGAGCCCAGAAGCCACGCTTTTCAAAATATTTGGCCGGGTACATAACGCACGAAACTCGCACATGCTACCCGCACCCATCCCCCCACCCCCCCCGCCCCCCCGTTCCCCCCTGCTCCTCTCCCCCCTCCCCACTGTGGTTTCTTCTGTCCCACTCCCAGCGTTCAAGAGCCAGGCTACCGTGATGAGGAAAGGGCGCGTTACGCGGTAGACAGACCAGAATCGGGCTTAACGTTGTCGTCTATATCCTGATGTGCCTTGTGGAAAAAAATACAGATGCTCCTTGTATGTACCGTGTATGCTATTGTATATCGTGGTGTAAGTCCTTCATATATGTCTGTGGTATATCTGTAAACGTTTAACGGAATGATTATGTTGGTGCTGTCGATGTTGCTGTTATCTGTGTTATTGGCGTTGCCTGTGCTGTTGGTTATTTTGTTGTCTGTTGATTGAGCTGTGTGTTTTGTTGGTGTCTTGATTGCACGTACAGAAAGAAAGGTAGCACATGCACCAGTACCTCTGCGAGCGCTGAATTATATTATAATATACGGCCCTGATAACAGACCCATAAAAGTTGTATACGCCGTACTGTTGCAGTGGCGGGGCGCCCGGAAAGGACAGGGGATCCGTCATATTATAGAACGCGCATACGCTGTTACCAGGCCGTGGCCGGGATGCCCGCGTTGCACCGGCGATGGTGATGCGTCGGGCAGGGTGGGTGTTTCAGTGCGTCAGGGCCAGGATATACTTAGATGCGGGTTATGGGACGTATGGTTGCAGCGTTGGGGCACCGGGAAGGGAAGGGGGGTTCGTCGTATGGAAGGCGCACACGCTGTTACTGGGCCGTGACCGGGATGCCCGCGTTGCGCCAACGATAGTTATGCGTCGGGCAGGGGGTGTTACAGAGAGCGTCGGGTTCAGGATGTACTTAGATGCGCGACGATTGAGTTCCACCTCGTTGTGACAACGTATCTACGGGTGAGATACGTGTGGAGAAGGAATTCCCCGAGAAGCATTCGCCCGCGGACAGCCCGTTCGTGCGTTTACATTCCGTACCAGGTAGTAGTGTTAAGGTGCTTTGATATGATGGACTGTGAAAATCGAAGTCACGATTAAAAAATATATCCTGCCGATGACGGCGTTTGTTAAGGAGTTATTAATGATCCGTTGGGCTTCTGGTGAAAGGTTAACCGATTACCCATTCGTGAAAGCAGTTGATGTGCTCAGATTCTACCCGATGCTCTTCTTGCAGATTATTTAGAAAGGTCGAAAGCAGCGAAAAACATGTTGAAATATACGATTTCAGCCAAATCATGGTTTTCAACCTCAACCCACACGGAATATCATACACCACAGGCTTGGCATTGGCGCTGGCCAACCGTCTGTGTTCGTCTATTGATACTCTTGACCGTAACGGGATCAATCGTTTGGGGTCGCTTGATGCAACAAGGTTGAAAATTTGGGCTTCGTCGTGCCTGACACCACTTGTGAGTGAGAAAAAACGGCTTCATGCAGACAAGAAAATGCATTATGTTCTAGAGATCAAACTTGAATGGCAGACATGTGTGGAAAAGTCTTCAGTTAATCGACTTTGACGTCAGCGGCTGATGGTGTATGTGTTGTCTTCACATTCAACCGCTGTTTCTACCCGACGGCACAAACTGTTCTTATGAAACGAACACAATTAAGTGTTTTGTTGTGCGAGAGAGGAACGCGAACGTTTGACGCCTGGTGCTATTCATATAATTGTTGCCAGTCGCCTCTCTCTGATGTGTACCAATCAAGGTGCGCCCCTGCCACCCCTGGTAGACAACTGTTCACACTCCATCATATTGCAGAAGTTTGTATTGCATTTTTTTCAACTGTCACTAGGCGAGCCAATAGACACCATACAATACAGCGAGACACCCCGTAGCGTACCAGGCGCAAAACGCTGCCCCCCCCCTCCCCCCCCTCAGCCCCCAACATCAGCCCGCACCCCTATCCCCTGTTCACGTCGGAACAGCGATTTTGAGCGTATTCTACGAAACCCACGCAACGCCCCGCCCCTTAGACAGCTGTCTATCTATGTTATCAGACCCCACCATCGCACCTTTGCGCAGGAAAGCTCGCACGTACCTAACACGCATCGCGGCTGATAACGAAACGAAACCAACCTTCCAATAAAGCAAGAAAAGCACACCCACAAAAACACCCACCCAAAAACATCGATTTTCAAAACGAACACCTATCTGTTGCGTAAGCCTACAAACAAATGCACATATGCCTTCTACGTACTCTCGCAAGACGAAGTCACCGCTCACCTACCCATTCCCCACCCCGACAGAGTCGAACTTCTGCTCCTCCTCTCTCCCCGCCCGCGCACCGGCATGCAGCGCCTACTGTCATCAGAGTTTTCAAATTTGCCACCTCCCGCTCTCTCGCCCATTCAGCGCCTTTCAGGGACGGAAGAAATAATGTGGTTTCACTTCAAAAAGAACGGGTGACAAGAGTCCATTTACTGCACTGTCCAAGCCCTATAATAACTTCACAGACACAACACGGCGACGGCTGTTGTTTGACCGGGGTTGTCCACGCGAGGCATCGACGCATTATGTTACACCTGTTCTCTGCCCTGTTCAACGCCCCCTCCCCGCCCACACCTCCCACCCTCCAACACGTACATTCCCATGTGGGTACCACTGGGGTCGCTGGTGATGACAATCAGCCATTCATTGCCTGATCGCCAAGTTTTGGTATAATAGCTCAAGACCTACTACGCAGTTTGTTTCTCGAACGGCCCAAAGCACTTGATTGACAAAACTGATACCGCAGCAATTGACGCCCATCGATATATGATCCGCCAGCAGCTCTTTGTTCTCGCGCAGGCGGTGGGCTCATTCTTGATTTGAGAGGTCAAGAGACCCGCACGCCGATAATCACTACGAACCGTGCCGAACATAGCATACGATACGTTGGGGTACGTAGAGTTGCTTAGTGGACGATGGGGTATATGATTGGACAAATTATGGCTCAACTTCGACAGTAATAATCACGCCAAAATACACAAATAAAGCGCCAGAACACAAAATCGTCCAGACCGGTCCCGAAAAAACACCGTAAAACACGCTGCAAAAACCATCGCAAAAACCGTTTCAAAGCCGCTTCAAACTTGCGCTACCTAACGCCCTCACTTTGGGTGGCGGGTGGGGGGGGGGGGGCAAGGCAGGGAGGGGAGGGTGGGTAGACATGTACTATCGTACAAAGGGGAGGGGATAGAGAAAAAAGATTGTACTGCTGTACAACGTACCGATCGCGCCATCTACACATAATCGCAACGCTAACCATGGCCTCACTCCGGTACCAAGGAATAGAAACAAATGTAGCAGGTTTGGCGCGCCGCTCCGTGGAGCGCCGCAGCCTCGGACACCGGAACCACCAAGCTATCGTCGTAACGCTTCCAGCCGTCACTCACTACCCGCCCCCCCGCCCCCGCCCCCGCCCCTGCCCCTTCTCCTCCTTCCCCACCTTCTCCTCTTCCTGCTCCCGTCTGATAAGCCCCCCCTCTCCCCTCGGCTCTCTCGCCTTCGCCGTCAGCGATTACTCCCTCATCGCTAGCGTTCTTCCGACTCATATCAACCACAGAGCTGCCGCCACCGGCGCTACAGCCGCTACCACTACCGCTACCACCACCGCTATCGCGACCACTACCGCCAATACTGCTACTGCCGCCGCTGCCGCCCTTCCCACCCTCACGCACGTCGGTCACGTAGTGCCCCGCGAAGGCGTGCGGGCCCAGATGATGCAAAACTCCGCGAAGCTCGTAACGTGGGCGGAGGGGGCCCTTCCTCACGACCCTCGGCAGCTCCACGTCCTCCGCCGGGCCTTCGGCCGCCGTATCACCTGTCGTTACCACTGTCGCGGTTGCTGCTACTGCTGCTGCTGCCGCCACCGCGGCTGGGCCTTCCCTCTCGCGTTCCATCTCCTGCTCGTTGCAGTTAAGAGACCGATACGTTCCTGAAGCCCCTGCTTTTTCTAGCTCACACCTCGCCTCGTCTCCATCTGCCGTCACCGCTAGTCCTAGCTTCGATCTATGCACATCAGGGTCATCGAATATTTGTCTTCCTCCTCCTTCGCCTACGAAGCCGCCATTGCCACGGCTGGCACCGCCGCCGCCGCCACCACTATCGATGCTTCCCGGAGTCACTGTCATCGCCGCCGTTGTCGCCGATATTGCCGCCGTAGATGGCAGTCGAGAGGCGGCAGCAAGGGGCGGCAGCGGCGGTGGCAGCGGTCTGGGAGCCGAGCATATCTCGCAGATCGTGGAGTCTTGCTTGTTGTGAAACGTGCACGCGGAACACGCCCACACGCATTCCTGATCATCCTCACCACTGCCGCCGAAACCAATGCCACCGTAACCACCACCACCGCTGACGCCGCCACCGTTTCCTGCCGCCGCCCCTAACACTTCGCGCTGCGCCTCCTCCAACCCCCCCGGCGGCGATAGCATCATCATCGTCGGCGACGGCTCCTCCTGGCTCAGCCGCATCGCTCGAGCGAGGTCCGAGTTCTCTAGGGCTGCACCCCACTTGCCGGCTTCCTCCTGCGAGGCCGCCATCGCCGCGTCGACCTGGTCTCCAAACGGCGCAAAAAAAAAGGAACGATTCGCGTAACACAGACAGGCTATTTCAGAGAGGGGCATGAAAAACCCACCCACAGGGAATTTCAAAGAGAAGGGAGGCATAATGAACCACACACACAACCGCGTGCAGGGAGCGAGGGAGGACGGGGGCACAGAGCACCCACCCACGATAGAGCGAACGTTCAGCGAGTGCAAGAAGCCAAAAAAAGAACCCAGCTCTGTCCATCTTTCTGGCCGTCTTTGTCTCTCTTCCTGTTTGCCTACCTACCTGCCTGTGTGCCTGTCTGCCTTTGCCTCTCTCTCTTTTCCCTCCTGCCTCTGCTCATCCCTGTCTTTCTGTCTCTCTGTCGTTGTCGCTATAATGAAACAAAAGCAAGTAAACAAATACTTGGTCGTAAGGTTTCACCGCGCCAATAGGCGTTTCTACCTAAAGCCTAAGCGCGGGCGGGCTATTATCGGGGCGGGCAGGTTGGTTCTCAGCGTGCGATATCGAGGGGCATGAAAGCCAAAACCAGAAAAAACAGCAGTAGCAGCAGCAGGCACAGACGCACCTGCTTTTTCTCTGTTTCACCGCGCCAGTAGGCGTTTCTGCCTAAAGCCTAAGCGCGGGCGGGCAATTATCGGGGCGGGTAGGTTGGTTCTCAGCGTGCAATATCGAGGGGCATGAAAGCCAAAACCAGAAAAAACAGCAGTAGCAGCAGCAGGCACAGACGCACCTGCTTCTTCTCTTCCGCGTCAAGCTCGAGCATCTTCTTCCACGGCGCCGTCGCCGCGTCGAGCCGACTCGACACCCCCAACGATGCCCGAGAAGGCAGCAACCCCTCCCGCCTCTTCCCGCCGCCGTACGTGTGAAACACCCGCGGTTCGTTCTGAGAGCGACCGACGCCTCCAGCCGCGGACGATCGACCCCCGTCCCCTCCTTTGGACATCACCCGTAAATAATCAATATTGCCTGCGGCGTCTAGGTAGTGGTTTCCTGAGAGCATCTCCGCCCCACCCGATGAGGCGTTACTCCCTACCTTGGAGTAAACGGCGGCGGCGGGGGCAGCAGTGCTTTGAAAGCCATTGGGGTTTCCAAGGCTGTTGAAGGCGTGCCGGGTGTTCGAATTTTCCCCGTCCCGGCCGTCCTCGTCCGCCCACCGGTCCCGCCCCCCAGAGCTGGTGGGGTTTTGTCGCTCCTGGCGTGGCCAAGCGTTTGGGATTTCGCGGTCAAGAGGGTGAGAATAGGGAGAGGCGGGAGGGGCGAGGTCGTCGGAGTTAATTATTGCCGGGTTGATGCCGCGCTGGCAGGCTGGCGGAGCAGGAGGTCATTTCTGATCAACAGGATCGGCATTAAAAAAGAAACGCGCTTGGCAAACTCTCTACAAACACCAGAAGAGCAGGGCTGCAGCAAGAAACGACAAGCGATAGCACGCGTCCGCACCCACCACCTCCTCCAGCTCCTCCCCAAGAATATCGGCTCGCCCCACCCCCCCTTGGGAAGGGGACCCCACATCCAGCGCACCGCGTCACGACGCCCGCCCCCGCAAACACCACGGTGAACATATACAGCTGTTACCGTTCACAACGTTAACGTGCTGAACAATCGTACCTTGCGTGCTCGCCGCATTCTCTCCCTTGGTGACTCCAGGTTCCTGCTGTTTGTCGAGTCTGATAGCACGCCCGCCGGCGCCCCTATTGCCAGGCCCGCCCCCCTCTCTCCCCCCCCCCCCTTCTTCCCATCCCCTTCCCCACCCCCCCTGTGCCCCTCCCCTTCTCCCTTCCCCCGTTTCCCCTCCTCTCGTTTTTCCTGCTGTCTTCCGCGGCGATCGTGGGACCGACGCGCCGACAGGAGTTCCACCAAAAGAAGCACCACCATCATCGCGGAAATGCTTCCCCCCCCCTCTCTCGCCGCCGCCGTCATCGTCACCCCGACTGCCGCCTGCAATCCCCCCTTCCGACCAGCCCTCTTGCAAGGACAGGTCAACCGAAATCCCATCCGAACGGCGCTTTTTCTGACCCCCCCCCTCACGCCCGTTCTCGTCCTCATCCACCTCCTCCTCCCCCCCCCCCCCCACCACGGCCTAGAAAATCTCTTGCACGCCGTGAACGTCTACGCTCCGCGCTCGCCCCGCCGCCTTTCTCGGCGACCCGGCCAGACGGCGAGGGGGGAACTGCTGCTGCTGCTGTTACTGCTGCCGCGATCGACGAGGGGTAAGGTCCAGCTCCAGGCGCGGGCGCGGTTTCTGCGGGGGTGGGGGGAAGACCCAACGCTTCCAAGGACTCTACTACCTGGCGAGAGCAACATCAGCGAGTGGCGGGGGCAACTCTTGCGTTGGTTTTAGCGTTGGTCGTTACAAATCAAGTTTTAATCAGTATCGCATTCTCCTGTTCACCACTGTAACCATTTTCGTCTTCATCCATCATCACTACCATCACCATCATCAACAACCCTCTTCAATTCTTCTGGTTTACACCAATTTTCTGCACAGTTAGTGGGAGACTCCCAATAGTGCCGGTATGTGCCCGCCCAACACGCCGGCACTACACAAGGCAGCGGCACTATTGGAAATAGGCGACTACTATTGATAGTTAGAGTGCCAGTCGTGCCAAGTGATTCCAGCGGCACTATAAAGAGCAGCGGCACTATTCAACTGGCACTGGTGGGAGCCCCCCACTGCATACCATTTGGAACCCAGCTACAGCGACAAAAAAAAGGCAGACACCAATCAAGGCTACGATATTATGGTCACCTTTTGGGATTATGTTTTCAGCGACTAAAAGTCATTCGTGCGAGTGGCTGCCGTTTCTCGCGCTTCTAGGTGTCACGAAAAGCACTGTCGTGGAATTGTTTGCTATGCAGCGCCAACAACATATACCCCGGTGTGTGTACTTTTTAAGCCCGTTTATGAGTGAATACGGGGGTATACTACTATAATACGGCAGTATCGGCCGGCTTGCAGCCCTCCCCGTTACCTCTGCAGCTCCCGGGCTGTTTCGTGTGCACGAGGCTGAATAATGTTGATTTTTAAGCCACATTTGCTCTTCTTCAAGCTCCAAAGGGGTTCATTCGAACAAAAACTATTCTTCAGGTCTGGTCAATCGATTTCGGATGATAATATGTATTCCTTCGCCCCCCGCGTGACGACTTACCTGCCCTAGCTCGTCCACTGGTGGGTTCCCTGTGTATTTCGTGCAGAACCGCGACAGGTCCAGCTCTAACGGAACGGACACCGGCGCCGTTAGCTTCACGTACGACACGCCCCACGCCCCGCTTCCACTACTGCTTCCCCTACCCCCACCGACGCTAGTGCTGCTGCTTCCGCCGCCGCCGCCGTCGCTGTCGCCACCGCTACCGCTATTCCTTGTTCCCGAATTTCCCACGCTCTTCTCGCCTCCCTGCCACCCTTCGATGCTCGGAGTTGTGATACCATCGCGACTTTTAGCAGCAGCAGCAGCAGCACTAGTACCAGCACCAGCACCAGCACCAGCACCATCTGCACCAGCACCAGCACCAGCACCACTAGCACCAGCACGACCAATAGAACCTGCACCGGCACCACTGGCACCAGCACCGCTAGCACCAGCACCAGCACCCGAACCAGCAGTTGCTGGCGATGGTGTCAGCGACGCCGGCCCAGGGGATACCGTCGTCGCCGCCATCGCCGGAACGAGAGAAGCCACGGGTTTGAAGCGCTTGATGTGCAGCACTAGCGCTCCCGGCAACTGCGCGAGAGAGTGCTCAGCTCGGACTCGATCATGGCCGCATCGTTCGCACCGAAGGTTCAGCTCCTGCTTGCCCGACAGGCGGCAGCGAATGACAAACGCCGACAATATTATATTCGACACGCGCGCGGCAAGCGCACGCGCGAACGCGAATGTTTTCGTGAGATAGCGTTAGAGCTAGATTTATAGTTAGGGTTAGAGTTACGGTTAAAGACAGCGGTAGCGTTAGCGTCAGAGCTAGCGATAGCGTTAGCGTTTGAGTTGGCTTCACCGTTCAGCGACAGCAGGGTTAGTGTAAGCGTTGATGCTAGCGTTAGCGCAATCACTTGAGTTTGGGAGAAACTACAGAAATGATACCAAGAACACAAACACGAACACCACGAACAACAATAACAACAACAAATAATGACAACATCATCACCCCCCCCCCCCCCCCCCCCACCACTACCATCACTTACCGTAGGTCCGAAGAACCCGTCCAGTAGCGCACCCAGTCCCGAGACACCCCCTTCCCCCTCCCCTCCTTCCTCCTTCTGATCAACTCCCTTTCCCGGCGGCGGTGGCGGCGGTGTGTCCGGGATATGGAGAGAAAAATCGCGGTACTCCTCCCGTCTCCGTCTTCGGTAAGGGCACTGCGTGCACGTCAGGGTAACCTGGTCAGCCAGTGGGAAATTCGCGGAACAAAAAAAACGCAGGGGTGGGAGGGGGGGTGCGCGCGGGGGTAGGGTGGGGGTTCGGAATGGGGGTTGAGGGTCGGGGTTGAGCGTCAAGGTGGTGAGGGTTGGGTGGGCTTCGGGGGCGGGGTCGGGGGTGGGGGTGGGGTGGGGATGGTGAGGAGGGGGGGAGGGGAAAGGGGAAAATTGGGGTGATGTTGGGGTGGTGGGGAGGATGGGGAAGTGGGGAGGGGGAAGGGGGGAGGTGGGGAAAGGAGGGAGGAGGGGAAAGGGGGAGGAAGGAAGGTGGGAGGCGGAGAGGGGGTGGGGGTGGCGGTTTGGTTGGGGGTAGGAATGTGCACTGTTGTGCAAGCTTGGCAGGCGGCTCAGGTCCACCAATCAACCTCCCCAGTCCTCCCTCTAAGTCCTCCTTCCCCACCCTCGCCGTCACGGCCATCACCGCCGCCCGAGAATAAAACACATAGTATTAAAAAAACGCACCCAATCCATCCGCCGCTCATCTGCCCCCTCTCGATTTGTTCTGATTATACCTCGACTTCGGCGTGGAAGTGCCTCGTCGTGGGCATGAGTCGCTCCATCGCCGCCGCCGCTGCCGCCTCCGCCACCGTCGTCGCCACCACCGTCGCCGCCAGCTCCTCCCTGGTTTCCGATGGCGTGTCTCCGCCGCCGTCGCCCTTGCCACCTTCCCCCTCCCCCCGCCCTTCCGCAACCTCCTCGTTCTCCTCCCCCTCCCCCTTCCGCCCTCTCTCCTCCTCTCGGACGCGCTTCGCGGGGGGCGAGGCCGCTGCTGCTGCTGCTGCTGCTGCTGCTGCTGCTGCTGCGGCGGCGGCACCAGCAGCGGCAGCGCGGGGCGTTTCTTTCTGGCCGTTGTCGGCGCATCGGCCGGGGGCCGCTTCGGACAGGCCACGGGCAATCAGTGACCGAGGTGAAGAGGAAGAAGTGGGAGGAGTAAATAAAAAAGAGCGGGTAGAGGTGGCGTGCGTTGAGCGAAGCAGGCTGTTCTCTTGTCCGTCGAGCCTCCCCGAGTTGCTGCTGCCACCGCTGCTCCTGATATCGCCGCCGCTGCGCTTGCTGCGAGCGGCGGCGGCGGCAGCGGCGGAGATAATGGTTGCGCCCTCGCCGTCGAACCTGACCGCGCCTTCGTTCCGGCAGTCCGAGCTAAGATCCACCACCGTCCCATCGTTCTCTTCGCGTCCACCACTACCACCACCACCACCACCACCACTGCTACCATCGCTACCGCTTCCACCATCACCACCACCACTCCTCCTCCTTTTCCTCCCCGTGGAGGTGCTGCCGCCGCCGTCACCGCCATCGCCATCGCTGCCACCGCCTCTGCCGCCACCGCCGTCGACGATGACAACGTCCATACCATAGGCGAGCGGCGACTCGGGAGCCTTCTCCTTTTGCCCCTCGGTTTTCTTGAGGTAGGCCGCGGCATCTTCTAGCCGGGGCCGCGCCTCCTCGTGCAGGACGTTGATGAGGTCACCGAGGAACTCGTGGGCGTCTTGCTGCATGTTGCCAGCGAAACGGTGCCTACTCGTCGGGAACCCCCCGTCAAACAAGGGGAACGAACGGTTGAGGGTGGCGTTGGGGTGGGGTTCGGGTGGGGGTGGGGGTGGGAGCGAGGGTGGGTGAGGGTGAGCGTTGGGGGTGGTGAGGGGTCGGGTGTGTGGCGTTGAGGACAGCGGGGCACGGAACCCGCCGAGGACGCAAGCACCAGACACAAGGATATGTTAGGGGCGCACACTCAAGCAGAGAAACAATACACAAACACCCAAACCTAAAAGTCACATACTGGTACAAGCTACCCACAAAAAATACCCCCATACTTCGAACCTACACAAAAAGACGCACGTATGCAGAAACGCAAAAACAAACGCACACACAACCACACGTGTACATGAATCACAAAAACAGCAGCACAACAGCAGTACTCACGACTCTTTGTCCATGGCCTTCTTTAGCGGAGAGGCGTCCATCAGCCCGTGAGACCCGCGAGCCTCCAGCGACAGCCGAAGCAGCGCGTCGTACAGCCCGGCCCCCCTCCCATCCGCGGCCGCAGCCTCCGTCCCCTTCCCCCCGCTCCCTGCAAGCCCCAGAGAACGAGAAGCCCGTCGTTTTCATGATTTTATCAAAGGAAAGCGGGGGGTGGCGACGGCCAGCAATAGAGACAGCGGCCGCGGCAGCGTCAACGACAGCGACAGGACGGTCGACAGAAGCGAAAAAAAAAAGAGTCCTGGACAACACAGCAACCACGGCAACAACCGCAGAAGCGACAACAGCAGCAGCTACAACAGCTGCAAAACAACAACAACAACAACAACCACAAAAATACCATCACCACCACTTCCACCATCACCAACAATAACCCCGCCCACCGCAGACACATGTAACACCACGGGCAGGCTTACCGGTGGAAGCGCCAGCAACAGCGCCAGCAGCACCAGCGGTAGAGGCGCCTTCGACAGCATCGCCTGTTGGCTTCTCAGAGGCCTTGAGCATCGCGAGGACCCAGCACTTGCTCTGAATGTCGGTGATGAACCCCCTCAACGACAACAGCCCCTTCGGTTCATGTGGCGAGCGCCGGGGTGGAGATTGGGGTAGAGATTGGAGTCCGGTTAGAGTTAAGATTGGAGTTAGGGTTAGGGTGGGGTCAGGGTCGGAGTTAAGGTTTAAGGTTCAGGATAGGCTAGGGTTGGGTTTGCGGTTGGGGTTGTGGCTCGGGGTCGGGGTCGGGGTCGGGGGCCGGGCTTGTGGCGATGGAGATTTTATGGGACTTGTTCATCCACGTATCCTGGGACCCCACGACGTCTGGGTTTTCGTTTGCTTTGATTTTCTTGCCTGTCTGCCCGCCCGCCTGCCTTTACAATAAGTTGTTGTGCCTTTTCGTTAATTGCGGACGGGCTAGATTGTCTGCAATGAGCTCATGTGAGAACAACAGCAGCAATAGCAGCAGCACCACCACCACAACTCACCACTCACCACCACCCCCACTACTCATTCTCACCACCACCACGACTACCTTCACCACCACTCAACATCACCACCACCACCCACCCTGATAGATCAACATCAATCTGCAGGCAGGCGTTGACGTAGCACGTATTGCCCATGTTCCGGAGGCCCTCTCGAACGCGCCAGCGGTTCTCGGCGCACCGCCACCACCGCCCTCACCACCACTCACCACCCCCACTACCAGCACCACCACTCCCCTCCCCCCCTCCTGAGGGACCAACACCAACCTGCAGGCAGGCGTTGACGTAGCACGTGTTGCCCATGTTTCGGAGGCCTTCTCTACGCGTCAGCGGTTCTCGGCGCACCGCCACCACCGCAGCGTCGTCGTACCGGCCGGCTTGTCCCTTTCCTAACCCTTGTCTTTGTCCATGCCCACGCCTGCCGAGGTGGGACACGCGGCCGAAACAAAGTCTCGTTTCGGATGGCTCAAGTTTTGGATGGCGCGTGGAGGATCGGACCATGAATTGGAAATCAGAAATCGGCAACCGCAATCGGAGTTCGGAAACCATAAATCGGAAATGGAAAGTCATACATCGGAAGCCAGAAACCAAACCGGAAACCGCAAACCAAAACCCGAAACGTGGGAGCCGGAAAGCGGATAAAGCGGACACCGCACACCAAAAAATCGGATATCGGAGACTGGAAACTGTAAATGGACAATAGGCAGTCGAAAACGGAAACCGCGGCCACGCCGAAAGAGAACCGACATGCCAAGAATACGCGAGCGTGCGCGGCGTTTCGGGAACCAAATCGAGCTAGCAATTAATCTCACACGACCCATCGGAGGCGGGCATCCGTCGCGGTGAAGCTACACACAGCACTGGCCGGGCAACGTGGTACACTATCCCCTTCTTCCCCCCCCCCCCCCCCCCGGCCGCATCCCCATCTCCACAACGCCACAGCAGCGAGCGTAGGCATAGATACATCAATATATACATATTTAGTATATAGTACATAAGTACACACGTATGTACATAAAACACATGAACACATAATACATAGTCTAGTCAACTACATAATAAACACACAACTATGCGTGAAAAATAAAACAGCCACTGCTTCAGGGGCAGCTTGAGCGGAGACAACGACTCCGGTAGAGCCAGCGTGGGGCACCCCCCCCCTACCCCCCCCCAACTACGTTCCTCCTTCCCCACGTCTCACCACCAACTCCCGATGTCCTTCGTTCTCGACATCATCGTCGAGAGGGCCGTTGCCGCCGACAGCCCCGGAGGCAGCGATGACGAAGGCGGGAACGGTCCCACGGTCGCGGAAAAGCGGCCGCTTAGCCCTCTGCTCTTCGAAGGCGGAGCGGACGCGCACGTAGCCCCACCATCACCGTTTCTAACGCCACCACCGGGGCCACCGGCGCCGTCGTCGCCGTCACCGCGGCTACCGGTGTATCTTCTCTCGTGCGCGCCACGGTGTCGCGGCGGCGTCGAGCTAATACCTTCCACTTCGGACAGCTGCGTTTACAGAATGTTTCATCATGAGAACGATGGGCGGCGGACGATAGGGGGCGAGGGTTGGAAGGTAAGCGCGGACGGGATGGAGGGGGCATCGGTTAACGTTGACTCCGGCGGCGGCGGACCCGACCTCCAGATAGAAAGAGAAAGATAAAGGGAAATAGAGAGAGAGACGCACGGGCGTCATATCTCGGCGCCAGGACCCTTGCTGATGGGGTGGGAAGAGCACATTTGTATCCCATCAGCCACGTATGACGCCCGAAGCATCACAACGGCGGGCCCAGACTCAATCAGGCCACAGGGCACCAAAGTCCCCCCCCCCCCCCCCCCCCTCCGTTCCACCCACTCTTATAAAAAATAAGTATAATAGTTGGCCTCGGTTGGCACCGACGTTTAAAAACATTATATGTATATTGGGGTTGGCGTCGGTTGGCGACGACGCTGCATGCCAAACACTGCGTGAGCTAGACAACCAGGGTACCGTTTTTTTTCTTGTTTGGCGGTCACCATGATGGTTATAGAGATCATATTGTGCGGGGTGGAAAACCCTAACTCCGCACAAGGGGAATGATCGCATCACGTAGTGTAAATATGGTAAGGCACCCACAAGGCAGTTACAGAGTAATACCCATTGCTGTCTCTGGAATGGTCACACCAGAAAACACAGTATAACTCATTGGCGCTGTTATCCATAAACAAGAAAGTAGGCACAAGGTGCCGAAGTCCGTCTTACGAGCGGCTCTTGGAACGATGAAGTTCACCCTTCATGCGACTCGCCGAACACCTCATGGCGCTTCGCGCTTGGTGAAAGCAATGTCTGCCTCTTGGTGAAAACCCGACGTGTCCCGTCCCGGCGCAGTAGGGATGCAAGGGTCTATGGTCATACGACTACGGCCATGCACAAACTGAGTACACCCCCCCCTCCGTTCCAACCTCCTCCCCTCCCTCCTGTCCCGCTGTCTCTTGACCCCCAGGGTTAGCGTCTCGACAGAGATGGTCGAAGGTCAAATGACTACGGCAAAAAACAAGGAGTACGCCCCCTCCACCCCCGAAATACACAAAGAGGAACGGGATGTGTCAGAGATGAGGAAATTAGACGAATGCGACATGGAAGAGTTTGGTAGACTAGAGAGTAGCGAGAAAACGATCGCTATCCTAGGAGATATATGGTGGCCACAGACGGCGAAATAGGACGGGGATAGGATAAGCGAACAGTTTATATGTAATATATGGAAAAAGCGTGATAAGCGCCCAAACGTTGGAGGTGTCTCCATTAGGATAAGAAACGGTGGTCCGTCTCGAAAGGGATGCGTGGTCAATGGTCAAATGACTAACGCAAGCAATAAATGAGTACGCCCCCCCACCCCCCCCTCCCTCCCCTCCCTCCCTGCTGCCCTCCCCCGCCCAGGATACGGCGAGAGCGGGTGGCTGCGTTACTGTACGGCGTACTCACGTGCCGGACTCCCCCCTACCAAAAAAAAGAAAGTATCCCACACTGACAGCATACTTTCGGAGCGCCCTCACCTCCTCGTCGTCGCTGATTACTTCGTGACACTCTTGACCCATCATCACGCTGCGCAGCGCGTTCGGTCCAAGAGGCTTGTCGGGCCCATTCCGTCCAACACCACCGCCGCCACCACCACCACCACCACCACCACCACCATCACCACCACCACTAACACCACCACCACCACCACTACCGCCGCCGCCACTACCAAAACCCACTGCCTGTCGCCGGATCGTTCCGGACGACTGAAACCCTTGCGCCTTGCGCACGGACGAGTAGGGGGTGCCGCGGTGCTGTCCACCTTCGCTGCCGCCACTCCCACCGCCACCGCCACCGCGGCCGCCATTGCCACAGTCGCCACCACCGCCGCCACCGTCGTCTCCACCGCCGCCTCCGTCGCCTCCACCACCACCGCCACCACCGCCGCGGGCCGGAACTCCTCTAAAGGGTCCACTGGCGCCGGTATCGAAGGTCAGCGACGGGCGGTCGGCGGTGGCGGCAACGGCGGAAGAAAGCATCTTCTTGCCGCGCTTGGCAAAGGACTTGGCCGCGGAGGGTCGGGAAGGTTGGTTGAGCGTGTCGAAGTGCTTAAAAGCCTTGGTCTTCGGGGTGGCCGAAGAAGAGGAAGGAGTCGAACGGGAATGGGAGGAGGAGGAGTACGAGTGGGAGCAGGAGGAGAAGTGGGGAGAAGGAGACGGCGTCAACCGATTTAACCCCTCCTGCGGCGGCGGCGGTGGCCGTAGCCCTTGCGATGACGGAGTTACTGACGCTGGGCCGTTCTTCCTACCGTTTCTGCGTCTCCTGCTGCTACTGCTGCCGCTGCCGTTGTTGCCGCCGCCGTTAGCACTTCCGTTACCGCTACCACCGCAGTTGTTGTTGTTGTTATTGTTGCGACCTCCCTCCGCCAGGATCTTTTCAATGCACAAGTCGCCGACATCACCAAAATCCCCATTATCTCGGTCTCCGTATCTGCCGAGGGAGCTGCTTCTTCCAGCGCCATCACGTTGGCCTACACCCTTGCCACCCCCTCTACCTTTGCCGCCTCCTCCGCCCCCTCTCCAATTGCCACTCCCCTCGCCGCCGCCGCTCTTGGTTTGCGCTGCCGTGACCAATGCGGCCAGATTTCGCGACGCAGGGGTCGAAGGCGTGATGACCCGCAGTCTCGGCGATACCAGCGACACGTTGCCGCGCGAGTCTTTCGGCGGTTCTTGAAGGTCCACCAGCTGAAGAGAAATATACACACATCGTGCATTTGTACCATACGTCGCGTCGCGCGCGCAGTGATACCACAAGCCGAGGGGGCGAGAAGGGAGGGCGCGCGGGTTTAGGACGACAGGGCGGGGAGGCAAGGCACAACTAGGCAGATACGAACCGGGAATGAAAAAAACGTTGAACTACAATTTCTGATTAAAAAAATGCGGGACGCTTCTTTCGGCAAACCGACTGGGTTGGTCCGAAAACCGAAGGCCCGAAAGCCCGACGCAACCTTGAAACCTTGCAATCAACTACAGAAGCTTGTAACAACGCAAATCAACCGCGCGCCCACTCACCTTCATCTTGTTGCGACCAGCCGTTATCATCCCGCGCTCTACGTCGAAGCACAAGTCTTCGGCGATTAGAACGTTCGAGGCCTTTCCTGCCACGTACACTTTGCACCTCGCCTGAGCGTGCAGGTGTGCGTTCGGGTGTGCGTCCGTGTACGTGTTCATGCAGCGGACGGTTGGTTAGTTCCGTCTCGGTCCGTCAAGTCCCTCGACCGATCGGTTCCCGGTTCCTCGAACGGTTCGTTTATTCGGTCGTTTAATTGCGTCCGAACGGTTGGTTTCGTTGATCGATTCCGTAGGTACGTCAGCTCTGCCGATCGGTTGGTTTTGTCGGTCGGTTGGCTCGGTCGGTCGGTCAATTTCGTCCCAACGATCGATTTCGTTGATCGGTTCCGCCAATCGGTCGGTTCTGGCGGTCGGTCAGCTTCGTCGATCGGTCGGTTTTCATGGGCAATTCAGTGTAGGGTCGGCTTAATTCGTCGGTAGGTCAATTCCGTCCGAACGACCGGTTTCATTGATTGGTTCCGTCGATCGTTCGGATCTGGTGTTCCGTTGACCGTTCGGTTCCGTGGGGTGGAAATTTTCGACAGTGGGTCAATTTCGTCCGATCGATTGGTTAGTTCCGTCGATTGATCGGTTCGTTATGTCGGTCGGTTTCGTCGGTCAATTTCGGTTCCGTCAGTCGGTCGACGTTCTGTTGGCTTGTTTCGTCGGTTGGATGTTTCCGTCGGTCGGGCTATTCTGTCCGAACGCTCAGTTTCATTAATCGGTTTCATCGATCGCTTGATTCTGTCGGTCGATCGGTTGCCTCGGTTGGCTAATTTTGTTCATCAGTTCGTTCGTTGGTAGGTCGGTTTCTTCGGTCGGTTTCTTCTGTCGGTCGCGCAAGTCCGTCCGAACAATCGGGTTCGTTGATCGGTTCCGATGAATGAATCGGTCGGTTCTATCGGTCGGTAGGGTCCGTCAACGAATGAGTTAGTTTTGTCGATCGGTTAGTTCGGTCGGTTGGTCGGTTTCTTCGCTCTATTCGTTCCGTCGGTCCGTCAACGTCCCATGCACCAGTACGAACGTATGACACGGCATTAATGCACCCCAGGTGAGAGGCACGACCTTCTTTGTACATACCTCAATTAATACTCGTTGTCTGCGTTGCACTTCGAAGTACGCTGTCGGTACGCTACTGGTACTGCAGTCGCCATTCCTCAATAAATACTGTATGATATGTTAGCATCGAGAGTAAACGTAAAGTCTAAGTATATCCAACAGGACAACATGGGTGTACATATTATATGTATGTTACGCGGTGGGTAGCCAATGCCACGCACGAGTACCCGGAAGTAGCCAGTTTCGTAGCCTGAACACCCTATTCATACAAGAACACACGCATTGTCGGGGCGGGCTTGCTGAGCGGTTTCAAAAATCAAACATTGTTGTTTGAACGTACGAGGTAGTCAGGTAGTCTAATGCATCTACACTCTGCTCGGACTCTTGCGTATTTAAGATGTACCTGGTACACAAGTACAAGTAGTACTAGCATGCGGCATGCAGCTGGCCACGTTGGTACTATGTAGTAGCACTACGATCAGCTTCATGCCGCTACTATTACTGACTACTGTTCTTCTGTATGGCATAGACCATCATATAATGCCTGTTTGTTATCTGCTGGCACTACTCGTAGACTACCTGGTACCTTTGGGCAGTGGTGTGCGAGTTCAATGAACGCACGCTCATCACGAGCAGGCAGCGCCTGTGCGTGTGGGCGGGCTGCCGCAAAGTTGCCGAAAGCGCTGCGACGGCGGACGCTAGTCGCCTGCGTTCTACATAAGACACACACCTACACCCACACAAAGGGGAAGGCTCATCAGCCAACGCATGGAAGATGGGATACATAGCCTCCTCACCCCCCTGCCCTCTGTCTCTCCCTCCCTCCCCCACCTCGCGCCAATATTTTTTTAAACAGCATGAATGATATCATACCTGGTACAGCATATCATACGATCATCTCCATTCTCGATAATCAAATTCTTCAAGAACACACAAAACAGAATATCGCACCTCGATTCTCTTGCTCATCACTTGATCATTGGGCGGGGACCAGGACACGGAGATCTGTCACCTTGCTCGTCGCGGCGTAAGGTACAGCAGGGTAGGGTCTCACTCTGTCCAGCACGCTACGAGTCTCTTCCGATGAAATCCTGGATCAAAGGTCCGTTCGTTCCAGGGTTGGTCGGTTCAATCGCCCGCGAATTTCGATTTTCGCGCGAATTTGTGTGAGATTTAAAGTTGTGAGTTGTCCCCGAAATATAACGCATCTTCAAAGTCGAACTCCATTTTCGATCCATCCTCGGATGGTGCAGGTTGGGGGGAAAGGAGTTTTCAGGTGACGCCAACATCGAAGCATCTGTCTCTATCTACTTGGGGAGCTCAGTGGATCTAGTGTTTTTTTCGTGCTTTGAGGATTGGCGCAAGAGGCCGAGACTTTTCCCGGCGCGCACAGCTTTGCTTTTGCAGAAGAAGGAGAGGAGGGAGAAGGAGGAGGGATAGAAATCGACACAACCAGGACCCGCAGTTGCAGCCTTGCCTTTCTTTGCTTGTCTGAGGCCGCACGATGCTTGGGATGAATCGCCGCAACACCCCTCGGGGGCAGATGTCCATGGGAAAGGGTGGACCCGCCATCCAGATGATGGAAGGACGTGAGTGCTAACTTTGTCTCTTTTGCGTCGCTTTTGTTTACCCCCCCGTGCGTATTGGATGTTGGATGCCCCAGAAGCGGGTTTTACATACCTGATACTTGTTTTGTCTCGGTCCTTTCGTCTTCTGTCTTTCAGCTTTCAGGGTATGTGTGCGGCGTGTGTTATTCGTGCCTTGTACATACCGCGAAAGCAGGTAAACAGATAACTCCCCTCGTATTACACGAAGCACGACACCTACTGTAATGCAAGCTGGGTATAGCCAATTCCACACCTTGCAGGGCCCACCGAGCACCCTGATCCACGCCGACTTGATGCACCGCAATCGAGGATAAAGATAGCCGCCAGGAAAAAAGTAAACACTGCAAAACCATATGGCTGAGGGTGTGCAGCGTGTTATTTTGCATGCCCGATTTCCAGTAGGTGAACAGCGTCGCCCCGCCCCCTCGTATTGCTGATTGACCATCGATCATCGATCATACGATCAAGCCCGCTGTGATCTTGACACATGAGGCTTGATACTGCTGCTGCTGTTCTGTCTCATCATATTGCGCATGTATACGAACATAATGACAGTTCACGTTTAAAGACGGCGCGCGTCAAGAGGTCACGGCGTCTCTGCTGACTGATCGGTGATAGTGTGACGGAACACAGATACAAGTACCAGTGACAGATCACACAGATATCATACCAGATACCACAGATATCATACCAGATACATGTGGTTTGTAAATCAAGGTTTGCTTGTGGAGTCGTGGTGTTCCGGGAGATCGAGCAAGGTCGTCCGGCGTCCGGCGTCCGGCGTCGCGTCCCAGTTACGAACACATTGTTTGCTAGCGAATAATAGTACGTGCACTAACTATAGTATTTTTGCAATCATCCTGACAGCATCCGTAGGACAAACGAGCGGCTGGTGTATCACGCAGCTTGCAAAGATGAGTAGATCCTAAAATTTTCGAACTCATAGCTGATGCGTTTGGAAGTTTTTTTTTTTTTTTTCTGACTCCATGTGTTCCAAGTGGTAGCGTTCCAAGCGGTAACGTTTGTCCCCCAAAAGTCTAAACGTGTGCAGCGGTGTGCATTGTGCGATGTGCAGAGCTCGGCTTGCGGCTTCCCTCTGTTTGGAAACCGTGAAAAGAAAGGAACTTAAAAGGAAGCGAAACTACGAAAAAACACACGAAGATAACACGAGGACTTCGTTCTGATTACAACCTTCAGTTTTGTTAAAAGCTAAAGCTTTTGGGGGCAGCGCCGTTCGTGCTGGTATTGCATGTAGAGTGCAAGCGAGGCTTCGCCGGCTCCGCGTATGCCCGCAATGATCAAGATGTTTAGGTGCATGCAGTACGACGAGGCGTAAAAGCGACGTAGGATACAAGCGGGATTTCGTCGCGGCGCGTCTCGCCGGCTCCGCGTATACCGGCAATGGTCAAGGGATTCATGCAGTACGCCGAGGCCGTAAAAGTGACGGCAGTGGCACTGCCAAGTGATGAAGTGGTATAATACTCGTGCGCTCGTCTTGTACGCGTGCAGCAGCGGCAGCAGCATATAGCAGAATGGCGTAGCACCATTGAGCAGCAGCAGACGCAGGACTCATTCCGGAACACGTGCACACTCAACCAACCGCCGATCACCCGGGAAGTACTTACGTACGTGCAGCAACAACAGCACCAGCAGCAGCTATAGGGCGGTCTTGAAAAACGCATACCAGGTATTTACGAGCGAATCCGAGTTACCAGGTACCAGGCATTAGTTTACTCCGCGTCACAAAATAAGGGCCCCTTTCGAGATAACTGAAGCCGGGTTTCTACAACCGACGACTGCTGGTTTGTTCGACCAATCACGACAAAATCAATCAGGACACACCTTATCACCACACACCAATCACGACACACCAATCACGATAATCCCACTCACAAACCAACACGCAAAATCACGCACAAAATAAAGCAGTCAGCAGCGCTAGAAAACCACACGGGGAATCCCTGTGCGAGTCCCGCGCTCGAGGACACGCAGGGGTGAAAATTGCAGGACCCCGAGGTATGACTGGATTACAGAAAATAGTGCGATTACGAACCGCTAGCAGACGCCGATCGGCAGGCGCTGGTTGGTGATGAATGGAGATCGTGCGAGTCGCGATAGAAGTAGGCACTAGCGGCCGGCCTCCAAACGGTGCTGTCGTAAGATGCGGAAGTCGTGTCGTAAGTGTAAGCGTTGGGGTTATAGATACGCGTACTGCGACGACAAGCAGGAGGCTCCCTCCGGGGGTTGTTACCCTCGCATTGACTTTGTCAGTGTGGTAGGGCCAGATAGTCAATACCCCGAAGTACAAATATCTAGACGTTGTCGTACTCGCGGTGCGACAATGGGCGCGATGGGATGGACTTTAGTTTCCCTCCCTTTACGTGTCTACGTGGTTCGTAGAGGAGTCGAGCAGGCTTTCTTTCGACCACCCCGTGAGCCTCCCCGAATTTACTTATTTCCAACGTGTGCGACTCAAAAAATCGCCCGAGATAAGGAAACCAAAAGCTTAGTCCAATGGGTCACAGCCTATACCGACACCAGGAGGTGGGCGGCTTCTCTGCTCTCGCACCATGCCACGTCAAGTGTATAGCATCGGTATCCGGTACCAGGTATGTGATAGCGTAGGATGCCGCCGCGTGAAACTCCATCAAGCGTGAGGACTCGAGGCAAGTCACCTCAGGCAAGAGCAGGTACAACCGTAAGCCGCGCGAGAAAGGACGGGAGAGAGGGAGGCAGAGGGGAAGGGAACAAGGCGGGGGGGGGAGGGAAGGGTACTCAGTACCAGGGTGTTATGCATGACCTTATTCTTATGACCATATATCCTCGCATCACTACTCTGCTGAGACGAAGCACTTCCGGTTTTCACAAACCAGGTTGGCGTTTTTCTTAGAATCGGTGTGGGAGATATGGAGGGCGGTAGGAACAAACCGCGGGGAGGAGGAGAGGAAGGAAGGCACGGAAGGAGGGGCGGGGGGGGGGATAAGGAGAAGAGGGGGGAGGGGGGGGCGATTGGACTAACGCATGAAGAGAGAGAAGCGATTGAACGAACTCATGAAGCGAGAGGGGAAGGAATGGTGAAAGGGAGAGAAGGAGGAAATAAGAGAGGCAAGCTTAGGCCTAAGGTTTGGAAAGAGGGAAACGTAAGTGTGGATGCCCAAGGTTATGCCCCCTAGATACTGCCGCCTCAACTGCACTGTTTTCCCTTCACCCTGGCGGGGTCAGGCCGTGAGTATTTTTCGTTTTTAGCCCCAATAGCGTATTTGCGTATGAGTATTTGTATATGTCCATGATTTCAGTGGATGTGTCGGGATCTGGGTGTGCGTGTGCATGTATATGTCCGTGATCTCGGTTGGTGTCCATCCAGTTTTTGTGCGTGTCCGTAATTTAGTTTAGTGCTTGAAGCCGTTTTTTTTCGGTTTTCCGAAACAGCCTCTTCAGTGCGGGGTGCGTACAGGCTGCCACTATATTTCCAAGTATGTTTTTCATCCCCGTATCTGTCTTTTGTGTCTGCTGTTGTTCTGTGTACCGTCTTTCGTGTCGGTTACGTCATTGATTTTGAGACCTGTAGCGAACTGATATCCGCAAACCAAGCGCCTACAAAACCGGACGAAATTGCGCTACGTAGCGCGAACTGGTGTTTTTGTGGAACAATGAAAATACAACTGGGGTCGTTTTGTAGGTTTTGTTTTGTTTGTCTGTTGTTGCTGGCCCCGTTTAGAGCATCTCTGTCTTTTTTTTTCAACTTGTTTGTACCTCGAGTAGGTTGTCGTTGTAGGCTACGTTAAGGTAGTGTGTATTTTGTGTTTGCTTTTGTTGGCCTCGCTTGTATCTACAGTAGTATTTTCTCTGGTTTTTTGTTTTTTGTTTTCTTTCGTGACGAATTTTGCCTTTGAGTGTAAGAGCTCGAGCGGGGGAGAGAGGGAAGGGAAAGGGCACCTTCACGCTTGCTGGGGTCAAAACTGCGCACGTGCCAGCCAACAGACGCCTGAGGTGCGTTCTTTCTTGTTTTCCGTTTTTTTTTTTTTTGTCTCTTCTGGAAAGTTGTTAGTTTCCGTGTATTTTTTATAGGGCTTCCATTCAAAGCGGACTGTTAACGAGAAGGGATGGGAAACAGGGCAGGCTGGCTTCGAGCTTTCGCACTTTCATCAAACCCCCAGAGTAATTTATTGTATGATGAATATTGACTTGCGAAAAAAAGGGGCCCAACGAAAAAGCGACAAGATAGGGGACATACAAGAAAACATAAAGTTGATGCTGTGAACAAAGAAAAAAACACCGAGCGGCGAAGAAGTACGCAGGCCCCCCGGGCTGTTGTCCACTGCCTTCCAATCCGTTTTTTTTTTATTATATTCTCCAGCGGATGGGTAAAAGTAGAGCCCAAGCTCATCGTACTTCCACATATGTGATGTGTGCCTTGCCTTGCCTTGCCTTGCTTTGCCTTGCTTTGCCTTACCCTCTCGCCCAAACCGCTGCTGCTGCTGCTGCTGCTGCTCTACGTTTGTTTGTCGATTAAAACAGCCATGCAGGCCATGTTCGACCCTCCGCCCCCGTTGCCGTTCAAGAAAACGGTTTGCAAAAGAGTTCCTCCCAAGGTGCAGGGGATGGCAGCCCTGCTTCAGAGCGAGATCGGCGCCGACCTGTTCGAGAAGGGCCCGCCCCCGCCGAAGGAGAAGTTCGAGACCCCGAGGCAGAGGCATGCCAGAATTGCGGCGGCGAAGAAAAAGGTGCGGCGGTAGCATTAGCGGTAGTGTAGCGGTAGTGTAGCGGTACGAGCCTTTTTTTTCGTTTGTAACGTTTACTCTGCATCTCTACGTATAACATGATACGAGGTCTCACCGTCGGCGGCCTTCCGTGCAAGCCGTGAGCACGGGTGGCCTCCCTCTCCCCAGAGTGTGTGCCTTGATTTTTATTGCGCGGGGAGTTCGACCTTCCCATTTGCTCGTCGATTTGCATCGTCTTTTCCGACTCATGCTCTCGCATTTTCGGTAACGAAACTGACTCGGAGCTTTCCCTTCTCCCTTCACTGCACCTTATCTACGTGTATCTGTCTATCTTGTGTATGTAGAAGAGACGAAAGCTATGGACGGTAGGGTACCCTTTCTTCACCACTTGGTTTGAGCCACTCGCACGAGTGTCTCTGTACTTGCACTGACGAAAAGGCTTTTTTTATTTTTTCATTTCGTTTGGCGCGGCGTAGCCTACCTTTCCATTGCGGATTCATATCGCAGAATTAAAACGGTACGATCACTTGAGACTGCAAAAGGACCAGGGGGACCGCTCGCGCAAGAGACCTCGGGCCAACGCTGCCAAAACAGCCCCCAAACGTTACCCTTCTGCCATAGGCTTGGTGAAGAGAGTATCGCTGTCGCTAGGAACTCGCGCAGCTGTATGTTTGTTCCTGTCAACTTGTGTGCTTTGGTGCACGGCGGACGCGTCAGGCAACTCGAAAGGGGTTCCTATTACTTGGTGCCGTCAACATCAGAGAAGCTCGCATTCGCTCGTGTTCACAACGGGGTGGTTGCGTTGCATTTTGCCTTGTGTGGCATGTGACTGTCGCCTGACACCTGACGTAGGCTGACGAGGAGGGTCTGGCGGCGAGGATCGCTGAGTGGGACCCGAAGAATGATGGCAAGATTAAGGGCGACGCGTACAAGACGCTCTTCGTCGCTAAGATAAGCTACGACACCACCGAAAAGAAGGTAAGATAACAAGCAGGCAGCACAGCAGTCATTGTAGTGGCTGTGAACCTTGTTTAGACCCAGAAAACGCGACTAAAGCAGTCGAGATGGGCGACCTTGCAACTACTTGGTGTGATCGCGCAGCAACATCAGTAGTATCGGGCTGCGTCCGTGTCGTTGAACTTCTTGCGCTACTCTAGTTCGGAAACTAAACCGACCGTTCCCTCGCCCTTCAGTCCTCGTTGCTGGGCGATGCTGCAATCATCAATTTGTTGTTTCTGGATATGTTCCCCCTCCTGAGACCCCAGAGAGATCAAAAGTGAAACGACAGCCAATATAAAAAGTCCTCGCCCGTTAGCTTCTGTGTCGCTGTCCCGTTCTCGCCCTCGCCTTTCATTGGCGCCTCTCCGACCCCCCGCCCCGCCGTCCCTTCACCGGTCACTCAACGGTCGACGCAGCTTCGCAGGGAGTTCGAGCAGTACGGACCGATCGCCTCGCTGCGGATGGTGACTGACGACGATGGCAAGCCGAGGGGGTGAGGAATAAAAACTCCGCAAATATATAGAGTGCAATGTTTTTGTAGTGCAGACACAAGCAAGCGTTGTCGCCCCCCCTGCCCCTCCAACCCGGGCTGCTTCGTGTTGTTGCTGCTGCTGCTGTTGTTTGTTGTTGTTGTTGATGTTGTTGTTGTTGTTGTTGTTGTTGTGTTTGTTTTTGTTGTTGTTGTTCTCGCATGATTTCTTTGTCATAATCTATGTATCCGTTTATTGGTCCGTGGTCACAAGACAGGCTCCAATTGGTCAATGGTGTAGTGAAAGTTTTAGTTTCGTCACTTTGTCTCTGCCATGTCCCAGAAGAGTTTGCGCGGGTGTACATGTACTACGGATGGATGTCAATCAACAGGGGAACACAGAGTTGTCGTGTTTCTTTGTCAGGCGAGTATTCCCGTCTCGGCTGCATTCGTTGTGTTCTGGATTGTATTCTGGTACGAAGTATGTTTTTGACGTGCTCCGCATCCTACCCCGCCCCATCCCATCATCCCCAGGTACGCTTTCATCGAGTACGAGAACGAGGACGACATGCGCCTCGCATACAAGAGGGGGGACGGGCGCAAGATTGACGGACGCCGCGTCTTGGTGGACGTCGAACGCGGTCGCACCGTGCGCAACTGGAAGGTGTGAGACAAGGGCTACGATGGGGTAGCACCTTATGGCCACGCTATTTTGCCGCGCGAAGGGTCGTAGCGTTAGCCTGGGTTAGAGTTAGGGTTAGGGTTAGGGTCAGGGTTGGGGTTAGATTTGGGTTGCGTCTACGCCTGCATGTGAGGTGTGAGGAATATCACCCCAAAACACAAAAACAAGCCTAAAAACCTATGTAAAATGTAGTATAATTGTTGGTTTGCCTGGTATGTTTCGGGTAGTGAGACCGGTAATGCCACCTCGGTCCTCAAGTGAATATGGCTGAGTCGTTGGAGTACGTTTGGTGTTTTTCGGTAATAGTTTCTTACGAGTGAAGCCTCCGAAAAAAGTGGTGCGCCCCCATCGCAGTATGCGCCCCCGCTACCCATTTCATATTTGTTTTACCCTTACAGCCTAGGCGCTTCGGCGGCGGGCTGGGAGACTCCCGCAAGGAACGCCCCAAGAAGGGGCAGGAGGCCGAGTGGCGCGAACGGGAGAGGGCGGAGGAGGCAGCTAGGGAGGCGGAGCGTGAAGAAAAGCGTGAGAGGGAGAGGATGGAGGAGAGGGAGCGCAGAGACAGGGAGAGGGAGGAGAGGGAGAAGAACCGCCCCGCGAAGGAGGGCAAGGATAAGGATGATGGGGGAGACGGCAAGGGGAGATCGGATAGCCGGGACCGCGGCAGGTATGTGGGGGTTGGGGTTTGTGGTGTGGTGTATTGTGTGTTGTATGATGTCGCGAGGTGTGGTGTGGTGTACGTTGTTGTGTAATGCGGCGTGGTGTGGAGTGGCGTGGTGTGGTGTGGCGTGGTGTGGTATGGTGTGGTGTGGTGCGGTGTGGTGTGGTGCGGTGTGGTGTGGTGCGGTGTGGTGTGGTGCGGTGTGGTGTGGTGTGGTGTGGTGTGGTGTGGTGTGGTTTGGTGTGATGTGGTGCGGTGCGGTGCGGTGCGGTGCGGTGCGGTGCGGTGCGGTGCGGTGCGGTGCGGTGCGGTGCGGTGCGGTGCGGTGCGGTGCGGTGCGGTGCGGTGCGGTGCGGTGCGGTGCGGTGCGGTGCGGTGCGGTGCGGTGCGGTGCGGTGCGGTCCGGTGTGGCGTGGCGTGATGTGGAGTGATGTGGTATTGGTAAGGTATGTTATGATATTGGTAGGGAATGGTATAGAGTGGCGTGGCGTGGCGTGGCGTGGCGTGGCGTGGCGTGGCGTGGCGTGGCGTGGCGTGGCGTGGTGTGGTGTGGTGTGGTGTGGTGTGGTGTGGTGTGGTATTGTATTGATCGGTACGGCACGAACCCGGAGAAGAACCCCCCTCCCGTGAAGGATGGTAAGGATAAGGATGACGAGGGGGACGGCAAGGGGATATCGGATAGTGGGGACCGCGGCACGCGCGGTTCTTGAAAAAACGTGTGGTTGTGCTACGCTACGATTATAGTGCGGTGTGGTGTGTAGTAAGGTGAGAGAGTTGAGGAAATGTATTGTAAGGTAAGGAGAGTGCGGGTATGGTGGTGCATGGTATGCTATGGGAGGTGAGGTGTGGTACAATGGTTTGCACCGAAAGGGAGCTGTGCAGCATGGAATGTTGGTGATTTTGGTGATTCTGTCCCCCCTTCCCCTGCTTCGTCTCGCTGACGCTTTCGCCCGCCTACATGCCTTTCCCGAACCGTGTTTGTTTTTTGCGAACGCGGTTGTGAATCTTCGTAATGCTTTTTTTGGGGTTTAGACGGGGAGGAAGCAGGGACCGCAGCCGGGACCGCAGCCGGGACCGCAGCCGGGACCGCAGCCGAGACCGCAGCCGAGACAGGGATGGCAGCCGAGACAGAGATGATAGGTGTGTTCTGTGTACCTTTCTTAAAGCCGTGTCTGTGTGTATGTCTTTGCGCATTTTTGTGTTTCTATCAGTCTCCCTCTTTTTTATGTATATATATATCTCCATCTCTATCCCTGTCTCTATCTCCATCTCCATCTCTCTCGCTTTCGCTCTCTCTCTCTCTCCTTCTCTTGTAATTATCTCCCTCTTGCTCTCTCGCTCTCTCTATGTTGCTTTTTTTGCGAATCCTTGGTGAGTCGTGGCGCATGACTGTCCTCCGATGTATACGTCTGTAGCCCGGATATAATGCTGTATGTGAAGTGGGGTTGGGCAAACGCCCCCAGTTCTTCCCCCGATCCCCTATCCCCACGCCATCCTCCCCACCCACCCCCCTCACTCCCCGTCCATCTGTTTCCCCCGCGATTTATCTGCTCGACGCACCCACCGCCGATTGTGACTCTTTCAGGCGCAGGCGCAGTAGGAGCCGCGACCGCCGCCGCTGAGAACGGAATTCGTACCGGTTCCCGGAAACGTGCATGCCAACACCGGCTTTTGAGGAAACCCCACCGCTTGTCGCGGTTAGACAGAACATTCGCTTGCGTCATCCCGAGCCGCGGAGGATTGTTTTCGTTGTGCGTGGCGCTCGCTCCTTTATGAAACCCTTTGATGCTAGATGCTGCAAAAGTTAGTTGGCTATTCCGACTAGTTATTCCCTTTAGAACTGGTTGCCCCACGTTTGGGGGGACAAACTACCTCGAATTAGTGTGGAATATGTTTCGCAGTTCTAGAAGGAATAGATGTTGTCCCTTCAACGTGGTCGTGGCAGTTCCGTTGTTGTATGATTGGGGCTTTGTAATGATCGCGCGGCGTTCGACGGTAGGCGGTCGGGCGCGGTCAGTGCGGCGCATGCATGTTCGAGGAGGGGTGCGTACCCAGGCTTTGCCTGGGTTACATCAGAAAGCTTGAACTACTAAGATTCTTTCGGTTTGTTTCGATTCTGATCGGTTAGGTAGTGGTTCGGTTGGGTTCGGATTACTAGATTCGGTTCGTATCGGTTTCGACCGTCTCAGGTCGGCTCGGATCGTCGTAATCCGATTAGATTCGGTTCGGATTTATTCCTTTCGGTTTGATTCTGGTTCATTTGGGTTGATTTGGTTCGGATCGGTTCGGTTCGCTTTGATGCGGTTCGGATCGGGTCGATTCGGTTTGATTCGGTTCGGCTCGGTTGGGCTTTATTCGATCGGTTCCGCTCTGTACGGTTCGATCGGTTGGGTTCGGTTCGGTCCAGTTCGGTTCGGTTCGGTTCGGTTCGGTTCGGTTCGGTTCGGTTCGGTTCGGTTCGGTTCGGTTCGGTTCGGTTCGGTTCGGTTCGGTTCGGTTCGGTTCGGTTCGGTTCGGTTCGGTTCGGTTCGGTTCGGGTCGGGTCGGGTCGGGTCGGGTCGGGTCGGGTCGGGTCGGGTCGGGTCGGGTCGGGTCGGGTCGGGTCGGGTCGGGTCGGGTCGGGTCGGGTCGGGTCGGGTCGGTTCGGGTCGGGTCGGGTCGGGTCGGGTCGGGTCGGGTCGATGCGTTAAAGCGTCATGATTTCAGGGATTTTCACAGATCGGTTCGGTTCGGTTCGGTTCGGTTCGGTTCGGTTCGGTTCGGTTCGGTTCGGTTCGGTTCGGTTCGGTTCGGTTCGGTTCGGTTCGGTTCGGTTCGGTTCGGTTCGGTTCGGTTCGGTTCGGTTCGGTTCGGTTCGGTTCGGTTCGGTTCGGTTCGGTTCGGTTCGGTTCGGTTCGGTTCGGTTCGGGTCGGGTCGGGTCGGGTCGGGTCGGGTCGGGTCGGGTCGGGTCGGGTCGGGTCGGGTCGGGTCGGGTCGGGTCGGGTCGGGTCGGGTCGGGTCGGGTCGGGTCGGGTCGGGTCGGGTCGGGTCGGGTCGGGTCGGGTCGGGTCGGGTCGGGTCGGGTCGGGTCGGGTCGGGTCGGGTCGGGTCGGGTCGGGTCGGGTCGGGTCGGGTCGGGTCGGGTCGGGTCGGGTCGGGTCGGGTCGGGTCGGGTCGGGTCGGGTCGGGTCGGGTCGGGTCGGGTCGGGTCGGGTCGGGTCGGGTCGGGTCGGGTCGGGTCGGGTCGGGTCGAGTCGAGTCGAGTCGAGTCAAGTCAAGTCGAGTCGGTTCTCGGTTGGTGTTCGTGGTGTTCGCGGCCGGAATGAGCTTTGTTCTATCCCTGGGTGGAATGCCACCAACATTAAAACTGTGGCGATGGTAGTGGCATCGAAAAAAGCGTGGGGTGAAGAGAATATGGGCGGGTAGACAGGGAGGGGGGGAGGGACGAGGAGGGGAGGGGGTAGGCGAAGGAGGCGGCACTCATAGCAGAAGGACGCGTGAGCTCAACGGGGAATGGATGAGGAGGGGGGGGGGGGGGGGCGGGGGGAGGGTAAGATGTACGGCGCGAGGGAGTAAGGAGCTCCGGATTCGTATCCGGCGACGAGATCAACTGCTGCGAAGTACATTGGATTACGGAAAACGCGCTTAGTTCTCCGTGGCGGTGACTGACTGGTGTAGTAGTATCTCTGCCGCAGGGGCAGCGGTCACGACAATCAAAAGCCAGATTCTCCATTTGAGGAAAAGATTGCTATTAATACCAGCGGTTTTCACTTCTAGCGCTTGTAGCAGTAGCTCTATGGCTCACGTGGGAAATCTCACCTTTGACATGTCTTGTTGAGAGCTGCACCTTTTTGGGTTCCCCGCATTTCGGCGGGGGTCGGCTGAGTAAGTTCGTTTGAGTGCATTTGCCTTTTTTAGAAGGGAAGTAAGTACATGTTCACATGTATTTGCCTTCTTTCGAAAGGAAAAATAAACACATGTTCGCACGTGTTTGCCTTTTTTTAGAAGGGAAACAGGTCCATGCCCGCACGTGTTTTCCTTTTTTTAGAAGCGTGCTTACGTTACTGGCGATCCGTCGGTCGGGGGCAGGGTACTCTCTTGTGCGATATGGTAGGGGCAAAGGATTGGCCTGATGCATCTGATTTGTGGGCGGGTGACTTCTGTCGGAGCTGATGAAAGTGACGAGGTATTCGAATGAAAAATGTAGTCCATGCCTAGTCTATACTTGAAAAAGGGAAACATACACTTCAGCTGTGAGATCGACCAAACAGGTTAGATATATACCTCTATATAGTAGTAGTGTCACTTTACTACGAAGACGTAGTTCGAGCACTGCTGCTTCCTCTGTGTGTCGGTAGCGGTAGCGCGCGTATGCGCAATCGCTTTGGGCCTGCAGAGGCACATACAAATACACCGAAACTGCAAGAAGACGACTGCAGCAGCGTCGGCCGCAGGGAGCGCAGCGGTCAGGACTACGATTATTTTGATAAGAGAGATAAGAGGTAGGCGGTTAGAGGGTTTGTTGTGCGACACCCACGCGTGCTTACTATTCTCACCGCTGCGCGCTACTCACTTGGTACGGCCGGCCGGTCCGCACGTACGTTCTTCTCGTGCCTAAATAAACCCTCACCGCACTGCTCGTGTATGATGAACCGAAATGATATACACGGCAACAGTGTGTTTTTCATTCAGTATGCATGGTGAGTCGAAGAGGCGGCTCTTCAAAACCAACTCCCACAACACCACTACTTACTGTACATACATGATGAGTCTGGTAAGCCTTGTAAACGGCGTAGCTACTACTTGTCGTAAGAAGCGTCCACAGCAAACGCCGAAAGACGGAGGGAAAAGAAAATACGAAAATGATACAGGAAGCAGATGTGTGTGACAGGCAAAATGTTGAATGTCACATCCATCCCCGGCAGCCGGTCGGGGGGGCTGCGTCGACGAAACCGGCAAACAAAACATGCTTTGAATACCGTTTGTACACATAGTACATACGTATACACATACATAATACATCCCCAGCCAGGAAAGGCGGGGCGAAAATAATACTACAAACAATATTTCATTTTTTTAAAATATTCTTACTTCTTTATTTGTTTGACGAAAGTTATAGAAAACCAATAAATAATACGCTACACGCCACATCCCCAGCGAGGAGGGGCGGAGTAAAAACAAACGTAATATTATAGCCGAAAACGGCACAATACAAAACAAACACAACAAGCACTTATAACGTTGTGTTTGTCGCAGTAGTGCCGGTATCGACTATATCAAAAGGAGCGCGGCCACATGACCCCGAGACCGCCCCCCGCGATGAGCGGGTGGGGGATATGTTCACAAATTGAATTGCGGAAAGCGCGAGAGCGTGAGTTAGCAACACGCACTCGATGAAGAATTGACGAGCAGTGGGATTGCTGAACCCTATGCGCGATAGGAATTGAAGGTGAGAACCGGGGGGAAGAAGGGACGACACCTGTGACCATGGCTTGTCCAGAAACTGGAAAGCAGATGTGTGTGAAGAAAAAAAAAAGGTAGGGCGGCGCTGCTTTTACCTGCAGTAATAATGTGTAACAACAGAGAGAGCTACCACACCACAGGTAGTATGTACCAGGTATTAATTATTTTATACTGGTAAAATTAGTCTAACGACGTCGTCAGCTGTGAGTTTGACGAATGTAGGGTCGATGCTCATCTTTGCAAGCTGCGTACTATATCGATCGCACGTCTTCAGTAAGTTTTTTACTTGATTTGTACATCGTTTGCTGTACCCCAGGTACCGGCATACCCTGTTATTGGTAGTAGTAGTACAGCAAGCAGGCTGATGGTGGTGGTGTAAGGTTATAGGTTGGGACACAGAGTGCCCCCTGCAGGTTTGCCAATTGAACAGGTCCTCGAAGAGTACTCACTTTCTTTGCCTTCGTAGAGACGTTGCTTTATTCAATTCAACCAGAGCCCCGGATAGCTTCTGAGATCGGAGGCACGTGCCTCCGATCTATTTCCTAACTTTCCCGAATATAAACGCCAACCTCATCATACGAAACCCACCCAAATGATCTCAAAGTCGGATAATGACAAGCCTTTCGAGGCCGTATTTTAACACTAGCCCACCCTGATGAGTCGCATATATGTGCAGAAATATGGGAGATTCGGGGAAACGCCGGATCTACGAACTAGACCATGAGTCGAAGATGCGGCTCCTCAAAATCCACTCCCTCACCTCCAACGGTCTGGCTATGGAGCCAGGAACACGCGCAGTGGTGTGCTACTCATTCATCAATGCGGTAAGGGATTCATGGCATCTTCCTACATAATAATCAGATCATCATGTATGTGGCCGGGCCTTTTGTCGAACAGCCAACTCATCATGTATATATAGTATATAATGTGGTGGGTGTCATGCCCCCTCCAGTATACCTGTCATGTGTCACATCGTCACATCAGGTCACACTGCTTGTGGACCACATCAGTTCACACCTCAGACAACAGATCACGCGATCATCTACTCTGCTGTTGTTGTAGATCATCTACTACTTCTGCTATTATGACCGTGTTAGCCTCGCTCGGGAGATCCTTGTCGATATGATCCTCAGGAGGGACAGGTGTGTCTATGGCGAGACCACAGCTGACAGCAGTACAAAACCCAGGTAGGTAGTAGATTCTCTTATTATTTTTGTTATCGAGCAAGCCTTGCTGATTTAGGCCAGTGTTGAGATACGGCCTCGAAAGGCCTGTAATTATCCGAATTTGAGATCATTTGGATGGGTTTTGCATGATAAGGTTGGCGTTTTATATCCGGGAAAGCCAGAAAATAGATCGGAGGCACGTGCCTCCGATCTCAGAAGCTATCCGGGGCTCTGATGGAATCGAACAAATCAACGTCTCTACGAAGGAAAAGAAAGTTGAGTACTCTCCGAGGACCTGCTCAATTGGCAGACCTGCAGGGGGCACTCTGTGTCCCCACCTATAACCTTACATGTGGCGTCGAATATAAGAGTGATCATGAACGGGGATTAGAGGAGGGGGGGGGGTGGGAGCTTAGCTGTGGCCACACGCTCCAAAATACCGGCTCTCGTACAGACAGGCAAGGTATCCAAAGCTTCATGCAAAACGTTACTCCTGAGTGCAAGCTGCTAACTGCCTACTACGTCGGCCACTTCTACAAGGACACGAGTGTGATTCATTGCATACTTGTTGAGGTGGAAGTAGGGACCAACCTACAACGCGTACATCCAATCACATCGAGTCCCAGCAATGTTCTCCTAAGAACCATCCTACTCTTTATGCGAACGTGCAGCTAACTATTCTAAGCCAATCAGCGCAGGGCGCGTAGCCAAAGGCAGGATGCTACCATTCATTGTTACGTTTCCTACATGCTCCGCAGGTCACGTGGTTCATTATAATATTATTGTGCGATATATATGTACGTGCCGAGTAATATATGTACGTGTCGAATCCTGGATCGCACGACAGCCTTCTTAGACACTCTATTATTGATTCCGAATTTCACGATTCCGATTCCGAATTGCATAACAAATGAAATAACGGAAATCAGACCTTAACTTATTAGCAAGATAAACGGTTGGTCTATAGCTCATGCAGATATCGGATACCGAGCGGAAAACTATAACATTATCCCACCCGGAATAGTCGTAGATAGATGCAGATCATACGACGATATGGATGGCAATGGCTAACCAATACATCAGGAAATGGGGAAGTGGATCGGAGATACTGCTATTCCAAACAATGACGACAGCAAATGAGGCTATAGACCAACCCACACCTCGTGATTGAGGCTAAGAACGAGTAGCTGGCTGGCGGTCACCTCGCGAAGAAGAGAAGAACTGCCGACGACGCCAAACAAGAAGGAGTTAGCCTCAAGAGATCCTTGTCGATATGATCCTCAGAAGGGACAGGTGTGTCTATCGCGAGACCACAGCTGACAGCAGTATAAGACCCAGGTAGGTAGTAGGTTCTCTTATTATTTTTGTTATCCAGCAAGCCTTGCTGATTTAGGTCAGGATATAAGAGTGATCGAGAGGGGGGGGAGAGGAGGGGGGGGGGGGGGGGGGGCTTGGCTCTGGCCAAGCTCAAAATACCGGCTCTCGTACTGGTAAGGTATCCAAAGCTTCATGCCAAACGTCACTCCTGAGTGCAAGCTGCTAACTGCCGACGTCGGCCACTTCTATAAGGCCACGTGTGTGATTCATTGCATACTTGAAGTGGGAGTAGGGACCAACCCACAACACATACATCCAATAACATCGAGTCCTAGTGTTCTCCTGAGAACCATCCTACTCTTTATGCGAACGCGCAGCTACCCATTCTAGGCCAACCGGCGCAGGGCGCGTAGCCTAAGGCAGGATGCTACCATCCATTGTTATGTTCCCCACATGCTCCGCAGGTCCCGTGGTTCATTATAATATTATTGTGCGATATAGAGTATATGTACATGCCGAATCCTGGATCGCACGACAGCCTTCCTAGACACTCTACAACGACAAGTATTGATTCCGAATATCACGATTCCGACTCCGAATCGCACAACAAATGAAATAACGGAAATCAGACCTTAACTTATCAGCAGAGATAGACGGTTGGTCTATCGTTCATGCAGATAGCGGATACCTACGAGTGGAACAGGATAACATCACAGGCTGACACTGATGGGGGGCGGGGGCGGGGCAATAGATATTGCGGTGCCTGTTGGTGGGGCCGGTACCGGCTGGTCCTGAGGGGGGGCGGTGCAATAGGGATTGCGGTATGTTATAAGGCTTAGTTTTGGTAAGCTATCGGTTAACTTTTTGCAAGTGGTCAAACGGACTAATATCCCACTAATACCCTAACAAATGGCGTCGTCGACAGATCATGGGTTTTTGGGTCGTGGGTTTGAGTCCCGCATCCACCATAATAAACTTTTTCAGACTTTCCCCATGTCGAACTTGAAAAGTACTCTCCCGCGTATACCCAGGAAAAGAAACCGATTGGATGTTGACAGGTCCGCCCGTATATTGTAGTGGTACTCCGAGTGGGGGATGCGTGGTTGGTCGGTGTTGGGAAGCGTGCTCCTCATGGGTTCCGGTGCCCTTGTTTGGTCTCTCCTCATGGCTCGCTGGATAGACTCAAAGCTTATACATTATTTCCTCTACATTGAACTCTAAAAGACAGACAAAACAGGCCTAGGCACAATAGAGCAGGGTAGGGCACGTAGAGCAGGTAGTGCAGGTAGTGAGATGTGGGGCGTCCTGCTTGTCCCATCATCGTCACCTACATTATCGCCCATCTATGATGGCCTTGACGTGAATGTGACATCTAATGTCACGTGGTTTCACCTCAATCATGATATGGTTTCACGTCGAATCTATAAACTATTCTTCTACGGAGGGCACTCCATTACACTAGGCCACCCTGAATAGTCGTAGATGCAGATCACCTGCCAATCAAAGGATGTCAACAAAACATCCAGAATTGGAAATGGGATCGAAGATGCGGCTATTCAAAACAATCGAAAATGAGGCTTTAGATTCCCCCACACCTCGTAATAATGAGGCCTAAACGCCTCATTGCAAGATATACAACCCTATGATGGAGCTCACAAAGAGCTTGCCTTGGGGAGAGGAGAGCACCGGGGAGAAGGTCACGCAGCCCAAGGTCGACACGTTCAGTCCTGCCGACGACGCCAATTGTAGTGGTACTCCGAGTGGGGGATGCGTGGTTGGTCGGTGTTGGGAAGCGTGCTCCTCATGGGTTCCGGTGCCCTTGTTTGGTCTCTCCTCATGGCTCGCTGGATAGAATCAAAGCTTATACTATATTTCCTCTACATTGAACTCTAAAAGACAGACAAAACAGGCCTAGGCACGATAGAGCAGGGTAGGGCACGTAGAGCAGGTAGTGCAGGTAGTGAGATGTGGGGCGTCCTGCTTGCCCCATCATCGTCACCTACATTATCGCCCATCTATGATGGCCTTGACGTGAATGTGACATCTAAT